>CALYLW010000007.1:2220000-2337500 GCA_944989445.1 Ampullaceana balthica
CTTTCTCCATCTCTCTCCTTTGTTCGCAAGCTGAGGAATTGTTCGGTATCCGAGACTGAAACTTCGGACTTTTATTTCGAAACCAGAGGCGGGACAGCATAACCGCATAACTCACCAGATCCATGAAAATGTTAATCTCTGTTTTAACCTGAAAGTAACTTTCGCTAAGTTGTTAGTACTAAATATCCAAAAAAATTACGACGAGCACAGAGCTGCAGCTGGCAATAAAACTATATGGTAATATAGTCTCATGGAAGAAATAACACATCTCTAGCTTTTTAAAGTTGTTCTTACTAAAGTTGTTATTTTATAATAGGGCTGCGGAAATTAACGATTAATTTGTCGATTAATCGTTAAAACTTTTAACGATTAAATTTTTTTAAAGATTCATCGACCCACCACTTATAAATGTACTAGAAGTCAAAAAGTAAAATATTTCGGCCCATAAATACTAACTAATTTCCGGAGGATTACACGAACATTTTAGTTTTAAACTATTGACTGACGTGAAGGTTCAAAATGTTGTTAAAGGTTATTGTGTCCATTGAGAGAAATCGTTTGCCTACCATGCAATGTTCCCTCTAATTCTAAGCTTCGTTGGTCCGTGTGCAAAGTTTAAAAAAAAACAACTCGTGTGCAAAGTTGCACAACGTCCATTTTTTGTGCAATATTTTACAAACTTTTCCGTGCGGTGATTCTAAACTCCTGCGTGGCGTCGGTCAAATATCTGCGCAGCCGCGCTGCTTAAAGGGAACATTGCTACCATGGTTCTAACACTTCGCTTACATACCACCTGCAAACCAAACATACACTACAGTTGACTACAGTATCAGCAAATTCAGCTGATACAATCTAAAGCTATGTGAACTATTGTTCAGCTCGGCTGGTTGTATTATCAATAAGACCCGCTCATCACTTGAACCAAATAATGTCAATACATTTGTCTGTTTGCGTTGTTGGTTAAAAGATGTATTATAAAGAAGACATTCCAGTGTTATTTCGATTTTCGACAAGTATTTTAATAAATGTTACTTACTTATGACACCATACATTTCAATCTGTGGCTGTAATCGAAATTAACGATTAATTAATAGTTAATTTTTCAAAAGTTAACGATTAAATTTAAATTATCTTATCTTATCTTATCTATACAGACGCTCCTTCTATGCAGAAGATAGTTGCGTCCACAGACCATGACAGATGATCTGTTGGCAAGTGATGCAGCGTTGTTCACAGGCCACGGCTTTGTGGGTTCCACGCATTACCCAGCCGCCTAACTACATGTAGTGTTAGGTACCCATTCGGAGCGGGGTGACTCAGGGACGCCCTAGGCCCCGGGAACAAACCCTTGCCGTCACACGGATTCGAACCCGTGACCATCGGTACGACAGAAATTAATGGATAACAGCCCTATTTTATAATGGACAAAACAAAGAAAGTAATTGAATTATCTTAAATATATTTACTCGGCAGGATTTCCTCGGAAAACAGGGTCTTGGTATGAGAAATGAAAATCTGAAACCGCGCCTGAAAGGATCCAATATTTGAATGCATGACAGTAGAGCTGGTTACATAGAACGGTATTATCTTCAGTGGGGGAGCAGGTTTCGCATGAATAGTGCGGGTCTGTGGGGGCGTCAAACGGGGGAGTCATTTACTCGGGCTGTTACTGTCAGTTAAATATTCATAGATAAAAATATTTTTAAAATGCAGTAAAGAGTTACCATCGGTTTTAAACGACGCAATATTTGTTTAAATAAAGCTCTTAATGTTAAGCTCTGAGCATAGCTGTCCTGTCTTTATACACCCACGTTTTCTAAAATTACAACCTCGATATTTCAAGACTTCCCTTCAGCTCCAACTCCGGAAAAAGGGGGGGGGGTTGGGGACTTGGCGCATTTTCTTCTTTTCTTTCCATTATATTTTCTAAAGGCAGGTTTTAAATAAACGTCTTATTACGACTTAAGTATACGTATGTAATAATAATTTTTTTTTCCGCATGCTTAAAATTTTCAATTAAAAAAATTGTTTTCATTTCGATTTTTTCCTCTTCATTCATTCAAAATTCCATTAGAGGCCTTTCAATTTCAATGTCTGCATTTTACTTAGATACACAAATAACACGTCAAAAGAAATAATTATTAATTATTAGGGCTGTTAAACATTAATTTAAATTTAATCGTTAACTTTTGAAAAATTAACGATATTTCGATTATAACCCAAAAATTAAAATTTATGATGTCATAAGTAACACTTATTAAACGTTCTTGTTGAAAATCTAAATAACACTGGAATGTCTCCTTTATATGTCGTCTTATAACCAACTACGCAAAAAGACAAGTGTGTTGACATTATTTGGTTCAAGTGATGTGAGGATCTAATTGACAATATAACCAGTCGAGCTGTAACGCAGTAATTTGTCAGAAGAGCTGTCGTCATATTGCCTCTGAGTCAGACTCCATTACTGCCATTAGCTTTCTACGCTTTTCATCTGGTTTGATAAGTAGGCGAAGTGCTAGAACCATGGTAGGCAAACTTTATCAGCATTTTGAACATTCCTGTCAGTCAATAGTTTAAAATCAAAATGTTCGTGTAATCGTCACGAATATTATTATTTATCGGCCGCTATTTTTAATTTAAAGGGGAAAAAAATTAAGTGATGCGTATTGAATAATATTTTTTTAGTTAAATCGTTACAAAGTAATTTAATCGGCAACATTTTTTAACGATTAATCTAGAGCTTAATCGTTAATTTACGCAGCTCTATTAATTATAAATATTCATTTTTAATTTATAGTTATAACTTATTCGTAACTAATCTATACATCTCTAATTTTAATTTGATAACATTTTCGCTCTGTCACACGAACTCAGGGTTATTTAGACATGTAATAGCATCTATGAGATGCTGTGCGTTTTAAGGCTATTCTCTTGTAACTTAAATATTTGCTACGACCATAACCCAAACAAATAAAGAAAATAAGATTTCAAAAAAGTTTTTAAGTCCGGAGAAGTAAAGCCAAGCAAGGGTAGCATCCGTAAGTGTAAAACCCAAAAGGGTACCAAAAAAAAAGATCTGCTAGGATCACATTCTAACCGGCCCCCATCCCTGGCGGGGGGGGGGAAGATGTAAAACGGGTTGCCCCAAACAACAGTACATACATGAATTCATTAAATTAAATATACTTATAGGTTACTGATCATTAGAGGTGTACCGGATTTCGGCTCCGGAAAATCCGGAATCCGGCCAGTTTTACAAAAACCCGGCTCTGTTTCCAAACTGATTTCACTTTATAAATCCGGTCGAATCCGGCTCCGGTTGGATTTCAAAATTTGAATAAGGTACAGGCCTACTGGTCATAAGTGGTTCCCTAAAAATTAAGCTTAACATTGATTATTTTATTCACACATAGTCCAAATAGCTTGTGTCGTTTTGAGGACTCTGAGTAACGATGCTAGAAACTGTTACTGTAATAGTATTTTAAAATAGATTTAGATGACAAATTATCTTTACTTTTTATCTCGAGTCACAGATTCACATGTGGCGCAGTCCTGGATTCTACACTCGATGCCTGATGTTAAATCGAATCTTAATAGTTATGATAATTTAAAATAAATTTTAAAAAAACAATTAAATATTCCCGTCATGGCCTCATTATGATGTCTATATGGTCTCATATGTTGTCAATATGGTCTCATGTTGTCAATATGGTGTCATTATGATGTCAATATGATCTCATATGTTGTCTATATGGTCTTATATGTTGTCAATATGGTCTCATGTTGTCAATATGGTGTCATTATGATGTCAATATGATCTCATATGTTGTATATATGGTCTTATATGTTGTCAATATGGTCTCATATGTTGTCAATATGGTCTCATGTTGTCAATATGGCCTCATGTTGTCAATATGGTCTCATGTTGTCAATATGGTCTCATGTTGTCAATATGGTCTCATGTTGTCAATATGGCCTCATGTTGTCAATATGGTCTCATGTTGTCAATATGGTCTCATGTTGTCAATATGGTCTCATGTTGTCAATATGGTCTCATGTTGTCAATATGGTCTCATGTTGTCAATATGGTCTCATGTTGTCAATATGGTCTCATGTTGTCAATATGGCCTCATGTTGTCAATATGGTCTCATGTTGTCAATATGGTCTCATGTTGTCAATATGGTCTCATGTTGTCAATATGGTCTCATGTTGTCAATATGGTCTCATGTTGTCAATATGGTCTCATGTTGTCAATATGGTCTCATGTTGTCAATATGGTCTCATGTTGTCAATATGGTCTCATATGTTGTCAATATGGTCTCATGTTGTCAATATGGTCTCATATGTTGTCAATATGGTCTCATGTTGTCAATATGGCCTCATGTTGTCAATATGGTCTCATGTTGTCAATATGGTCTCATGTTGTCAATATGGTCTCATATGTTGTCAATATGGTCTCATATGTTGTCTATATGGTCTCATATGTTGTCAATATGGTCTCATATGTTGTCAATATGGTCTCATGTTGTCAATATGGTCTCATATGTTGTCAATATGGCCTCATGTTGTCAATATGGTCTCATGTTGTCAATATGGTCTCATGTTGTCAATATGGTCTCATGTTGTCAATATGGTCTCATGTTGTCAATATGGTCTCATGTTGTCAATATGGTCTCATGTTGTCAATATGGTCTCATGTTGTCAATATGGTCTCATGTTGTCAATATGGCCTCATGTTGTCAATATGGTCTCATGTTGTCAATATGGTCTCATGTTGTCAATATGGCCTCATGTTGTCAATATGGTCTCATGTTGTCAATATGGTCTCATGTTGTCAATATGGCCTCATGTTGTCAATATGGCCTCATGTTGTCAATATGGTCTCATGTTGTCAATATGGTCTCATGTTGTCAATATGGTCTCATAATCCCGATGCATAAGGTACAAGCATAATATGCTTCTGGCTTACAAAAATCCCGTTTCATCTAATTCTCAATGGAGTTAAGCCCCTTTATCGTTTTAATCATCGTGCCGCCTTCATTTAAGAGATTTATTCAACGACCTCTACCAACCTTATTGTAGCTAACAAAACTAATATAAATTTTTCTTTTTAAAAAATTCAAATTCACAAGTACTTTTAGAATTTCCCAAAAATCTTTTCAAACATAGCTGAAAATATCCTTAGATTATTCGGAATTACAAAATACCCGGAAAACCCATTCACATAGCACTTACCCCCACCCCTTCACATACACACACAATAAAAAAAAACACGCATTTATTAAATGGGATATATCAAGACATATCTTTAATTTTTACCAATTGGAAAAAAATCCATTTTTACAACGTCACGTGTGAGACATATGTTCCAATGTGCAAAGTAAACGGTGGTGTAGTTCAGCGCCCCAAGCATTGGTCTGAGGCGGCGCCCTAAATAACGCTCTTTAAAGGGGGTCTGAGACGGCGCCCCAACTTAAGCTCTTTTTTTGGAGGTGGCCTGATGAGGCGCCCCAACTATTGTTCTTTGAATGGGGTTTGAGATGGCGCCCCCACTATTGCTCTTTGAAGGTGGTCTGAGATGGCGCCCCCACTATTGCTCTTTGAAGGTGGTCTGAGATGGCGCCCCCACTATTGCTCTTTAAAAGTGGTCTGAGATGGCGCCCCCACTATTGCTCTTTAAAGGTGAACTGAGACTTCCCGCCCCCCCCCCACAAATGCTCTTGAAAATGGTGGTATTGGACAACGCCCCAAGCATTGCTCTTGACCGGTGGCTAGTAGCGCATAACGTCCATGATCCTCGGGTCTATCTTCGTGACCGTTAGGTTTGGGGCCAGGTCTTCCATGGTAGATACAACTTGTCTCAACACAACTCCACTCCCCCTACACCTCTCATACATACAAAAACCTCTCGTACATACAAAAACCGCCTTCTCGTAATATAGGCCAAGCTTCTGTTGCTATGAATTCAATGGCGTTGCCCATTCCAGCCAAAATGTTACAACCGGCGAATTGCGGAGACTTTCTAAGCTCCGGTGACTTTCTCCTTTTAACCCAAGGTGCGACGCCAAACTCTGGCTGCACAGGTTATTTGGACTAAGGAGCAGGACTTCTTGTCTCTATGGGCCACCACAAACGGCAAACGAGATCAAACACACGATGTCCCGCGTTCGTAACAATAGCAAGGTGAATTCCCAATTGTGTCACGACGTCACGAGGAGCCGATTGAAGTGTCTGTTCTTGTCGATGAAGAAATCCTCATTCCTGAGACCGCCATCTTACTAAATTTGTATTCGGAGTTTTCTGAGCCACAACCTTTGCCTTTGCCCTCGGTTGTCAAGTTTCTAGTGCCACTCATCTCCAGGCTGACCCCTGTATCAAGCGCAAAACAGTCCGACACCTGTGCCAACCTAACGACACCTGTGTCAACCTGCCGACACCTGTGTCAACCTGCTGACACCTGTGTCAACCTGCCGACACCTGTGCCAACCTGCCGACACCTGTGCCAACCTGCCGACACCTGTGTAACCTTATCGACACCTGTGTCAGCCTGTCGGCTAGCCGTGACTAGGTTGCAAGGCCCCATATGCCCACAGCCCCGCAGCGATGTCTGATTGCGTAGACGCCCCGCAGTGACACGGACACGAAGCGAGAAGGGAAGATAAGTGCTTGATCTGACACTTGGCACCAGACTTAAGTGCTGTTCCTTAATTTTGAGCCTTTTATTTATTCTTATAACTGTATACGATCGAAAATGTTGATACAATTGCAACGTAATGAAAAAATAAAACCATAGTAAGCATACCATATAGTACTGCCTTTCTTCCTTTACATTTTAATTAATCTTAAACCGATTGGTGCCTCCAATCCCTTGGACGTGGACCGAGTCTTTCGATACGATGTCTATACACAATTTTATCCACGGTCTCTGACGCCGACTGTCATTATTGGAAGACTATCTTCATGCCTGTACGCCTTCAGGTGGGTCAATGTACACGGGGCCCAAAAGCCACTTTGTTTAGCCACCTGCTCGGCGTAAATATTCCACACACTGACACCAAAGGTTCCATTACATCCCTCGATACATCGCCCCTCAGCATGGGAGTGCACCGTGAAGCGCTTTTCGACTGTTGGATTGCCAGACCTGTGCGCGAACAGTTTTTAATAGACGTGCACCCCTTTTGTCTCCAGTGCGGCCACTTTTTGAACCTATGCGTAGTGGTGATTTTTTAATCGCTTTTTCGGTCAAGGTAATGATAGGGGAATGAGTTAGAATAGCACACTTGAGAACTTTAACTGCCCCAACCTTACATTTAAAAAAAGTTGCCTCCGGATAAAATATTTCTTGTTATGCGCTGAAACTTTTGCAAACAAAATGAGGCGTTAGCGTGTCCCATAGATTTCCTATTTTGTTTATTATTTTAATAGTTATATATGACTTTGGAAAAGTATCTTTTGGCTCTGTAACACGTTTAAAACTAACGTTTTCTCCCTTATTGATATTATTAAGTAGTGTACTTTATTTACAGATCCTGATGTAGTAGGCAAAATTGTTCTGTGCGTTTCATAAGGTAGACAGTGAAAACAGTTTCCTAGTACGCTATTGTGGCCCGAAATAAGATCGGCAGGCAGTAGTTCGTGACTGCTCGCTGCCCGGTTAAATAGCCGTATGCGTCGAGCCATCTGTTTGACCAAGGTCATACTTTTACCACTAAGAAAGACTTGATGGAGTATGGGAGTCGTATCATTCCTCTACACAAGTTTACGCGCATGATGATACAATATCATACACAAGTTTATGTGCTGATACAATATCATACACAAGTTTATGTGATGATACAATATCATACACAAGTCTATGTGCTGATACAATATCATACACAAGTTTATGTTCTGATACAATATCATACACACGTATATGTGCTGATACAATATCATACACACGTGTATGTGCTGATACAATAGCATACACAAGTTCAACATTTCCTTATCCCGTGACAATGTTCAATGCCACAAATCAAATAACAACTAATTTAGCATATATCCTATTTGGATATTTCAGTAAAGAGTCGTCTGTTCCGTTCTGCAGACTAGCAAGTCACCAGGCCAAAAAGGGACAAAGGGGACTCCGGTCTTGGGGCCTAAAGTAAGGACCGTCTTTACACTTGACGTTTTGTACTGATGTTGTGCGGGTAGAATGCATATGATCCGCAGTTGTCTGTGGTCCCAAATAAGGTACCGATTTCATGGTGACGTGTTCTGTTACCGGGAAAACAGCATTTTAGTTTTCGTAAAGAAATCTTTACTAGTAATCGGCGTCGTCTTTATAGGCCTTGTCATAATATGGCGAAACTCTATTAATAAAACTATACTGGTCTTTTTTATGGACGAATTTCATAAAAAATTAATTAAAGATACGAGTCAATATGTAAATGCAGGTATATTGCGAAGGAAGTATCTTATCAGCTATTTGTTAATTCTTCGTTAAGTTAAGACAGCTTATTGGACTTGAAAAAGAAAAAAAAACAGTTTCGTAATTTTACTAAGCTAACAATTTTGAGAACATAGTGATTCGACTTTATTTATGCTGTAAAAACATTGTTCCGCTAAAAAGTAATCTAAAAATAGAACATTACTCGTTGAGCTATGACGTTTTCCGGTTTTAGAAATGACTAACCCTATAGATAGTTTGTTTCTTTGATTCCAGATGTTGCTTGGAGAAATGAGTTGCTTGTTTCCTGACTAGCCGTGTCTTCCCCTTACACAATTAACCCACGTGTCAAAACTTCTGATTTGAAGTGCTCATATTTTAAAACAGCAACCACGATGGCATGTCACATGTCCCCCAGCTTTTTTGCATGCATTCATCCAAAGCTATCTCTGATAACACGAAGGAAGCATTTGTACCCGGATATACTGACATATTACTTTCACGTTTAGCAGAGGTAAAACCTCGAATCAGGAAGTTTTAAAGAGTTTTCTTGTAGGCATGTTTACCTTTTTTTGTGTGTTAGCTTTATAATGCAATTTTAATAATAGATAACATACATATATATAATCTAGTATGCTGTTTATGCTCCGGTCTGTTTAGATTAAGATTCGATATACACATATGGGAAGCCCAGCTCTAAAAGTGGTACATATCAAATAGGAAGTGAAACAACGCGCGAACTAATGAATGAACATCCTTCAACTACAGGTGGACAAAAAATTGTTTAAAAGTCGAAGAAGAACTTTTCCCAGGCTTCTCATTGGTCTTGATCGTAAAATCGGCGCACGCGATTGGCTGGAGACGCCACAGAGGCAATCGGGAAGTTACCTTATTGTGTTTTTTTTCTTATTTCAATTTTAAATAGAGACGTCATCATTGACTGATTAAATGAAGGAAGCGTAGGAAGATACGGCGACACGTGGGAGTAGAGAGCACTTTTGAACGGCGAATAATAACAATAATAACAGTAACAGAAAGCATATGAACTGGTTATTTTATAACACAATCCAAGACCTCTTGCTTGAAGTCAACATACGGATCCAATGTTGGAGTCAAGACAGTCTAAGAAGTTGGAGTTTTTTTGTTTTTTGATATTTCAATCGGCTACCGGATGTGTCAAAACAAATCTTTCCAAACTTAGATTTCAGCCGACTTCCTTTTGTGGAATTATCACAGTTGGTTTTGCGTTCATTCAAGGATTCTAGACGACGTAATTATATTAGCATGGATGCATTCGGAGGATGTTACACACTTTTGAAATCTCAGTGTTCTTTGATATGTGTATGTGCATCAACAGCTGTGAGATATGTAGAAGGTTTGGTCGGTGTATAATAGGTTTTTAGTGTGAGTTGTACATTCTTTGTGTGCGGCCAGTTAGCCATATTAAATAACAGTTTTTAGTGTTACAAGTGAAGGTTTGTTACATCCTTGCTCGTGAAGGAAACTATTGTGCGTTCATTTATTGCATCAGAGGAAGGGATGGTGTATAATCTACATTATAAACTTTATAATGTTAAGGGTCCTTCTCAACTGACGTTTTTTTGTAAAATTAAATTAAAGTGCGGTAAAATATAGAGTTGGGGAGAATTCTGAAGCGGACTACAAGAAATTAAATCATTTTGAAGTATAGCGTAAGAAAGTGAATACATACATTGTGTTTAGCAAAATATTTATTTGAAAGGACTGCGCTACGAATAATTATGTTGTAAATTATTGTGAAGTTGAAATTCTTAACGTCAGGATCTCGTGTAAAATTAACATTGGTAAGGCAGTTATTTCAGATCGTATTTTAAAGTAGATAGCCATCAATCAGTTAATCTCAATCTCTGCTAACGCTGTTCAATGGCTGTGGAAGAATGTGTCAATTTTGGGTGTCAATTGTGGAAGAATGTGTCACTTGTGGAAGAATGTGTCAATTTTGAAGAATGTGTCACTTGTGGAAGAATGTGTCAATTTTGAAGAATGTGTCACTTGTGGAAGAATGTGTCAATTTTGAAGAATGTGTCACTTGTGGAAGAATGTGTCAATTTTGAAGAATGTGTCACTTGTGGAAGAATGTGTCAATTGTGGAAGAATGTCTCAAATGTGGAAGAATGTATCAATTGTGGAAGAATGTCTCAAATGTGGAAGAATGTATCAATTGTGGAAGAATGTCTCAAATGTTGAAGAATGTATCAATTGTGGAAGAATGTGTCAGTTATGGAAGAATGTCTCAAATGTGGAAGAATGTGTCAATTGTGGAAGAATGTCTCAAATGTTGAAGAATGTATCAATTGTGGAAGAATGTGTCAGTTATGGAAGAATGTTTCAGTTGTATTGATGAAGTAATCGAACTCAAGCTGTTTAAATCTTTGATACACACAGTTGCGTAAAAATTGAGAGGCTCTCGGCTTGGAGCTTAACATTGTATCTAAACGGAGGGAATGGCATTTTCGATCAACTTCCTGGAATTTTTGTTAATAGGACGGTACATTCTCATTCCGCCCGAGTGGAAATATTTCCTGCTTTTATCCAACAGTTTTTGGGTACCTACCAATCTCCTCTTGTCAACGGCTCTCAACATTTAGGGATTAGCTTCGAAAGCTTTTATCTGTTGTGGTTTGTGAGTGGCTAGCTGGGAAATTTTTAAACAAGCCGCCATATAAGTGATGATCAAACAGTTTTTGTTCGGAGAGTACTTACCTTCGAGTTCAAATATGTGACCTTAATAAAGTTTCATTCCACGTAAATATAGTTTTTTTCCCCTTATTTTAGATGATCCAAGTATAAGGTAATTGATGATGTGATGGTTTGCACAGATGCACATAAAAACTCCAAGTTGCACACATAAACAAACACACACATACACTGAGGCACAAAAAACGAACCATGCAGTTACACATAGAGACACAGAACAAATTTACACATAGACACAGAAATTTGCGCACAACTAGACAGACACACACAATTAATTTCTTAAGTATACACAGCTCCAATCTCCAATTCATTACATAATCTAAAGTATACATTTGACAGATACAAATTGTAGAATAGGCCCAAAACAATTATGCCTTTGGCAGAAAAAAATTATACAATGGGCATATTAAAATAATAAAAATTATGCCATTGGCGCATAACAAAATTTATTATTGGTACAAAGAAATTATAACTTTCCCAGTTATAAATAATACTGAAGGCGCATAGAAATTATTTTATTAGCTCATTTAACAAAAAAAAATGATGTAAATGAACCCCACCACCCCCCCCCCTCCAGGGAAAAAAATGTCTATGAATCTTTGGTTGGGTTTAAATAATACAATTCTACTTTATTAGAATACTAAGACTAAAGTTCACGCGATAAACATAACACGACTTGCACCTGACATGAATACTGCTTACCTGAGAATTCCTGGAATAAAGGTGTTTCAACGTGTAGCCACATGCAAAAAAGTCTCGGACGGAGATTATCAATTCGGAAATATTGTGTTTTTGCGACCCGTCCGTGAACTGTAGATTTGACCTCAGCGTGTACCATTAAGTAAAACTCTGATTTGCGCACAGACGTGCTTTCAAAGTGTGTGGTGTGTTGTATCGTCAATGTCTCGATGTGTCGTGTCCACCCAACCTTAGGAAATCGACTGTGCGACCAAAGGTGTGCCGTTCGTTCTCGTTAGCCAATGTGTATTGTGCTGTGTCCAACAAATGTACATTGGGATATATCCTGGATAAGGTCCGTCCCCGTCGGCTAACCCTGCCTGCCCTGTAGTCCAGGTCTCATAAAGTCAATTTGCTATCATTGGATCCCCGAAATATTCAAGACCCGCCCACCACAAGGGTTCTTAAAAAGCTATGAGACCTGACCCGTCTAAACGACACCTTTCACAAAAATAATGAAGGGTTACACGTAGCACAGATTGTGCTTTTTACAAAAGTTGTGTAAATTTTTATTATAAACTGCGTCATTTAAATTATAATTTTGAAAAAGATCGGTAGATAAATAATAAAACAAAAGGTAGAACCACCCCGCACCCCCCCCCCACCTTTTTTAAAAAAAAGTCCGCTAGATGTCACTGGTATTAGGTTTGGAAAGTTATTAAGGCCCAGTCGCCATTTTGGATTTAATGTAAACTCAAAATAGAAGTTAAGTCATTAAGATTCCATTGAATTTATGGCCGTTGAAAGTGGCCAAAATATCTCCAGGGCATGACCGCCATAATGTTCATGACCTGGTAAAATTCGTAAGGTGATGCTTAATTGCTTTAGAAACGTTCACTTGGAAAACAGTAAAAGTTGTTGTTTTTTAGGTAAAGCATGTCCTGAGTCCTGAGACTAAAAAAAAGAAGAAGAAAGAATAAAGAAAAGAAACATTTAATTTAAAAAAAATAATTCTTTTTATAAAGTTAGCAAATATTAAAATAAAACAAATGAATATAAAACAAATAATTTAATGGTAAATTAGTCGTCCAAATTTAAAATGACAACACATAATATCTGTGAAATAAGGAGGAGTCCGTAATGTCGTGAGAAAGTCTGTTTATTGGTAAATATATATAATATAAAAGCCCAAGTCACTCATTGGATGTGGAACGCTCATGATGTAGAACAGTCTATAGCAGTTTTAAAAAATCGTGTGGTGATTAGCGCTGTAAAAATATTTAATATGACGTCATTGGTTGATCTTATATTTAACACAAGGTGTGCATCAAAAGGTGTGCAAATTAATTACAAATTAAAGACGCGCTGTAAAAAATATATTATATGACGTCATTGCTTTAGCTTATATCTTAATTTTGGAAAAAGGGAACGATGTAAAAATAGGATTTGATGATTTATAATTATAAAATACTTTGTGTACATTTCAGGAAGTTTAATATTTCGTATTTATCAAACAAGGATAAGTTACTTGGGGTTTTGACAAAAAAAGTGGCGTACTTTATGGACGGCCCCTATAAAAATACTTTGTGAACATTTCAGCAAGTTTAATTTTTGCTTATGAATAAGGTGGGCGCTGTAGGTGCCCTAAAAGAAATGGGCGCCGAAGGCGCCACGGCGCCCCGGAACAATCTAGTATATAATATAAAAGCCCTAGTCACTCATTGGATGTGGAACGCTGATGATGTACAACAGTCTATAGCAGTTTTAAAAAATCGTGTGGTGATTAGCGCTGTAAAAATATTTAATATGACGTCATTGGTTGATCTTATATTTAACACAAGGTGTGCATCAAAAGGTGTGCAAATTAATTACAAATTAAAGACGCGCTGTAAAAAATATATTATATGACGTCATTGCTTTAGCTTATATCTTAATTTTGGAAAAAGGGAACGATGTAAAAATAGGATTTGATGATTTATAATTATAAAATACTTTGTGTACATTTCAGGAAGTTTAATATTTCGTATTTATCAAACAAGGATAAGTTACTTGGGGTTTTGACAAAAAAAGTGGCGTACTTTATGGACGGCCCCTATAAAAATACTTTGTGAACATTTCAGCAAGTTTAATTTTTGCTTATGAATAAGGTGGGCGCCGTAGGCGCCCTAAAAGAAGTGGGCGCCGAAGGCGCCACGGCGCCCCGGAACAATCTAGTGTTCACATATTTTTGTGCGCAATATTACATACTTCGGTGAAGCTTCACACAACCATTAAATCATCCTTTGTGTTGTATTATAAATCAAAAAACATAAGTAATCTTGGTTAGGGGTTTATAGCAAAAATTCTACCAAGTCGTTTCATTTAAATTTCTGTCTTTTTTTCTTTTAAAAAATCGCGTGTAGTTCTCCTTTGTTTATTTTTTTTTCACTCTCATTATCATTGTATTTATTTTAGTTTAACAAGAACGCACGTTTTTTAAAGCTTGATGTCATTTTTGTATTTTGAATTTTTGTTCTCTGATTGCCTTTAAAATAAATTTTATTTTAACTAATTATTTCCCAATTGTTTTTTAAAAAACATATTTAAAGTGCCTGACAATTTTATTCATTTTCCAGATTTCAAGACAATGAAATCATTGATAATATTTAATATAAAAAATTTAAAAACGTCCACTTTCAAAATGGAGATAGTATGTTCAAATAATCGAATTGTGTTATTTTATGGACTAAAATGTGTGCAACAAATTCTTATTTTACATTTTTTAAGAGGTTTCAATTTTTGAAGAAAAAAAAAGATACAATAATAATAAAATGAAAGAAAAGATGGAAACGAAAAATTAGTCGCTTAGCACTTTCGGCTAAATAAAAAACATACAGTTTAATTTTCTTTAAATTTATTTAGATTTAATATTATAGGAGCTAACCAGCATCATCTTTAGTTATTTAATATTATAGGAGCTAACCATCACCATCGTCAGTTATTTAATATTAAAGGAGCTAGCCATCAATATCTTTAGTTATTTAAAACCTTCAGGTGAGATGTGTTCAAGAAATGATTTGGGAATGTCAGTCCAGCACGATTTCTCCCTCCCTCCCTCCCTCCCTCCCCCTCCCTCCCTCCCTCCCTCCCCCGTTTGACATGTAAGATCAAGTTAAATCTAAGCAATTGTTTTCTTTTAAAGTAAAAGAAACATGGCTAGCTGCCTAAGAAATACGGATTTTTTGTTCAATCGTGTTCTTAATTTAGATTATAAAAATCTGCACATACTAATGCATTATACTATTTAGAAAAAAAACACAAAATCACAAACACACACATACTCTCTCTCTCTCTCTCTCTCTCTCTCTCTCTCTCTCTCTCTCTCTCTCTCTCTCTCTCTCTCTCTCTCTCTCTCTCTCACACACACACACACACACACACAACACACACACACACATCAGACACGCAGAGATTACATACCTAGGGACGTGCTCAACAATAATATTGAATTATATTAATATTACCAAGCTCTTAGAGAATTGCGAATTTTTCTGAGTAGCACACCAAAAATATGTAGATTCTTAAAACGTTTAAACAGATTGAAACCGTGGAGTGTGTTGGAGTGCGAGGGCTTAACATGGGACACCACGCTATTAATCTGAGAAGTGAGTCTTATTATCATCCTCCCCAGCTTCAAATTTTTTAAAGATAGTACATTATAATGTATAAGGGAAAAAACATATTTATGAGACATTACAATATCATCATTAATTTATGAAAGTATTTTGACTGAATTTATAGACTGTCAAAGCTGGAAGAATGAAGATGCAAAAGTATAAAACTTGCACTCGAACAAATATTTACTTTCTTTGAATAAATTTCCCTTACAAGTAGTGACGGAACATTTTCACAAGTCACAACAACCGTAACAAAATAGCATCTGTGATACTCAGATACCATTGGTTGAATACATGTTGAAATATGTTGAAATATGTGGAAATATGTGGAAATATGTGGAAATATGTTTATGGTGATGACCAAAACTACGATCACTATCTGAAGGAGACTCTTGGAATTTTTTTAGAAGTCTTTATTTATGCGTGTATTTTCTTTTGTCCCCACCCCCACCACCCCCGCCTAATCAGCACGCTATAATTAATTCGAAATTAACCTTTTCTGTAATCTCCATCCATTTCAGTTTTACCTGAGAGCCTAAGTAGAGTCTATGTGTTTCCGTTTAAACGCCATCTGAGTAAAACATGTATCTTTACAAAAACTATTCCCGGTAATATCTTTAATGTGTTTAACAAATAAATACCTAGGCATTAAATATTCAAAGATATGAATTTGTGTAACTTGGTCTAAAACAAATCTTTGGCAGTTTCTCCTGGAGAAGAAATCTACACAAAACTTTCGAACTTCTCTGTTGATTTGAATGTTCAAGCCCAAATCTTTCCATGCAGTTCATCTAAATATATTTGTCTGATCCAAATTGCTACAGCAGAGACTCGTTTCATTTTGGGGTTTAACCACATCCTCTTCAACGACTGCCTTGCTCACTTGAACACCATCAACTTTATTCTAGTCTTTGATCCGTATATATTCCGGCTAAACTTTTTCATCATGCACTGAAATTCTAAAAAGTTGAATTTGTTTATCGATTATAGGACACTTGTAGGCTGACCTTCAGCACAGCAATGCCATCACGTGATACATTACTGTCACAACAGCCTCGTGATTTCTCCTGATTCTAAAACATCTTCTTCCATTCAGACCATTGCAATCTCAAGCGACGTATCGTTGGTCAGTAGAGCAGGAATGGTAACACCAACTCAAAGATCTTCGCCTCAATTTTAGATAACTTTTCATAAGTATGCCAAACTATTCTATCACAAATGATACTATTCTATCACAAATGATACTATTCTATCACAAATGATACTATTCTATCACACATGATACTATTCTATCACAAATGATACTATTCTATCACAAATGATACTATTCTATCACAAATGATACTATTCTATCACAAATGATACTATTCTATCACACATGATACTATTCTATCACAAATGATACTATTCTATCACAAATGATACTATTCTATCACAAATGATACTATTCTATCACAAATGATACTATTCTATCACAAATGATACTATTCTATCACAAATGATACTATTCTATCACAAATGATACTATTCTATCACAAATGATACTATTCTATCACAAATGATACTATTCTATCACAAATGATACTATTCTATCACAAATGATACTATTCTATCACAAATGATACTATTCTATCACAAATGATACTATTCTATCACAAATGATACTATTCTATCACAAATGATACTATTCTATCACAAATGATACTATTCTATCACAAATGATACTATTCTATCACAAATGATACTATTCTATCACAAATGATACTATTCTATCACAAATGATACTATTCTATCACAAATGATACTATTCTATCACAAATGATACTATTCTATCACAAATGATACTATTCTATCACAAATGATACTATTCTATCACAAATGATACTTTTCTATCACAAATGATACTTTTCTATCACAAATGATACTATTCTATCACAAATGATACTATTCTATCACAAATGATACTATTCTATCACAAATGATACTATTCTATCACAAATGATACTATTCTATCACAAATGATACTATTCTATCACAAATGATACTATTCTAACATAAAGTGTTTACTGTATATATACTGTTTTGTGCAAAAAGAAAAAGAATCAAACAACATCAGATAAATGTGATGTCATGTGTACAGTGTGATGTCATGCATGTGTACTGACTTGATGTCATGTGTACAGTGTGATATCATGACTTGTTGATACATCATATTGCAGTATAATAGTGAGTCTTCGCACAGACTTGTTGCTACATCATATTGCAGTATAATAGTGAGTCTTCAAACAGACTTGTTGATACATCATATTGCAGTATAATAGTGAGTCTTCGCACAGACTTGTTGCTACATCATATTGCAGTATAATAGTGAGTCTTCGCACAGACTTGTTGCTACATCATATTGCAGTATAATAGTGAGTCTTCAAACAGACTTGTTGCTACATCATATTGCAGTATAATAGTGAGTCTTCAAACAGACTTGTTGATACATCATATTGCAGTATAATAGTGAGTCTTCAAACAGACTTGTTGATACATCATATTGCAGTATAATAGTGAGTCTTCAAACAGACTTGTTGATACATCATATTGCAGTATAATAGTGAGTCTTTGCACAGACTTGTTGCTACATCACATTGCAGTATAATAGTGAGTCTTCGAACAGACTTGTTGCTACATCATTTTGCAGTATAATAGTGAGTCTTTGCACAGACTTGTTGCTACATTATATTGCATTATAATAGTGAGTCTTTGCACAGACTTGTTGCTACATTATATTGCATTATAATAGTGAGTCTTCGAACAGACTTGTTGCTACATTATATTGCATTATAATAGTGAGTCTTTGCACAGACTTGTTGCTACATTATATTGCATTATAATAGTGAGTCTTTGCACAGACTTGTTGCTACATTATATTGCATTATAATAGTGAGTCTTTGCACAGACTTGTTGCTACATTATATTGCATTATAATAGTGAGTCTTCGAACAGACTTGTTGCTACATCATATTGCAGTATAATAGTGAGTCTTCAAACAGACTTGTTGCTACATCATATTGCAGTATAATAGTGAGTCTTCAAACAGACTTGTTGATACATCATATTGCAGTATAATAGTGAGTCTTCAAACAGACTTGTTGATACATCATATTGCAGTATAATAGTGAGTCTTCAAACAGACTTGTTGATATATCACATTGCAGTATAATAGTGATTCTTCGCACAGACTTGTTGCTATATCACATTGGAATATAATAGTGAGTCTTCGCACAGACTTGTTGCTATATCACATTGGAATATAATAGTGAGTCTTCGCACAGACTTGTTGCTATATCACATTGGAATATAATAGTGGGTCTTCGCACAGACTTGTTGCTATATCACATTGGAGTATAATAGTGAGTCTTCGAACAGACTTGTTGCAGAGTTTTGTTTTCGTTATATGATTCATTCATAGAACCAAAAACTTTTTGTGTTTGCGATTTCTGTTTCATTTTCAGAGAAAAAAAGATTATCGGGACCGAATTTTATTTCCCGTTGACAGATATTTCCCGTTGACGGATATTTCTCATTAGATGTACTTGACAGCATATATTTGAAACAACAATTTTCTTTTAATAAATTGTTTCACGAGCTGCAATGTAAAGACAAAAAAGCCGCATGCGACCCGAAGTTTGGCCTACGTTAATATAGACATTGAAGCCACCATTTCACGGGTACCAGGGCGGAATTTTAGTACCCGGGTAATCGCACGGCATCGGGTACCCGGTTTGACCTGGGTACCCGGGTACCCGTTGAAAGGCCTATAATTGACTTGTTTTTATTGGTATTGACGAATATTTTGTAAACTAATTTCTACAGTTTTGCTTTAAATCAAGCCTTCAGCATTCTAGTTAAAAGTTAACACTAACTTTGTCCAAAATAATCTGTAAAAAACGATCAAATCTAATGACCTGACTCCAATGTTCCCTTTAAGGTCCTTGGCTTCGCGGTCGCGCAGATAACTGGCGACGTCGCGCAGCAGATTAGAGTTATCGCGCAGCAAATATTGATAATTATGATAAATTAGTTGTTAAAAAAAACGTTGCACACACAATAGATGTGCAACTTTGCACACGGGGTTTTTTACTCATTAGGGTGACCATAGCCCCCCTCTTACTCTCTCTCTCTTGACCATAGCCCCCCTCTCACTCTCTCTCTCTTGACCATAGCCCCCCTCTCACTCTCTCTCTTGACCATAGCCCCCCTCTCACTCTCTCTCTTGACCATAGCCCCCCCCTCTCACTCTCTCTCTTGGCCATAGCCCCCTCTCTCACTCTCTCTCTTGACCATAGCCCCCCCCTCTCACTCTCTCTCTTGACCATAGCCCCCCCTCTCACTCTCTCCTTTGACCATAGCCCCCTCTCACTCTCTCTCTCTTGACCATAGCCCCCCTCTCTCATTCTCTCTCTTGGCCATAGCCTGGCACTTCGAACCCCCCCTCTCTCAATCTCTCTCTTTCTTCTTCTTTGTCTCGCTTAATACTCAAAGATTAGTTTACCCTAAAAGTATTTTCTCCACAGCAATTTTCGCTTTTTAGCTAATGAAAACTATTTAGTTTCGACTGAAATCTCTGGTTTCAAATTTCAATGTCCGATTTGGTTCCCGATTTGAAATTCAGTCTTTTAACCAGAATCTTCATTAGTTCATTTTAAAAAATGTAGTTAATTTTTTTTTACCGCCCGGAGACAATCATTAATTTTTTTTAAATTTAACAAAGAAGATTCACATACCATTAACTTTGTAAATTTATATTTTCCCACACATTGAAAAAAAAAGTGTATTCGAAAAAAGAAGATGGGGGTCGGCGAGACAAATTGATATTTATTATAGCAATCCCAAAATTAAATATATTTTATTACAAAATGTTGTTTTTTCAATGAGGACCCAAGATTACTACAGGTGTTTTAAACTCATAGGTATTTTAAAGCAAGTGTGTGGGGCGGTTGTCAAAAACATCAATATATTTGTGATTATAGGAATACATTAGTTAAAAAGATGTCCAGTAAAACAGAGGTAGGTTTCAGCTACACGTAGATTCCAACTCATTCTGCTAAAATCCATCATAGATATTCTTTAGGGATTATATTTTTTTATCAACAAGATTTTCAATATATATATATATGTATATACTTTTATGTATTATGCATTGGCACTGATGTCAATATTAGTAGAATTAATTCATGCTTTTAAACTTAAGGTTAAAGTGTTCCCATTCAGAATACAATTTTTTAAAAGTCATCTTATTCGATTTGTTTCTGTCCGTTTCTATGGTCTATCGCAATAGCGTTTAAAATGGTGTTCTACAATCGTTATACAAAAGGAAGTCACTGACTGTAAACTATATAGATGTATAATCTACAAACTCGTCTAGGCCGCGAAACTACTGCATGTGTGCCACTTTAGTCACCCGAATGTTTCACCATTTAAGTCATTACTATTGAAATTTCCAAAATGCTTCACCATTTAAATCATTATCATTGAAATTTCCCAATGTTTCACCAATTAAGTCTTTACTTTTGCCATTTCATGATGTTTTACAATTTTAATTATTACTTTTGATATTTCATAATGTTTGTTTCACCATTTAAGTCTTTACCTTTGACATTTCCTAATGTTTCACAATTGAAGACATGACCCACTTGCAACGTCGAATGTATGTCTTTATGGCACACTGCAGCAATCAAATTTTCTGAATTGAAAACAGTTGAAAACAAACTAATTAAGGCCTGCCAACATTAAAGTAGTCGCTAGTTAAATTTTTCAATGACTATTTTAGTTTAATACTTCTTAAATTATTGATCTACCTTTCATGTCAATCACAAATTATGTTCATGGTGTTGTTTCTTTCAATTAATTTTTTTTTGGTGGTTTTTTTAAACGTGGAATGATTTTAAATTACTCTTAAAGTCTGAGAATTCCAGTTTTAAAAAAAAACATTTTTTTGTACTGAAGAAAAGGTCTTATTCTCATAAATAATATTAATATACTTTGTCAAAACATAATTTGAGGTTAATATAGAAATAGTTAACAGCCATATAATTTTTTAAAAATAAATTACAGATCAGATAAACATGGAGGTGTCCTAGGAGCTGTTTGTAAAATCTACAATTTAAGTAGTAAACACTACAATACAATCAAATAGTAACATAGAGTAAGTATTTAATTTTTTTTAAATAAGTTAAACCAAGTCAGCACCTTTAATTGTAGGAAGCTTATACAGAACACCAAACACCAACCTGGAGTATACGAAAGATATTAACGCTCATAAACGAAGAACTTAACACTGCTGTAATTAGCTGCTCACGAGACACTTAAATCTCTCCGACATAAATTGAATCTACTTTTCCATAGAGCGAAATCATTTAAAACATTTAAAACTCTAATAAGAATGCATGAATAGACACAGACCATAGATTATCGTAGGACGCAATAATCTTCCGTATAGATGGAGCGTCTGTAACAGATAAGATAGATAAGATAAGATAAGATAAGATACGATAAGATAAATCAAATTATTAAAGAAATGATCAACTTTTTATTGACAAATAGACAAAGTAAACTTTGAGAAAACAGTTTTAAAAGCTTCTAGAAAAAATATCATACTTGTTTTAATTTTAACAATTGACCAGTCCGGGCCGGCCTTAGGGCACGGAGAACGAAGCAACCGCCTTGGGCCCCGCACACTCTAGGGCCGGCCCTGTGACCAGGGCTAGTTGTAGAAATAATTCCTGGACCCTTTGAGCATGAAATTGTTTTTTTCCAAACAACAGGGTAAAAAAGCACATATAAGTGCATGAAACCCATGAGACTCATTGATCTCGGGAATAAATGTAATACAACAAAATTAAACCATGAAACAGCCGCTAACTAACACAAAATGTTCTAAGAAATTACGACACACCACAGTAGACACCATTTGTAAATCTATAAAAACAAATATATCATCAATAATGGATGAGTTTGTGCCTACAGCATCAAATAAATTTGAGTGGTCGAGTGGCAGCGCACTGGACTGTCGTACCGATGGTCACGGGTTCGAATCAGTGGGAAGGCAAGGGTTTGTTCCCGGGGCCTAGGGCGTCCCTGAGTCACCCCGCTCCGAATGGGTACCTAACACTACATGTAGTTAGGCGGCTGGGTAATGCGTGGAACCCACAAAGCCGTGGCCTGTGAATGCTGCATCACTTGCCAACAGGTCATCTGTCATGGTCTGTGGACGCAACTATCTTCTGCATAGAAGGAGCGTCTGTATTGATACGATAAGATAAATTTAACAAATGCTCGTTCAATCCAAAATCAAAAGATTTTTATTAACAAAAAGGACGTTTATTTAAAAAAAGAAATTTAGGCCACCAAAGTAAAAACAAATTTAAAAA
This sequence comes from Ampullaceana balthica, assembly GCA_944989445.1. Classification (NCBI taxonomy): domain Eukaryota; kingdom Metazoa; phylum Mollusca; class Gastropoda; family Lymnaeidae; genus Ampullaceana; species Ampullaceana balthica. The sequence goes on from CALYLW010000007.1 coordinate 2,242,921, forward strand.
TTTTAAAAATAATAAAAACTTCAAAAATTAAAACACGTAACGCAAAAAGTGTTGCAAATGCTCTAAATGTTTATGTAGACAATGCAGATTCAAAGTCAATAAAATTATGGTCAATAATTTTGTCTGAAAAATGAAACCCATGGCAATAGCCCTACTAAAAGGGCCACACAAAAAAAACTTATATGATCGAAAAACCAAATCTAATTGCCTCAACATAATGTTCGCATCGGCATTTTCAGCCCCCAGCGAAAAGGAAATCTCAATAAACTAAAATAAAAGAGAAGAAACAGATAAAATAACTGTAAAAAAAAACCCCGTAAAAAAACCAAGTTTTTCAATATAAATCCTTTATGTACGAGAAGTAATTAAAAGAATGTTCATTATAATACGCAGCGCCAGACCATCCAAAAATACAAAATTGCAGTTGTGTCGTAAAACATGTTTAACATAATGCGCACCGATCAGGAATATGTTTATAAAAAAGTGTTGTCAATAAAATACTCACATAATGGCGCGACAGAAAGGTCGTTCAATATAATACGCACCGCGACACTCTATCTCAAAAAATAACATGATACATAGAAATAAATAAAATAATCTAAAAATTCAATAATTTAATTACAGTACGTGCGATCGATCTGAAATTTTGATACATAGTTTTTATCATCGCCACGAATCTGCCTGCAAAATTTCAGCTCGCTAGCTTACGAGGAAACGGGTTACCAATCGATCCAAAGTTTTGGCGACAAGCAAGCAATCAAGGGCGCAAGCAGACACCACGAGTTAATATAAAGGATTTAATTTTAAAAAACGTAAAAAACCAAGTTTTTGACTATAAATCCTTTATGTACGAGGAGTAACTAAAAGAATGTTCATTATAATGCGCAGCGCAAGACCATCCAAAAATACAAAATTGCAGTAGTGTCATAAAACATGTTTAATATAATGCGCACTGATCAGGAATATGTTTATAAAAAGAGTTGTCAATAAAATACGCACCTTATTGCGCGACAGAAAGGTTGTTCCATATAATACGCTCCGTGACACTCTATCTCAAAAAATAGCATGATACATAGGAATAAATAAAATAATCTAAAAAATCAATAATTCAATTACGGTGCATGCGATCCATCTGAAATTTTGATACATTGTTTTTATTATCGGTACGAAAATGCCTGCTAAATTTAAGCTCGCTAGCTTACGAGGAAGTGGTTTAAAAATCGATCCAAAGTTTTGGCGACAAGCAAGCAAGCAATCAATGGCGGCCGCAGACACCACGAGTTAATATAAAGGATTTAAAAAAGAGGCATAAATAAACTCCTAAAAAACTTTAAACTTTCTAAACAAGAGTAAAATGGCCAGGGTAGGAAACGAGGCAACATGAATCCCTTTTTACAAGAGGATATAAAACAGACCCTTGTACTTGTACACCTGTTTCGTTTGCTATCCATGCTTGTACAATACGAGTACACAATATACAGTTGTGTAAATCAGTGCTACTCAAAGTGGTGGTCCGCGGACCGGTGCCGGTCCGCTGACCATCAGCTGCTGCTCCGCAGAAATTATAAAGAAAGGAAAGAAAAAACATTATTATAATCTTCCATTTGCAGCCTTTAAAACTAACCCTAAAAATACGTCGATAAAAAATAAATTAATTAAATAAATTATATTAATTTTAGTTATTATTTTTATTAATTAATGTTTTATTAAATAATGTTTTTATTTATTTATTTTTCAAAATGTATTTATATTTTAAAATTTTAAATTGTTGTGAGTTTTGAACAGACCCATACATTAAAAATAGATCTTTGAGATTCATTCCACCAGCATTCGGAACTTTGTCGTCTGTTGATGTAAAGAAACAAAATATGCGACTGAAATTAAAAAACTATATTTAAATGAACAGATTTATATTGATTTCAATTAAATATTTAGTACATTTTCGGGAATATTATAAATATATTTTTAACAAAAAAATAATAATTAATTTTGACCATGTCACTGTTTTTGTTTGTACAAACAACATGAACTGATTTATTTTAAGTTTTGATGAGAATTAGCTTGCATTTATTTCAATTCGTAGTCATATTCGCAGATCATGAGGAATGAAAGAGATACCCCAAAATTAGGTCATTAGTTCACGTCAATTTATTCTAAGACAGAAAGAAGGATACAAATAATAGAACAGAATTAATTTAGACATGCCCCACCTTTAACTCAAATAATAGATTTTCACTCCTGTGTGTTGTAAAGTGTTAAAACTAAAATTAAAATTTGATTTTTTTTTCTTCAAAACTTAAAAAAACAATAGAGTAAGAAGTTGATTTTTGATAAAGAAAATATTTATTATATAAACCCAATTGATATGTGGAAAAGATAGGAGCAATGGATATGTTTATAAAGAGAAGAAACTTGAATGTTTAGCATCAAATAATTTCTGAGTCTTCTTCACAATTAGATGATGGAGACGAATGAAACCGAAGCTTCATTTGCGAAAAGAACTCGTTCTAGCCTCACATGAGAATATCACTCTTCGTCTTTTCAATTCCGTTTTGTAAGTGTGGATGGTGCTTGTATCCCAACACATCGCGGTGTTATTTTCAGCGATGTTCTATCAAATGCTCTCAGCATATTTTAATACGAAGTGAAGACGATAGTAAATGAACAACAAGCAATCAATGTTTAAGATTATTCTTTTTTAAATTGTCGGATGACATTATTTGTTTCCAAATACACATAAATAATACAAATATATTTTTAACTACATGGGTGTACAAATCGGCAGTATATTTTGTCAATGAGAAATAAAACTTTATCTTAAAATAAATTTTTATTGTCAACATCTGATGTGCGCTTCGATTTATTTGCTCGTTATCGCTGCACCATAAAGCACCGGTACAAATATATTTGATCAAATGCGTTATTATTTTTTTTTAAGATTACGTGAAAAGAATTGTTCATTTCTTTTTAAACTATTTTGAAAAATTAATTTACAATACTGTGAGACATATTATTATTAATTTGTGTTACTAAAAATTATGTTTAGTAACTTAAACTTACGTACACAAAAATTTAAATTCAGATAAAAAATACATTTCAAATATTGAATGTATGTATACTTACAGAAGCTATGAAATTAATAAATCTGTGTTACTCTATATGTATCTTTAACTATTTTAAAAGGCAATAATCGCATCAAATATAACTATCTATATATGTAAGTGGCATGCCACTTGATTTCGATCCATATATTTATGGATACAATGAAATGCAATGATTTTCGTACCTAAAGGTTACCATTAAGTGACACAGTTTAAGAAAACATAATTAAAAAATCAATGGTATGCTATTTTCAGATTTCTAATGTTTCATAAGATTGATAACTTGAGCGTAGAAACAAAATCAACATAATTAAAATTGACTTTGTTACTCAAACAATCAGGGAGATAATCATTGAATTTTAATATCATTTTTTAAAAACCTTTTGATAAAAATAAGGCCCCACATTTGACACCTGTTATTATCTAGCAACATTTTCAGAAAACAATGCATAGTTCCAGTCCTTGGCGAGGAAGAACATAGGTGAAGTAAAGTAGAGTTACCGCCCACGGCCTTAAACGCAAGTGATGACCGGTGATTATTCTGTTCAAAATTGTTGGATGACCTGTAGCATATAACTAACCGAACTAATGCCAAATGTTATAGTATAGGGCTGTAGGCAATGTGGGGGCCCATGTTAGTTGCTACCACGTTTGTGTAGGCAATGTGGGGGCCCATGTTAGTTGCTACCACGTTTGTGTAGGCCATGTGGGGGCTCATGTTAGTTGCTACCACGTTTGTGTAGGCCATGTGGGGGCCCATGTTAGTTGCTACCACGTTTGTGTAGGCCATGTGGGGGCCCATGTTAGTTGCTACCACGTTTGTGTAGGCCATGTGGGGGCCCATGTTAGTTGCTACCACGTTTGTGTAGGCCATGTGGGGGCTCATGTTAGTTGCTACCACGTTTGTGTAGGCAATGTGGGGGCCCATGTTAGTTGCTACCACGTTTGTGTAGGCAATGTGGGGGCCCATGTTAGTTGCTACCACGTTTGTGTAGGCCATGTGGGGGCCCATGTTAGTTGCTACCACGTTTGTGTAGGCCATGTGGGGGCCCATGTTAGTTGCTACCACGTTTGTGTAGGCCATGTGGGGGCCCATGTTAGTTGCTACCACGTTTGTGTAGGCCATGTGGGGGCTCATGTTAGTTGCTACCACGTTTGTGTAGGCAATGTGGGGGCCCATGTTAGTTGCTACCACGTTTGTGTAGGCAATGTGGGGGCCCATGTTAGTTGCTACCACGTTTGTGTAGGCCATGTGGGGGCCCATGTTAGTTGCTACCACGTTTGTGTAGGCCATGTGGGGGCCCATGTTAGTTGCTACCACGTTTGTGTAGGCCATGTGGGGGCTCATGTTAGTTGCTACCACGTCTGTGTAGGCCATGTGGGGGCTCATGTTAGTTGCTACCACGTTTGTTCAAGGAAAATAGTGCACCGGTCCCTGGTGCAATGAAAAAACTCCTGCCGGTCCGCCATACTAAAAACTTTGAGAAGCATTGGTGTAGATGATCACCTCGAATTAGGGGTCACCATCCTTCGCCACGCGGACCGGATCCGGCCTGCATAACAATTTCTTCAAACCTGCAACGGTACTTGAATGGAAATTTACTTTACAGTTACAGAACAAATGGCACACGAAACATTTCATTAAAATTTAAATATATTTTTATGTAATTTTTAGGGCTGCGGAAATTATCGAATAATTTCTCGATTAATCGTTAAAAATTTTATTGATTAAATATCGATTAAAATAATTTTAATCGATAAAAATTCGATTAAAATTTAAGAAAATATTTATAATATTTTTTAAAAAATTTAGTAATAAATAATAAATAATTAATAATAATTTAGATATATTTTTTTACGTACAAACATCTCCCGCGTAATATTAAAATTTATTTTATTAATATATGTTGACCGGCAGACGTCAACTATAAAATGGCTGACAGCCAGAGCCGTCTTTACACGATATTGGGCCCCCGGGCAAAGAAATAGTGTTGGGCCCTTCCCCCGCAGGAATAAAAAATGAATATACATAATATATATAAATAAACATATTCCCATGGGACCCATATGCTCGTTGGCCCCCAGGCAAATGCCCAACGGGCCTATGCGTTAAGACGGCCTTGCTGACAGCATCAGCGCAGTTTAATTTAAACATATAACTAGAAAGTTGAGCAAATATGTTGTTTTTAAGCTAACTGCGGATGGCAAAGTCGAAGATGGTGAAAACGTTTACTGTGTCCACTGCCATAAACAATTCTCTTTAAAGGATCAAATACATCGCTGACGTACGACCTTCAGCACAAATCAAGTATCAACACATTGTCATGAAATTTAGTTCAAAATATTCTTAATTTTTAATGTCCGTGAGAAAGTTCAGTTTAATGACGTCATAAATTTCTATTTTTGGTTTTAATCGAAATTATCGATTAATTAATCGATATTTTTTCAAAAGTGAACGATTAAATTTAAATTAATCGATAACAGCCCTAGTAATTTTTATAGTAATGTTTGCGTACTTCGCACGACTCCTAGTGCTAACGCGGAAGGTGTTAGCATACGCGCTGATTTTACTGTGACAACACGTCACATGCATATTTTCGCCTCGAAGATGTCTCCAGCTGCCAACACAGTTTCTCCAGAAATATCTACTTCTTGTTGCCTGTTATCTATTTTAAAGGGTAAATAAAGAGGATTACTTTTTTTTACTGCGTTAGATTGCTGAAGAATTAGGTTGAATAGGGGAAATAACGCAGCATGCAAGCTTAACAGGAAACTGACATTGAATCCACTTTAGGAAGAGTGTATCACTCCGGCCACACTGTTCATACGCTCAGGAGAGCACTTTGCGATAAACAACCCCGTAAAAACAAAGTTTTTGATTATAAATCCCTTATATATGAGACAGAACTAAAAGTTTTGATTATGTTCAATATAATACGCACCGCGCGACAAATATTTTTAGACTGAACGTAACTGAACTCCCCTTCCTGTAAAACACGACGATTGCTGGAGTGAAATGCAGTGAACCATGGAGGTCAACTATAGCAGACGTCTTCATAGAAATATATAGAGATGAACTAAAAATGCATTAATTTAATTAAGGTCTTTTCGATCGATCTGAAATTTTGATACAATGCATTGTTAGGTGACACAAGTGTGTGTGCAAAATTTCAGCTCGATAGCCGATACGATCATGTGAAGTGGGTCATTATTTTACTTTTGTTTTTTCCGTCCGACCGACAAAGAGACCAAGAGATCACGACAGACAGAGAGAGAGAGAGAGAAAGAGACAAAACGGTGAAGCTAATATAAGGGATTTAAAAAGACTTGGATATTTCTTGTGTACTGAAACTATTCGTTTCTGATGTGAACATCGTTCAGTGACGAGCAATAAAACACGATCAATTTCAGGCTTTCTATTTGATTATTACTATCGTCTATTAGACCAATTAATTGCATTTATCTACAGAAACAATCAAGTCAGAGCAAGATAGAAACATCTTTAAAAAAGAATAAAAAAGAATCACAAAATGGGACAACTAAACTAGATTATGAATTTCCACCCATATATTGTCAACTATTAAGAATACCCAAGTAAAAGAAACAAACAAAATCCAAATTATTTCAACTGTTTCATTCATGAAAGACAGATAATGCAAGCTAATAATGCAAAGTAATCAAGAGTAAAAAAAAATAACAAGCAATAATCTTAGTATTCGCATATCAAATGAATTAATAGAGAATACAATAAAACTTTAGGCGTTATAAATTATGTTAACAAATTCACTTCTATTTGTATTTAAAGTGTGACGGTAAACTAGAAGCACTTATTTGACTTTTATGGAGTGTCAGTGTAATAAGGGCGCTTGTTTGTGTTATGTATGATTTGGGATATTTAAAATGAAAATATAGACTGTAATTTATATACATTTAGTTAAAAATGATAATGTCGTTAAAAATTTTGTAATGAAGATTTTTAGCCCCAAAATATTCCCTGCTAAAAAATTATTTAGATAATGATTCTTAAAAAGGTTTAATCCAAAGGAAGAAAGTCAGCAAATAAATATTTTTAGAACTTGTGTGTTATAAAATAATTTAATTTCATCTTCGTGACATTCTAGTCGTTTGGCTTCATCGAGTTGTTATAATCACATCTTGTCATTTTTTTAATGATTATCTAAACATCAGCGCAGTTACACACATACATATACAGTCGGACGTTGCTAACTTGAGCTCAAAGGGACCGGCAAATAATTCTACTTACGGAGTTTTTGAGTTAGGAAAAATGATGTAATAGCCGCAGAATTTGGCCGGGACCTAACAATTAATTCGATATAGGGAGGTTTTCGACTTAGCGAGGTCCGACTGTATAAATAAATATATGTAAATATAATAATATGTAATAAAACATTTTTTTTTAAATTTTCAAAACGTAAAACCTGTCAACCAATTTATTTTTAAAAAAAATATTTTTAAAAATACAGCATCACCTTCAACTAATTTCAGAGCAAGTTTTGAAGTCCTTGTCCTAGTCGCTAAAGGTCCTGATGGTACAAAGCCCAAAAATATACAGATATTATTGTTGAAAATTAGTCTCAGCCAAAGCATTGAACATTGAAAGAAATTCTAGTCGGAGTTCTGATTAGTCCATGACTTTGTGACATTTAGTATCAAGTCAAACATCAAGTCAAGAATCAAGTCAGAATAAAGTCAAGTGTCAAGTCAAGTGTAAGTCAAGTATCAAGTCAAGTATGAAGTCCCTCGAGCTGATTTTTAAGAATTAAAAAAAAATTTTTTATTCTCTTAAATGCGTTTAATATATTTTTTAATACCTCATTTTTTTTAGACAACTCATCCTATAATGATGTTTATTTTCAACAGACATGAAGCAAAGTCCCAGTTTCTATCTATCTCTCTGTCCTCTTTTCAGTTTCTCCTTAAAAAAAATAATTAATGTCATTGAACACTAAAATCTATAAGCTTCGGTCCAACAAGAAGCAACAACAATAACACAAAATTGTTTAATTATTACATAACATTCAATTATTTTGTTTTTAAAAAAATTTAAAACTAAAATTTTAAAATTAAGCAATACTTTTAAACTAATATAAATTGTGTTGTTCTTTTTGTTAAAGATTGAACACTCTTTTGTGTTATTAAATAGAAGAGGCTTCTCAGATCCACACAAAGAAAGTTCGCTGATAATCACATTACAGAAAGATAAATATTTTAAAATCAAATACAAATGTGGAAAAGTTTATTTGAAATCAAATGAGTTTAGTGGCCCGTGAGCTTAATACGGTGACTCATATGCGAACAGAGCATTCCACCAACCAACTCAACAGGCTAGACCATAACAGGGACTCGAACTGCCGTCATTGCAGCCTAGCATCTAAAAAAAAACTGCACTTGTTAACTTCGTGTCCCGCGCTAGACATAGCTGGGAAGGTTTAGCAAGAGTCCCACGTGAAGACAATGTTGTATGGCACTGCACAGCAGGTGGAGCAGGTTGCCCAGGTATTAGCCAAGGCCTTAAGAGACGAAGTCTCAGTCCCAAAGAATATGTGTTTAGTTTTGCGGCCCTTGAGGTCGAAGAGCCGGGCGTCCATTGCTTCAGATCAGGGCGCTCTCTATGGCCCCACCCCAGCTCATGCCAGCTACGAGGAGTAACTTCTTTAATGTTGGCTGAGAGCCTCTGCAGGGCCCCAGCTCATGCCAGCTACAAGGAGCAACTTTCCTTAATGTTGGCTGATAGCCTTTCTTGCTCGGATAATAGTTGATTATAACAATTTCTTTTTCTTTTGAATCATAAATGTATCTCCTTCAGCCACACTATGTCACATACGTTTGGAACTAAATTAATAAGAGAGTAATTTTTTAAATTTATAATTATATTTCATTAAAAAAAAACACATTTTAATGTGATAAATTCCAAACATTGTGCAACAGAGTAGCTAGCCCTTTGTTTTGACAGTGTACTTTGGGGTTTAATTTCCAACATCTTGCTTGTCATTTCTAAAATAGATTAGAATAATTAGTGTATTTTTTTTTAAACCCAATAAACTCATAATACTGACCAGTATTAAATAAATAAAATTATTTTTAAAAATAGAATAATTTACAGTGTTTTTATTTTGTTTGAACTAAACCCACTCAAGATAGAAAGATAAAAACCTCTGATTTATATGACACACACCTAACTTTAGACCGTTTTAAATATATATCATATCGAATAGGACAGCGATAAAGATTTTTCAAACAAACTTATACAAGATACATAAACGAATATTTGTGATCAAACGCTTTATTAATAGACTGTGTAATAGAAGAATGTGTTTAGTTGTGGAATAGAAGAATGTGTGTAGTTGTGGAATAGAAGAATGTGTGTAGTTGTGGAATAGCAGAATGTGTGTAGTTGTGGAATAGAAGAATGTGTGTAGTTGTGGAATAGAATCATGTGGATGGTGTGTAATGGAAGAATGTGGGTGGTGTGAAATGGAAGAATGTGGATGGTGTGGAATGGAAGAATGTGGGTGGTGTGGAATGGAAGAATGTGGGTGGTGTGGAATGGAAGAATGTGGGTGGTGTGGAAGGGAAGAATGTGGGTGGTGTGGAATGGAAGAATGTGGGTGGTGTGGAATGGAAGAATGTGGGTGGTGTGGAATGGAAGAATGTGGGTGGTGTGGAAGGGAAGAATGTGGGTGGTGTGGAATGGAAGAATGTGGGTGGTGTGGAATGGAAGAATGTGGATGGTGTGGAATGGAAGAATGTGGGTGGTGTGGAATGGAAGAATGTGGGTGGTGTGAAATGGAATCATGTAAGTTTTGCGAGTACGTTTTTAACTGATATTACCAAGACGTATGTCTCTGCGCCTCTTTTAACTACTAGAAAGATAAGCAACAGCGATGACAAGAGGTACGTGTTTATTTTGAAAATCTAACCGCAAGAAACTACATCAACGTGTTCCACAGCCACATTTGCACAGGGCCCAGGGATGTACAAAAGCGTGTCACGGGAAACGTCAAACTCTAACCCTAGAAATAGTTCTAGGATGGCATTTTACAGCCAATGGAAGACAGAAAAATTCGTGGCTAAAACGTTTGGACAACCATTCGCTTCACTGGCCCTAACACCGTCTCTCTAATTAGAGTCTCAAATAATGCAGAATTATCTTATTAAAATTTCTTATAATTTGCTATAATGGACGAAGGACGAAGCAGTGTCGTAAACCGTATAACGTCTTGAAGACTCGGGGTTTTATGAAATAACTTTTTTTTAAAAATGGACTCAGAGTGAGTTGCAGGAGTTTGACAGGCGTCGATATTGGCAAGATGACAATTGTCACATGACATATTTAGATTTCTAAACCTCCATTTATCGTGACACAAACACGTATACACTTCGAAAGGAATGAAAAACTAAATTTACGTTAAACTTCATTTTTATCCATCATACATTTTTGGATTAATTCTTTTAAGGAGCCGATTTCTAAACGTTTTTTGGGCCAAATCCGATTACATTACACGCAGAGTACTACAAACATTTGGGGACCAATGTTCAATCAATTTTGGTCCCAATTCCTAGAAATATTTTAAGGTCAAATCTAAACCGAGATACACTTTAGATCTAACGCGTAGACATGGCTCAGTGCTCACAGGCGTCATTATAGAAGGTATGGTAATTGATACGGATCGCTTGAGTGGAAACATTGTGTCAAGTGAGGTCTTAACGCCGGATTGAAACAAATTTATGCTGTTATCAACGATTCATTCACACAAGGACGTTTGCACGGATGGCCGATTGCCCCGATGTTTTCTTTTTAAAAAAAAATAATCGTTAACGCTGTATGCATGCACGCGCTGTTTTATGGATATTGACAAATCATTGCTACACAATATTCGATGCATAATATTGGCCTCGAAAGGGAGCCGTTCTATTGGTTAAGAAGCAGCAAATGAAATTGCAGCGATGACTGCGACATTTGCTGTGTAGAGTAATGTACCGAAATAGCTGGAGTGCAGATTTAGCTTAAGTAGGACAAGGTATGGTGATTTGTTGGAATAGTAGTGGAATGACAAGGGTGGCGTTTATCTTTCACTGCGCAGTCGAAGCGATAAGTCTAGAACCTGCATTTTTTCAGTGGCGTAGCGAGAGGGGGGCAAGGAGGGCGGGGGCTAATGCCCCGGATGACGCGTTTTTAGGGGAAGGCAAATTCCTCGTCGTTAATTAGCTTTTATAATTTTTTATCGTTTCTATTTAAAATTTCAGTTTTTATGATACTATTAATAGACTAGCCTCGAGAAGCGTAACTGGGTTTTCCGCACCCTTGGCTAATTTAATTTTGACGCCCTTGAGAAATAGGGAAAATACTGAATTATGCAGAATAAATTGATTATTGAAGGATTAGCCCTCGGCGCCATCGGCAACTGCCCCGATGCCAAGTCGTTGTTACGCCTCTGCTAGCAGCTTAATTTGGCCACTCGTCTTGATCTCTTTAATTGCTTTCAAGAAACCCACACCGACAAATGAAAGGTTGGTAACAGAAACAATTTTTAATGAGGTTTTCATTTAATTTCTTAATAACAAGCTAACTTGTGTCTCATATAAATTTAGACAGTTTCAGAAATGTTGATATGTGCCTGTGAACGTGAGTGTACAAATATAAGGGACAGATTGACTTAAAGTTATATAACATTTAAAAATAAGTCTCCAAGAACTAGGCTGTCCCTCAAATACATTTGTAAAAATTTACCAAAGAACAGGACACAAATGTACATTGAAAGAGTTAAATACCATTATCAAGTTGTCATAACGATAGTAATACCGTATTAAAATAATAATAATTTGATGATTTATACAGCGCAGTACACCAGCAAGCAACTGGGCTCATGGCGCTGTACATAAAATTAGTAACACGCCTAATTATAAATTCATTCAATGCAAAACATTCATAGCCCAAATATAACTACATGACATATCAATACAAGTTGGAGGTCAAGTGGACCTGTCGTATGTTATGATGCTCTGATCCTGTACCAACCCACGCAAAACCAGGAATATTGAATTGTAGCCCTGGCATTACTTGTTCAATGGGTGAACTATATTTAATTTGAATATCTGAAGCTGGGAAAAGCAGGTCTCATAACTCCTATATTAAATGTTTTCTGTTAGATAAATTGAAGTATCTTATCTTATACAGAAGATTATTGCGTCCTACGCTTATCTATGAATTGTGTACATTCCTGCATTATTTTTAGAGTTTTAAATGTTGATAAAGTGTTGGTTATCTTATCTGTTACAGACGCTCCTTCAATGTTTTGTTGTTGAAGAATGTAACCTCTTTGTTATGTTTCATTTATTAATATATCTTGTAGGCGTTCTCTCAATACATAACCTTGCATACAATAATCCTCTGAAGAACTGGTTTCAATAAAAACAACTTTAATATCTACACTATGCACATAACATATATCATTTGAGGTTATACAACGTGGAGTCCTGAGCCACATCCTCCATGACACCTCGAATTCTCTAACACTCTGCCTCCCGCGCTTTCACTCACGTGATCTCTCCGTCATCCAAAACGCAATTCACACTTGACATTCACCCCCATCCTTCAAAAAAAAATGTTTATGAAAAACAACATTTTTGTTCTTAATAAAATCAATTTAATCTACATGTATATTCAAATATTTTATGCGTTTAAGCCACCATATTGAAATTCTTATTAATATTCAATCAATCTTCAAAAGTTTATACACTGCCACACACGGCCTTTAATATTCACAAAATACGATGGCTGCTAATATTTCTTCTTTTAATGAATACTTCCCTTTTGTGAATACACAAAATAATTGTCACTTCCGCGAATAACTCCTTCTTGTACTGTGTTGACTTAGGGCTAATGCCAATGCCTAATGGTAATCACTTTTACTTTGACACCAATGTAACCTCTTTGTTTCACTCACGTTATCTCTCCGTCATCCAACACGCGATTCACACGTGACAAAGAAGTGACGTTGCTCAAGACTTACTTTCCGTGTCCCAATCACCATTTGTAGTCAAACTTGGATCCAACCCTTGGTCGCTGTGTTTTCCATGTGGCAGTGAAATAATCTCAAGAGTCTGAATAACTTAAACATACGATTGATAGAAGTGTTTGTATGCTTTGTCACGCTCAGCCATCTTGTTTTGCACAAATCTAGAAGTACCTTCCGTCTAGCCCTGTCAAATGGAAGACCTGTTTCTATGACATTTTTCAAAAAGGTTTCGTGCTTTGGGCTGTTGTTAAAAAAACATGCAGGTTTCTTTTAATGTGTCAATCATATTACGCACATCGGGAAGTCCGCACGAATGCGCGATTACTAGGTTTAAAGCGTGTTTGCTGTAGTGTGTTTTATACCACCAAAAGTCGCCTCTCGCAGAATAAGCGCTTGAACTATTGAGACAGAGACCGACATAGATGCAGCGCCATCATAACACAGGCCCCTCATATTCTGTAGCTGGATCCCCAAATCTTTTAATAATGTCAAGATCTTTGAGGCCATCGCCTCTCATGTGGTTCAAACAAGTGGAACAAAAGAGATGAATTCCTCTCTTACATTGTTATCGCTGTCAACAAATCTGATACAAAAGGACATTTCCTCTTTGTTGTGAGTGGTCACCTCGTCGGCCAAAACAGAGTACGATTTTGCTTCTTGTATTTCTTTAACAATTAAGATATTTCACTAGGTGACGGTAAACCCGGTTAACCACTAGGCCTTGTCTGACTGGATCTTTCAATGCATTTATTTTCGTTTATTGATTTTCGGTAGTCGTCTTGCAAAAAAAATCCAAAAGGGCACAAATGCGGAGAAGGGGGTTTATTAGAACCCCGTGTGCGGCCTTGGTGCAATTTATGAAAACACCAACCTTTTATGTTTACAAACAAAAACATTAACCAGTAGCATTCTTAAAGCTAAAAATGTCCCATAGTTATATTGTCAGCAATAATAGCGATGCAGAACTAAGGGAGACAATCATGAAAAATCGTTATTCTGTGTGATTTGGCTCAGTTACTTAACGTTAGTCAGTTAGTAATCAGTGATAGAGATTTTTTAAACAGAACAGACAGAGATCACACTAAAAGCAACCAAAATGACCAAGATAAGAAAAAGGAGTGGCTTGAACTTGAAGCAGTGGTTCTCAACCTGTGGTCCGTGGACTAGTGGTCCGCGAAGATGTGCCTGGTGGACCGCGAGCAAAGCATAAAATGTACGCACTTTATGTTTCATGGAGGACTAGCAAGTGAAACAATTAACGCAGACTTAAAATATATTTTTGATCTGGCCTAAATGGTTTTTAAATTTTATCAAGGCTCGTCTATTAAATTCTCGTTTCTTTGATTTCATATGTTCAAATATAAATCTTGAATATTAACAGTTACTGGTGTATACTGAAATTCGCTGGCAATCAGACTGTTTGAATTACGTGATGACATAAGAGAGTTTCTTGTAGAATAAATAGAAGTAGAAGTAAAAAAAAGATTTTTAAAAACCACGTTTTTATAAGCGGACTAAAAAGAAGAAAATAATTTAAAACTTATTAGTTCAAGGACTTCCATTTGATATGACTAAAAACGTGGGGCGGGCGCTTATGAGTCATGAGGTTTAACATATGCGGTTCACTCATTCTCTCACTTACAGATATCTCTTTTGCCTTCTAAATTAGAAATCTTTAATTTTTATACCAAACACCCGCCCCACGTTTTTAGTCATATTAAATCGAAGTACTTGAACTAATAAGTTTTAAATTATTTTCTTCTTTTTAGTCCGCTTATAAAAACGTGGTGTTTAAAAATATTTTTTTTTACTTCTATTTATTTTATTCTTTTTAGTCCACTTATAACAACCTGGTTTTTAAAAATATTTTTTTACCTCTATTTATTTTACCAAACACCTGACAAGCGCCCGCCCAACGTTTTAAAAACATTGTGATGTGGTCACGGGGCGAACTCACGGATGTCAACAAAAGCCGACGGTACACATGCTTTTATATAGACGATAGATAAAATTAAAAGTTCAATAATTTAATAACGGTACATTTGATCGATCTGAAATTTTGATACAATTACAATGCATTGTCATCCAAGATCTATCTGTGGTAAAATTTTCAGATTTCTAGGACCCTCGGAAGTGGTTCAAGTTTACGTTGGCAGATTTGAAAAAATCTTGGACAATGCCCAACGAAAGCGATTTAATAAAAACGTGGTAAAAAAACTCAACGCTTGTTGATCATTGGAGCCATAGCTTATGGGTTGCTGTTCTGGCTTACTTGGCTGAAACTTTTGAAGAACTCAATAAACTTAATTCAACTCGGCAAGGAAAGCAGACACATTATATTACTCTGTCTCAAGAGACAAAGCTTGATCTTGGGAAAAGACTATTTCAAGGTAACTTTGAGATTTTATTAAAAAAGTTTATTCAGACTAATTTGATCTTCATATTAATTGCATATAAAAAAACAGCATAGCAATTTAATTAAAAATAATTCAGAGACATAGGTAATTATTATACTTTTAGTGTTGAAAGTACTCAAAATGCACACATTTATTTGAAATTTTAGTTTTAAACAATGTATGGCTCTCATAGAATTACTTTTCAAACTATGTGGTGTTTATGGCTCTCTCAGACAAAAAGTTTCCTCGACTCCTGATCTACAGAAACAAGTTTGGTCTCCTTCAGCTTCCTGGTGGCAAACTGTATTGGTCTTCTGATAGTGTGAAGGCTTGCTGCAGTTGCTGACACGATTAGAAACAGGTACAACTTGTTACATGATTCAACGCTATTTTCATTTCACGTAAATTGTAAATGACAGCTCCCAACAACTCACAAACGGCTGTCAAGGTTGAAAACAGGCAAAACAGCTTTAAGCCTTTATATTAGTCTTATTAAAGCGATTGCCATGCCATGATATGTTTTCGAGGAAGACTTCCCATCAAGTTATATTTGAAAGATAAGCCTATTGCTTGGGAATAAAAAAGAGTATTGTGCTGAGCAGACTGGCTTCAATTTATTCTTAACTTATGATGTTGCCATGGCCACTGAGGTTATTGATGAACCACACAAATATATATATATCTTCACCATTATTTCCACAAGATCCGTTAGATGTGTAACTCTTACTGTTGTGCCACAATTCGGATGAACAGTAAAAGGAGAGTTCCCGAAGCAACAGTAGGTTTTGCTGGTGGACGTGGACGGAACGTCAGGCCAACAGAATTTCAACCACTGCTAGACCAGTCATGATATCAAAGAACAAAAGATGTGATGGGTTTAAGTTGAGATTCCAAGTTGTGTTATGAGCACAACTCTAATAATTGGGGCTCAAGTAGGACAACCACCGGTCTTATTACCCTGTTCCAGACAAATCAAGAAGTGGTATCTCATTGGTAAATGATTGAAGTATCAATCAACAATCTGCTTATGAAAAAGATAAATTCCAATACACCTCTGGATAAGAGTATTCAGAGCCACCTAAAGTTTAGACCTAAGCTTGCACAACTGCTGACCACAAAAACAGTTACTCCAAGGGCTAGTCATAATAAAATAAGCCGAGTGTTGCAGACATTGCCAAGCCGTCCAGCCTCGTCATTTGCAGTCTAAGTCAGGTAGAAAAAAGAAGATTCTGCCAGTGTTCCATTGCTAGGACCAAAGAGACAAATACTGCCATATGTGCAAAGCACATGCCACAGCGTATTTCATGACACTTAGAATAATTAAATTATCTAGTGTTGTGTGTATTTCAATTTCAGCTGGATTAAATGTAAAGTGAAAAAAGCGGGGCATTGCAATTTTGTCACAAATTGTTAACAATATTTTGCTCGTACCCTTAATTTTATGAAGTATATGTGAAAGCTCATCCATTTCTGGGTGCACCGATGTTTATAAAAATTTTAATTACTGACTGATTTGGCATTAAAGATAATAATTTAAGACAATATTTTATAAAAATCAGAGTTACTTCCCCATGCCCCGGTAAACTCTGCTCAAGTGAGGGTTCAGAACTGAATCATTTGAATATAAAATAAAACAGCAATAAAAACACAACACCCCAGAAAGGTAATGTACAGATTTATTCCAGCAAGTAACTGTCACAGCTTATCTGAACCTGCTACCATCCATAGAATAACAAATGACTCAATTCTGCTCTCTGGGTGCACCACCGCCAAAGCCGCCACCCCCACGGCCTCTTCCAAATCCACCGCGCTGAAAGAGAGCAATACACAGTATATTAAAATTCATCATTAAACACACTGGCGATGCTGTAGCATACTACTACTACCATGTTAAACAAAATGGATATTCTACGGCTGCATGAGCCTATATTCTATATTCACACATTTGATAACTTGTCAAAACAAAATTAGACAATGTTTAATTTGACAAAGCGCAGTAATGCGCACCTAGCCTCTATTACCAAAGGGCGCCTCGATAGTACTCTTTTTAGAAACGAAATTACAGAAAGTAAGAACTATTCAGTGCAGGATAGAAGATGTATTCGACTTCCGGCAATTGCCTTCGCTCGATTCGTGAAGTTTCGGGGTAGTTTTTACGTTTTGTGTGTGTTGAAAATGTGATTTCGCTATACTTTTTAAAAAAAATAATAGTACTAAACTACAGGTAAAATAGTATTAAACTCAAAACGGTCTTTTGGATAATTTAAAATAACCATTCTTATCGGAAAAGATGAAGTCATTATGACAATAACATTATAAATACATTTACAGCAATTTTTTTAGATTTCATAACCAGTCGATCGCGATACGGAAAATCCTTACGGGACTGAGGCGGAAGTTTACAGAAAACCTTATGGCGCTTTAAACGTTAAACAAACATATATACACACACATATAGAATAAAACATAATATGAAAATGGTATGACAAATAAAAGGCGTATTCATGGCAATGTTTACAGACTAATGGTAAAACATGAGCCTTGCTGATAGACAAAGATTGACAGATTGTCAGTAGCAAGAACTGGCATTAAAAGAACAACTTCATGATCAAATGATACTATCGCAGTATTCTTCATTGGTTATACTTATTAACAATATTGATATTCATCCATGTATTATAACTCAGCTCCTGATGCGACTAAATGCGTCCTTATAGGGGTCCGTACGGATGCGCTCAAATGAGTCTGTTCATCTAGCGATGCACTCTCGTATTTTTTGTTAAAAATAGCACGAAATCTCGCTTTCCTCAAGACTTCCGGCCATTGTGTTATTCTACGAGATTTCAATAAAAATTACCGGATGTTTATATCTTCTTTCACTTTCGATCCATGTGTGAATTAGTTTGACTCGTCTATATGGCGTATGTATTCACCCGAGGTGTCGAAATCGTGTTATCGGACTTTAATCCTCATTATTTTGCACTGCATGTTATATTATTATTAAACTT
Organism: Ampullaceana balthica; assembly: GCA_944989445.1. Classification (NCBI taxonomy): domain Eukaryota; kingdom Metazoa; phylum Mollusca; class Gastropoda; family Lymnaeidae; genus Ampullaceana; species Ampullaceana balthica. Next base: position 2,261,466 of record CALYLW010000007.1, read on the forward strand.
AGATCATTTCTTGATGCATTAAACATTTTATTTATTAAGATAAATGAATATCTTTAGAAAATAAAAGCATTTCTCTAATGGAATCTAAAGCTTAACGAAGTTGCTTCCCTTTTGTCAGGAATATGAAATAGATTCGGAAGTAGCCCTTCAGGAGCTAATGAGTTAATGTTAGTACAACACTGCACAAAACTTTCGTTTGATTTATATTACAAGCCTATGATAATGTATCTTAATACTTACGAATTCAAACTTCTCAGAACCAGCACCGACTTCTGATTTCTTGTCTGTACCAGCTATATTAATATAGAAACAATGAATAAAAATATTTAACAAAAAAAACAAAACAATAATTAAAACTATATGTAAAGCAAAAAGTACTAAATATGAAAGACTTTAGGACAGTTGCATACAACAACTTTTTAACAACCTTACCATTAATTAGCTTACATTTATAACCCTAATCTAGGGTATTAAATCAATTTCCGAGAAAATCTTATCTTATTCTTAAGTACAGTAACTTTGATAAATGCTCAGAATCTCATATGTACTGTAAATGATCAAATTAATTAAAAATTATTTGCCTGTTAATTTTTAAGAATAATGAGCTACAAAGTTATTTTGCAATGCTCTAAATTTATACTACCATACATTAACTTATTAAATCTTTTACAAATATAAAAATAAACTAAAATAAATCCCATGTCTCTTAACTTTCGTAATTTTTAAGTCAATCTATGTCAGAATGTAATGAATTGTGTCGAAGGATGTTTATAAAAATTAATATAACGAAAACTCTCTGATTAAGAAGTAAACAAAAATGTGGCTGACATTGACAGTAGTTTTCTCCATAATTTACATTTATCTAAAACTTTAAGGTACCAAAACAATCCTGAGGATTTGCTCTGATTTAAGATCTGGTCACTGTAAATTTGTGCAGGTTAAGAAAACAAAAATAGCAGAGGTTTAAAACAAAATTTTAAAAAAATATAAAAAAAATAATTGTGCAAAGCAACTTACGTGGCCCAGCTTTTCTGTACTCCTGTCGGTCAGTAGCACCACCTCCACGGGGACCCTCAGAAGCTATTAAAAAAGAAAAGAAAAAAATGGAAAGATTAATGACACGACTTAACAGGAGCGGGCAAAGTGATTCGATTCTATCATAGAGATGCAATTTGCTGAAAATGATGATATGTATACATATGTAAATGATCGACATAGAAAGCAATAAATATATCCAAAGTGCTTTAAAAATTATCACTTTGTTATAAAAATTTGATGCAGTTTGCTTTAAGCAGTCACAAATAACCCATAGTTAACTATATCAGTTACTATTTAGCGTTGAACTTTTAATTCTATTTTTAATTTAGGCACCCGTATAAATGTTTACATACACCCTGTAAGGGGCTCAGTAGCAGACAATGTATTGACCCTAAATACAGCAACATCAGAAAGCGTTCTCGAAAAGTAATTGTGATGGAATTATCTCGTGAAGCATTTCAGAGATTTAAATTTATCCGACATATTATGGAATTTCTTTTATGTCATGACAAGTGCATGCTACAATTGGCCTTTTCACTAGTTTTGTTCACCAGCTTCAGATTCCAGGCTTTAATAAACTTAACGATCCTGAATAATCTGATAGAAATTTCACTCGAGTAGACGTTAAAAATTACCTTTAGGTCTTGTAGGCCTTGGTGCCTCTGTGCGTGTCTGTCTCTTAAGTGTTGCAGGAACAATCTCGGCTGGTAAATGGAGGAAGTCACGAAGATACTGGATACCTTCATTGGTAAGATACCAGTAATAATGACGCCATGCAAACTGTTCTCGTACAAAACCTTTGGATTTAAGACTCTGGAAAATAAGAGATAAAAGTAGTCAAACTAGACTGTCATGTACAAGACGTGAACATTAAGGTTTACAATTAAAAATATAATAAAAGAAATGCAGTTACGACACCTTTGCCATAAATGATGCATCAACGCTGACTTTATTTCACGAACTAGTTTTAAAAATGCAGGTTGGGTGGGGGTGCGGGGCGCTAACACACACAATTAGGCAAGTTAATAATATATTCACAGCTACAACTAGCAACCCTTTGCCACTGTAGATAATTGTTAAAAACGATATTTTTTAGGGACACTGACTTCAAAAATAAGTTTTAAATAGGCATAACTAGTATAGTCAATTATTGTTCTTTTCAATAGGAGCAGTTTAATATGCTTAACTTTTTACTTACAGTCGAACCCACTTACCTCGAGCTCGGTTAGCTAGACCACCCCACTAACTCGACGTTTTTTATTGGAACCACCAAATTCTCTCTTTGTCTTAGCATTTTTTCATCGGCTAATTCGATTTTTGTAAGTCGTCGAAACCTAGTACCTCGAGCACAAAAGAGGGCCAAATTTGCAACTTAACTTGGTTAGCTGGAGCCTCAGTCTCAGTCAGAGCCGAGTCACTAATTAATTTACATAAATCATACTCGCAAGGACGTTCCATTTCGCATAATATAATATATCACATAATTTAACACTATATTGATATTTCTTATATTCCGATACGATTCTGATTAATCGTCCCATCACTAATTAATGCACAACACGTATATAAAGAAATTTCAAGCGCATGTTAATATTTTGCCGCCATATTGGTTTTCGTTTTAACTCGATCATCGGTTATCTCGATGCCATTTTTCATACCCCAACGCCGTCGACTTAACCGGTTTCGACTGTATTTATTTGGAGAATACTTCTGATGTGATTAAATGTTAAACATGCAAATGTGATGGAAATTTTGAATATTAATGAGCTTATCTTGCATACAGAATTGCAGAATTAATTTTAGGACATCTGGACAAAGATTTGAAAAAAGCAGAATAAATGGTTTGTTGTTGTGGTTAATATTCCTGCTTTAAATTACCTCAATTTATTTTGTAGTTACAAGTTTTTATACTCTTTCATGTCCCAAAATCCCAACATAATTCACACAAAAAACTTTTAAAAAATGGCCGTATGTCAATGTAGTTAAGAATTGTTTGAAATCAAATAAAATTAACATTAACAAGTTTATAAAAAAATATATACGACACGAAGTAAAAACCATAACGAGAAATCAGAACATTTAACAAGAATTTTCTGTGAAAATTGACTACTCGGCCCGGGTCAAAATGAGGTCATTTCCAGCCGCCATCTTTGTTGCTATGCACGTGACAAAGATGGCGGGCAGATCGATAGTCCCAAACGAGGGAAAATGCTGAAAATGAAATGGGCCGGGCAATGGAAGACAATCACGAAAAATACACTTTTGTCACTAATTTTATAAATAGTTCTGATGCTGAATCATTACCATTGAAAAAAAAACCAAAAAAACTAGATTATGCGCCAGATTGCTTCATTTTAGCCCATGCGCTCCTTCCTGCGGCCCTCGCCTACTTGTTTAATGCCGGTCTTGCACTAGTCCTGGGCTGCTGACACAAATTACACTTTTATCACTAATTTTATAAATAATTCTCGAGTTATATCGTTCCCAAATATCACTAGTAAAACACTAAAATCAGCTTCCATTTAGCAAATCGCTAATAAATTTCAAACACGATGTTTGCACTATGGTGGCAAAGCGAAAAATAGCGAGTCTTCAAATTAGCGGGCTTATCGCATCACTCGCTATGTCCGCAGTTTCATATTCGATGATTCGTATCTAATAATTATAAGGGGAGGCGTTCCCCCTCCCCCGTTTCTTTTTTTTTATTTTGGGGAGGGAGATCACTCCCAAAACCCCACCCCGATTTTATTTTTATTCGTATCTTAGTGCCCTCCCACCGGTTTCTTCAAAAGGAAAACAAACATTATTCAAGGGAAGCAACTCTCGGCCAGCAAATGGTAGCGTCGCTGTGACGTCACGGTCCGAGTACACTGAACAACAACAAAGTTTAGTACACACTACAAAGTTCGTGGAACTTTGTTCAAGTTAATTAATTCTATTATCAATGAATTAATTCCTAGTAAAACGTTCATCGTTGACAATGTCACGGACTGTCATTGTTGATAGCAGATACTCTCCATACATTGGATAATAAATACTTTAATAAATAGTATTAAATACTAAATAAAAAGTAGTTAAATACACCCCCCTGGCCCTTACACATAAATCTGGAGAAATCCGGATCTGTCAAATATTAGGGCCAATTATCTGGATCTGGCAAACAGCAATAAAAACACATATCCGGTACCCAGTGTTCATTTTAAGTTGCATGGTTTGACGCAGCGCAGATATCTGACTGACGCAGCACAGCACTTAAGAATTGCTGCGCAGCAAATTTTATTAAAAATATTGACAAAAATTGGATAATGTGCAACTTGGCACATTTTTTTTTCCAATTGCACACGGACCCACGAACCTTATAGGGAACATAGCTGGCCAACCCCTACTGACAAGAGTGACAAACAAAACAAACAAATCTTACTGTTAAGGCCTTCATGACATGAAGGTTGGGCACTTCAATTTCTGGGTGTTTAGCAGCAAAAGGATCTTTCTTTGCCACAAGGACACCCTCCTTGAAAAGGTATTCATAGATGGCAACTTTATTCTTTTTTGGAATAAGCATCTTGATGCTAAGATCAGAAGGGAAAAAATGAACAATTAGGCTAATAAACTCAACCATATTTACAGCTAAAATGATTCATCCCTTGTCATAATTTTGTGTAAAATAAAGTAAAAATGAGATCTTATCTCCGTATAACTATTAGTTCTATTACTAATTTGGATACTAATTTGTAAGTAACGAAAGCAGGGCCTTAGACTCTTAAATCAAGAGACTCTTAACTCTTAATTCTGTGAATCAATTTCAATCAGTGAAAGTAAATGCTATCTTACTCTTACCATGATCAATTATTTAAGTTATTAACATTTAACGAATATATACTTCCCATAAATATGTTAAGTATATGTGAAAAATTAATAATTTCAATATCTTTAATTCTAAATGTAATTTTAACACAAAAGTCTTAAGAATATACCCATTGTTTATTTGTAGTAAGTTGAAGCCGAATCGGCGTCTCAAAGGACTATAATATTTACTAGAAATATTTATTTCGCTTGTCCCATTTAGAAGAAAACAAGCATTTTATGAAACAAAAATGAATCTCTAATAGCTTATGACTTGTTTAAATATGTTAGGACAACGATGGATGTTGATTTTGGTATTAAATTAAAGCCGTACATACCCTTTCGCAAAGCGACAAATTTAGAAAAGGAAAACCGGATATTTGGATTTTAGAATGAAGAGTTCCTGAGCTAAAAACAATCACTTATTTCAAGGCACCGAAACAAAACTAGGAATGGTTTAAATCGATGTTTCTCAAAGTGGGAGGACTGTCAACAGAGTTGAAGTCTGCTTGAAGTAGTATAGCCCAGGGAGAGGGTTGCAAAAGGCTCAATATATATTTATAGAAAACTGTGTGACGGTGAAAGACAAAATATGAATACGTCATTTATTAAGGATTTCCAACGTACAAAAAGATGTTCCCTTGTCACTTAGTTCAGCATACGTTTGTATAATTTGGTTGACATCCTTTAAGATTACCAAAGGGAAAGTCCACACTCACAAATTGTTGTAGCTAACACAACTGACTGATTTAATTTCGAAGTGTTTAGCAGGGTGGCGAACTGAAAACGCATTATTTTAAGCAGAGTAACCTAATTTTAATGGATGGTTTATATGTATAAGTGTGTGTATATGTGTGTTTGTTAGTGTGTGTGTGTCTGTGTGAGTGAGTGTGTGTGTTTGTGTGTACTTGCTTATTAATCATCATACTCACTCTTGCGTTGTTGTTTTGTTTTTTTAATCTTACTCTGTTGCCTTCTTCATACTGGTTACTTGTTTCAGACAACTTAATCTTATCGTATATGTTACAGACTCTCCTGCTATACAGAAGATTATTGCGTCCTACGTTTATCCATGGTTTGTGTCTAGTCTTGCATTTTTATTAGAGTTTTAAGTCTGAAATATTAATTCCTTATTAAATACTTTATTTATATTATTATTATTTTATTAAATTATTTTCCCTAAAATCTTGAGAGTTAACTGGTATTTTAAACTCTTTCCCGTTTTCCTTAATTATATTCTTGTAAAAAAATAACATTAAACAATTTATTAGTGTAAGTGTCTCTGTGTGAAATAGTATTTTATTAAATGCATTTTTAAAGAAATTATAAAGAACCCACTGCAAAGTAATAACTAATTAAAATTTCAAAGCATTTTCTATTTGTTAACGCTTTCCTTAAAGAAATTATTCATCTAGAGAGATATAAGATATTGTGTCCATTTTCAAAAATTGAATACATACATCTCCAGGACACATGTCGATCTGTCAAAGTAACACCGCAAATCAAATTTCTGGTTAGTTTCGCTAAATAGGCCTTTACAAAAAATATTATTATGTTGTGTTTGATGCGTGGTAAGCCACTTTATTTCAAATTTGCTGAAATATTTTTATTTGCAAGCAAATTCTCGACTTTAGTAATATATATATATCTTATCTTGCCATCTAACAACAGAAAGGGCCGTCCGTAATTGAAGTCACTTATTCGGTGGAACCACCTCTCCTCCTCTTTTCAACTTCCCTCGGGTTAAATTTGTGTCCGACAATATAAAAATGTATACCCATATATTGGAATATTTGCTTAAACCTTTCTATAAACTTACGTCACCCGTCATCAGTGATTTGATGAAGGTTTTTATTTGTATTTGCTTAACAAAAAAAGAATGTTGATTAGTTCTTAACTTTCCAGAGAAAGAATATACAGCCGAGTATTTCTTATCAAAGTAGTTGGTTGTAAATAAAGGGGGGCAACCAAGAAAATGTAAGTAACCCTTCCATTTCATTCCCTTTGTTAAAAAAAAATTACACGACGAAAAAGGTTTTAATTAAATCAGGGGCGTCCAAACTTTTTGCTTGGCGGGCCATATTCATTGAAATAAAGATATTCGTGGATTGAAATAATATTATAAAAATGACATAGGTTGAGAAGTTTTTATGCAAAATTTTAATGTGAAGGGTGAAACAGATCTTGAATGCGTATAGTTAGACCGAATGCCACTGGCTTAGATACCTACGATATTATGTAGTTGAGAGTCACTTATTCTCGTCCTCACACAGATCTTGTTAAAATTCATAACTGAAAATGCCTGCTCACACAAGTATGTCGAGCCAAAGAAGCTATTTTCTAAGCAAACGTTAGAATCTCTTTTAATGTCTCTTTATCCAGCTGACTGTAAAAGTCAATGAGAGAAAGCTGTTGTCATCTGCTGCGACATTCAGCAACGCCTTGCAACCAAATGAGTTCCAGCTGCAGAAATGCCTGGAGAATTATCAGGGTCAACAGAGATAGGTGTAGACAAAAACATGATTTCCTCTTCAAAAGTTGCAAAGTCCTGAAAGCGTCTTTGAATTTCATCAGTCAGAGATGTGATATCTTTAACACACCTCTTCATTTGCTCACTGAAGCTCCTTTCCGGAAAACTTGTCATGATTTCCTGTAGTGAGGCTTAATGTATGGTATTAGGCTGCATTTGAGACAGTTCCCAAAGGCTCTTGATAGATTAATATAATTGGCTTACCACTGAATAGTGCCCGTGAAGATTTGTGTTAAGAACGTTTAGATGTCTTGCCACATCAAATAAAAAATGCAAAATCTGCCAGCCAAGCAGTATCAGATAGTTCTGGAATTGGTTGTTCCTTAACTTCCTTGAATCGCTCCATTGCTTTTTTAAGTGCGTAGAAGCGCTGCTTTTATGTGTCAAAGTTTTGTGACATCATATTTGAGGGAGTCTAAGATTTTGTGACGAAGTGTGACGAGGGGGGAGGAAGGGGTTTTAAATCGGCCGAAATTGCGTGTCGTCATTTATGGACGGCCCCATACGAGAAATCAAAGCATTCAATTTACCAAATGGAAAGTGAATAAAATAGAACACTTTCTGAATGTAGCCGAGTGGTGACTTTACTTTCAACAGGTATACAATTAACAAACCGGGTGTCGGACTATAACAGGACAGTTTTTAATAAACAATAATGCAACATGCATTTTCTTCTATTTCACCACCAATGTAATAAGAATGAATGTCTCTATAAAACAATGTGAATAGAACTGTGAGTTTAGGACTGTGCTTCCACCTCCATAGGACAGTGTAAAGTGAACTGTTTCTGTAGATCTGTGTAAAGTGAGCTGTTGCTATAGGACAGTGTAAAGTGAACTGTTTCTGTAGATCTGTGTAAAGTGAACTGTTGCTTTAGGACAGTGTAAAGTGAACTGTCTCTGTAGATCTGTGTAAAGTGAACTGTTGCTATAGAACAGTGTAAAGTAAACTGTTTCTATTGAAAGTATAAACTGCAAAATTTCTATAGGACAGTGTGCAATGATCTATTTCTATAGGACTGCGTGAACTGTTGTGAAGGAGCATGAAGAAATCGCTCACACCGTTCCGTCACGCGCCTGCACGCGACTAAGGAATCAAGCCCACACTTTCGCCCTACTGGCCCCAATAACTTTTGCCTGCCATCTCCCAGCTCGGTGGTGTGGGGGAGGGCACGACATCTGGTCAGTCACCGCAGCTTCGACTTAACAAGCGGATATCATAGCATGTACAGAAGAGTTCTGTGTTTTGGAAATTATAGATTCTAAGTTCTAGAGGAATTTGCAGACCCTTCGAGAAGATTGTTTTTTTAAAAAATTTTTTAAGGAGGTTGTACCAAGAGGCAGATGGAAGCAAACAAAGAGGTGGGTAAAGAATAAGTTTAATATGATGAAGAGCGTAATGCTATATTTCTGCTAAAGTAAATGTACACATGCCAAATTTCATGTTCGTAAAATTATATCCAATTACTGTGGACTTGAAATAAAAAAATATACTTTAACAAAAATTAAAAAAACAAAACAAAACAAAACAAAACAACATCTGATTGTAAGTATCACTGTCTAGTCCCAGTCTACCGCCTACCCTAAATAAAAATAATAATAATTTATGGTATTGAAATTTTTGTTTGGTATCTCTCTAGCTTTTTATCCGAAGTAAGATATGTACATGAACAATGTAGATTTGTACTTCTTGAATATATTTAAAACTATTGAAATTGACCTTCATATTTACTTCAAAAAGTGCGTTATTCTATTAAATAAAATATTTAATACATAGGACCGGAAGGTTAAGAGAGAGAGAGAGAGAGAAAGACAGAGAGAGAGAGAGAGAGAGAGAGAGAGAGAGAGACAGACAGACAGACAGACACAGAGAGAGAAAGACGTGAGAGAGAGAGAGAGAGAAAGAGAAAGACAGAGAGGGTGGCGGGAGAAGCAAAGTAAGAGAGATAGAAACTCTTCAAGCAGACAACAGAACAAAGGTTGAGTTGATAAAGGGGTGGATGTGTGGTTAATATAGTTAGAGATATATTATAATATAAATAGATGATGCATTATATATGTACATGTACATATGAATATATGTTTGTGTTTGTTTAGGCTACATATAAATAGATGGCTTTATGTATAAATAGACTTATCGGTAGATGGATCGGTTGATTAAAGGATGGAAAGATAACTAGATATACGATCTACACTTCAGGCCAAGGAGGGCTAAGTGTACACAATCTTCAAGTGTACAAGATAACATATTACTTTAACCTTAAAAAAATAACTCATGTACGCAATACACCTAATGTAAAAATTAAATAATATATATGGAGTACGAAATAAATACAGCTCGCGTACACAGTTAACCCATTTCATATAGCGCTGCATAACATTTGATCAACACCAGTGGCCCATACACATTTCACGTACACAAATTCATGTAACGTACACCAGTGGCCTGTACAGATTCCACGTACACACATTCATGTAACATACACCAGTACACTCCATTTTCAAAACAAACACATCTGACGCGTGCCAGGTTCGCGGAGTAAGACCTCAAGCTCCTCTTAGTCCTCCTCCCCCCGCACACCCCGCCCTCCCACCGGTACCTACAGCAGGTAGCAACAACTCGCCCACCTGTACCTACAGCAGGTAGCAACAACTCGCCCACCTGTTTTGTTTCTCTACTCAAGAGCCCACCTTAAACATCTTCTCTCTCTCTGTTGTCACAAGCTTTGAGTTTTACTGTGGACTGGAGCTAAAACAGCTTCGAACTAAAATTTTTATACGTTTTGAATGCGTTGCACTAAACTAACATTACATTGAATATACTGTACTATAGTATTAAACTATTATAGCAATGAATGTGCAAGCACTAAATTCTCATAGCATCGAACAAAGTCGTTGAGTCGTACTGAAGTTCCATCACATTAAAATTTCACGCTCTTCTAAACTGCAATTAGTTTCAAAAGACTAGAGGCAGTGGCGTAGCTAGAACTTTTGCCGCCCGGGGCGGTCTCCAATGTGCCGCCCTTTTTAGGGACTGTCCATAAATGACGTCATGCACCTGGGGCGGGGAGCTGAGTCATACACTTGTGACGATGTGTGACGAGGGGGTGTGTTTGAGGAATGTGGCGTCACGTCTAAACACAGGACTTTAAATAAAATTTCCACTTAAATTTTGATTACTGACACTTTATTTAATGACGTTTACGTAAAACTCGTGTTACGATATTAGAGTGCAGCCCTACAATAAAAACATAATTAAAAACATAATTAAAAACATAATTAAAAACATAATTAAAAACAATTAAAAACATAATTAAAAACATAATTAAAAACATAATTAAATGATAAAAATTAGGTTTGAACATGCTTATTTTCAAATAGAAAATACGGCTGTTATGGTGGGGTGGGGGTGGGGTTCAAAGCTTTATGACGTAATATTGAAGAAGGGGTCTAAGTTTTGTGACGACGTGTGACGAGGGCGGAGGGGGTGAAAAATCAGCCAAAATCGCGTGACGTCATTTATGGATGACAAATTGGTCGATTTTAGGATGGTTTATATAAATTAATAAACAGGAATAAATAATTGTAATTTGAACGAAGTAAAGGTGGGAACATGTTTACCATTGCATGCCACATTTATTTATGCAGTAATTAAAGAGGTCGCATAAGATGATGGACCTATAAATACACATTTATAAAAATACAAGATACTTTTTTTAAAAGGCCACAAGAAAGTTACTGAGGTCGCAGCCCCAATGATACATAACATACTCCAAATTTATACCCAAAAAAAAACATTATCAATTACTATTATTTTATTTTAGATTTAAAAATAAACGATTTTTTTTTACAAACAAAGAAAGTTTACACATTAGTATGTAATCATATTTATACATTTACTTTCCTAACTTTCATAACAGAAAAATCGTGTATTATGCTAAAAAAATTTAAATTATTTGTAATATCTTGTTCTATGGACAATATTGCAACACTTTGTTGTCTTTAATCGTTCATTGTGGAACGAAGATAATTTTTAACAACTTCACTTTGGAGAAGCTCCTTTCACAACTAGCGACACTGATAGCAATTGTTGAAAAAAAATTAGTGCAAAATTACAATGTTGGGTACAGAATTTTCCAAGCTTACTGTTGAATAAATTTTAATAGATCAAGGGGGCCTTTCCCCCAATTTTTCTAACATAATGCCTCTTCTTGTAGTATAGGTGCAGCCATAAAAACCTGGATCCCTTTTCTTTCAATAATGAACTGTTCTTTATCAATGTCAATAAAGTAATTTATTTGATATTGAAATTCTTCATTTAGTATGTTACATGGTATTATATACGAATATTTTCTTGCAAGGACTTGCAACTCATCAAAGCGTTCATTTATTTTCTGTTATAATTCCATCCTTGGATAAAAAACATTTCCCGTTGTACTTCTCGTTCTAAGACAGAACCACGTCTTCTTAATTTTCCCCATTCATACTTTTTTCTCCTTCTAACTCAACGTTCAGTTGATATCTCCAACTCTTCACAAATTGTTTGACTGATATAACAGCGTTGTGTATTAACACATCTCTTTGTTTCGTGCAATGGGGTTGCATTAATTTAAAAAATGACGGGTTCCCGTAAATTGAGATAACACAGATAAGAAAAAGATTGAATTTAATTGAGTAAAATTTAAGCATCTTATCTAATTTTACTAGTTACTTCTTCAAAAGAAAAATTTTCCAAGATGATTGAAATTTTAAAGCATGTCTTTTTCGAAATTATTTATGCCTATTGTGGTGTTTATTAACGGAGAAATTTGAATATTTTCATGTTCTTGCCATAAATCTTAATAATTTTCCATAAAATAGACGAATTCAAATTATTTACACATTACTTTAATTAGATAGGCGTAATATTTTTAATGAATAACAGTATTTTAATGAAAAACACAAATTATTTGTGTTACTTTAATGCAATAGAACAAAATAAATTTAATATTTAATAACGTACCTTACAATAATTTTCTGAAAACTCAAACAGTAATATAAGTTACCCATATTTTATACAAATTACTACTTGCAAGTTAAACGCAATATTTGAACCACCTCGAATTGTAAGTACTTGTTCGCGCATCATTCTGCGAATGTCGAAATTCCACGCAAAAACCATCGTGGCGATATTAATAGCACATTATTGGGTCCAGCGGGGATGTGTTTTTGTGTAATTTTCTTATAAAAGCGTCATCTGGTCGTACCGTATACCGCTTAATTTTCCAAACAAATCGATACTTTTTAAAGTTATTTTAAATTTTTGAACGTTTTTGCGTTACTTATAACATCCACACATGTAATCGAACAAGTGTTGTGGAAATCCATTAATTAGGACTAGAAATTACGAATATTTTTGTTTCACCTTGGTTTTCCCCATTCAAAAGAAAAAGGGTGGTTGTCGAAATAGGTTGCACTTTTCAAATGCCCACAAATGCCGCCCCTAAATGCGTGACGCCCGGGGCGGACCGCCCCCACCGCCCTCCTCTAGCTACGCCACTGACTAGAGATGAACTCACGTAGACACGAGAAGTTTAGCACTGAAATTTCTTAGAAGCATACAGATTTTATAAATTTGAACCGAACAAGAACATAATTCATGTCTGCTGATTTTCGACAAGGAGGATTACTGACTGACTACTTCAAAGGTTAAATGACTGCTTGTCTTCAGTGAGGTTAGCAGTCCCAGAGAGTTAAAACTTCGCTGATAGTCATCTCTATCCTTGACACGAGGGTTGCTTTTCTAGTATCTTTTTTTAAAAAGTATTAAAAGTATTGAGGGGCCGTCCATAAATGACATCACGCACCTAGAGGGGGGAGGGAGGGGGTCACACTTTTGTGACGATGCGTGACGAGGGGGAGGGAGGGGGTTTTAAGAAATTTGACGTCACATCAAAAGGGTAAATTTAAATAAAACTTCCACTGAAAGATTTGGTCGCTTACAATTTATTTATTGACTTTTTTTCTTCTTTTAAAAAAAAACAAAATCAGTGCTTCTCAATGTGCCGATCGGTAGGCCATCAGACGCTGGTTGGCGTATGCTATCAAGACACGAAAATTAAATCTAATTATAATCCTCAAGTTTGAGAATCCACAAGATAACGTATGAAATTGTTACACTGCGTCGTTTGATGTTGACATCAAAGCATTTGTGATGTAACCGCAGCTCCGTTTGGTTCTCTCATGGCAGGAGTCGTAAAACTTTTTTGCCCGTTACCCCAAAATATTAGGGCTGTTATCGCTTAATTTAAATTTAATCGTTAACTTTTATAAAATTATCTATTAATTAATCGATAATTTAGATTAAAGCCAAAAATAGACATTTATGACGTCATTAAACGGAACATTTCTCACGGACATTGAAAATTAAGAATATTTTGAACTAAATTTTATGACAATGTGATTGAATGTGTTGATACTTGATCGGATGTTTGTGCTGAAGGTGGTACGTCAGCGTCCTCCTTTACAAGAGATTTGTTTATGGCAGTGAACATGGTAAACTTTTTCACCATATTCGACTTTGCCATCCGCAGTTAGCTTAAAAACAAAATTTTTGCTCAACTTTCTAGTTATATGTTTAAATTTAACTGCGCTGATGCTGTCAGACATTTTTTAGTTGACGTCTGCTGGTCCACATAGAGTAATAAAATAAATTATAATATTACGCGGGAGAAGTTTGTACGTAAACAAATATATAAATTATTATTAATTTATTAATAATTAATTATTTATTAAAAACAATTTTTAAAAATATTATAAATATTTTCATTAATTTCCGTCGAATTTTTATCGATTGAAATAATATTAATCGATAGAAAATTATAACAATCAATCGATAAATTAATTGTTAATTTCCGCAGTCCTACAAAATGTACAAGTTTATGTATGCGTTACCCCCCTCCCCTCAGACTCTAGGTCCTGCTCACATGACTCGGGGATTTGGGGGAGCATCTTTAGCGAAAATGCTACTGGTGAGTTTTACAAGCATGACAAGTGTCTAAAAATGATTTGAATAGGATGATGTGTAGATATTTTAGGTCAAAACGACACGGAATATCCTTTTTCTTTAAAAGGGGGGGGGGATCTATTTGATAGAATTAAAAACTTTTAAGTTTGATCTAATTGTTCGATTGGTTTTTGGTCAAACGCCCCTGGCCATTCTAGTCTTCTAGATTCTAGATATAATGGTAAATGAGCCCATTTAAAAATTAGTCAAGTATTCATCTACTTTTTTTACTTCATTGAATGAATCAAAGTGATTTGAAACATACTTATTTTCAAATAGAAAAGAAAGTGTTTTTTTTCCGGGGGGGGGGTGTTCAACGATTTGTGATGTATTTTTAGAGGGGGGGGGTCTAAATTTTTGTGACGACACGTGGGGAGGGGGAGGGGGTAAAAATCGGCAAAAATTGCGTGACGTCATTTATGGATGGCCCCTGACGTCATCAAACATGTATTGCACCCGTTCGCCCAACAAATTGAATTCAGCTTCATAATGGTAATGATAATAATTTATATTTATATATATTTACGCTCAATTATCGCTGACTGTGGCCTAGCGCTAAATCACAATCCTTTTGGTTTCCAGATTAACATTAACCAAACAACGCACGAACCTATGACGTCAGCATTTGTGTTGTAAACAGTGCTGACTGACTCAAAGAGTTATTTTTTTGGTCCAGTAATTTATTGCGTTGCGTTCTAAAATTACTTTAAAAATCGTGTGGTGATTAGCACTGTAAAAAAATAAAAGAATTTTTCGTATTTTATCATACAAGCATAAATTACTTGGGCTCTTGCAAAAAGAAAAAACCAACAAAAACCTATTATAAAATACTTTGTGTACATTTAAGAAAGTTTAATACTATATATTTACTATAAAAGGACAAGTTAGTTGGGCTTTTGAAAAAGGTGGGCGCCGCAGGCGATAAGGCACCTCAGCTTAATATAGTGATAAAAACAACCCCGTGAAAACAAAGTTTTTGACTTTAAATCCCTTATATATGAGACATAACTAAAAGTATTAATTATGGGAAAACGCGACAAATATTTACAGACTGAAACCGAAATTATTTGCTTTTAACCCGGGAGGGGGGTGGGAGAGGGGAAAGGTCTTGTCACCGATCGCTGGACCGAACTCAGCGTGACACGCAAAATGTAAACAAAAGCACGCCGGTACACCTGGTTAAAACACGAGATGTGTTCACGTCTGGCTGGGGTGAAGTCAAGTGACCCGTAAAATGTAAACGATAGCGACCGCTACATATAGTTTATATAGATAAACTAATTAAACAACCCCGTAAAAACAAAGTTTTTGACTATAAATCCCTTATATATGAGACATAACTAAAAGTATTGATTATGTTCAAAAGTGACTAACATTTCCAGACTGAAACCAAATTATCTCCCTTGGCTTTAAAACTAGGTCAAAACTCTAGCAGACGACGACTAAACAATAGAAAAACTAAAAATGCATTAATTTAATTACGGTACGTTCGATCGATCTGAAATTTTTATACGATGCATTGTTAGGTGACACGGGTCCGTGTGCCAAATTTCAGCTCGTTGGCTTCACTGGAAATGGGTCATTTTCGACTTTTGTTTTTCCGCGGGCGGACGGGCGTCGCGGGCGGGGTGAACGACGGTCGAGGACGAATGAGACGGCGGTGAAGTTAATATAAGGGATTTTAAAATGCATTAATTTAATAACTGTACGTTCGATCGATCTGAAATTTTGATACGATGAATTGTTAGGTGACACGGGTCCGTATGCCAAATTTCAGCTCATTGGCATGACGGGAAGTGGGTCATTTTTTACTTCTGTTTTTCCGTGGTGCCCAAGACAGAGAGACAGAGATGGCGGTGAAGTTAATATAAAGGATTTAAAAATAATATGGAATTATATCTGTTTACCATCGGCCAGGGTGGCATTAAGCTTGTCTGTTAAATACGGGTCACGTTCAAGGTTTTCAAAAAGTTCAACCGATGGCAGGAAGCTACAATGAACTTCTTCCTGCTAACAAATAAAATTTCTATATATAGCATTCGAATGTTTTAGGGCTTGGCCTTTTCTGATTGGTTGGGGGAGATGAGGCGGGTCAAAGCGTGGTCATTTGACACAGGCCTTCAATTCATAGCTTTCGTATACAGGTACTTTGCGTGTGTGAGTAGAACCAGAAACTTAAATATTCTTGGAATGTTTAAAAAAACATAAAATTATTGCCTTGAAACAATGTAATGCAATTTTTTTTTATTTATTGAATATTGAATTATTGTCTGAATATGATAACATTAAAATAAACATATTAAAAAAAAACTATACGAAATTCTCTGTGAACCTAACAAAATATGGGTGAGACTGCAATCAGGCTTATAGATTAATTTAGCTACGGTGAAATCCAAAGAGTCCAAGAGGGCTCTCCTGGCCGATTTGGATTTCACCGCAGCTAAGTTTTTTATTTTTTATTTCTTTATATTCGTTTTATTTGTTTACTATTTGTTCGTTGAGGAAGGCCCTTTGCCGAAACGTTCGCTGTTTTTGTTACGTCCTGTCAGGCTCACTCATACCCTGTTTACAAGTTATCCATCTGTGAACCTAAGCTGCCTAACTAAATTCGACCTGTAAAAAACCTCAGTCTAAAGAATCAAGAAATAGTTCAACGTCTTGTTTCAGACGACTTGGCCTATTTCTACTAGTGAGATTACGGGTGATCCGTCCAGGATATACACGCGATCTGTGGGTGGCACCAACGCTTCTGTTCAGCATGCAAAATCCCGGGTGTTATGAACTAATGCACATTCGATGTAACTGGCAGACAGAGACCGTAACAGTGGGCAGAATGAAGACTAACGACACGTACGTTTATGGAATTTATGGAATGTTTGAAAATATTTGAGAACCACTCATTTTATCCGTTACAAAGTTGAGTTCTGGACGTTATCCAGTAAATATTTTAAGTAATTACATTGCTTCCAAAAAACACTTCTACGCACGAGGCGTAATACAATTTTTGTTGTTGTGTAGTTGACCATAAAATGATCACAATTCTTTCGCAGATACATCATTGATCTCATCACACTTCCCATTACATGTCCCTTCACATCTCCCATGAAATCTTCCATCGTATCTCCTTGATATAATTTGTTAATTTTTATAGCGCTGTATCCCAGCAAGGAGCCGCCGGGCTCACAGCGCTTTACATGGAGATAATAACATTATACATATAATGATTAAATAAGCATTCTTATCATAATAACCACATAAATGACAGTACGTTACACAGATCTGAACTCACATCTCTCATCACTCCTACCATAACAAATTCCACCATAACGCCCATCATGTCTACCATGGCATTCCAAATAATCACTCCCATCACATCTACCATCACGTCTTCCTTAACATCTCCCAAACCTTTTCCCATATTATCCCATATTATCTGCAATCAGTTTAATCACCCAACCCACATGTCTCCCACCGATTCGCTCTTAACATTTATTTTATAGTTTGTAATTGTAATTTGACAACTACATTTTATGTGTAAATATATTTTTTTTCGACCGCCGTACTTTGTTAAACTTCTCTTATGTTAACAGGAGTACCTTCCCTTGCCATAAACCGTTTGAGCGTCACATGTAAAGTTCTGTAATGTAACATGCCATGGCTCATAAATATAACGAACACGGATTTAGCTAATAAATTAAATAATGAATATATTATATTAGAAAACTATCTAAATTTGTAAGCTGTAGTTAAACTTAAAAAAAATAGTAAAATAATGTAATAGTAGGCCTTAAAAAAATAGAAAAATAGTGGTAATAAATTTTTTGATAATTTTTAAAATATATTTGTAATGATTAGAAAATTAGAAAACATATTCCTGTTCCCATTAAATGAAATCAAATTAGAACTCAACAGCAAATCACTAGGTACACATACTTCATGTCATACAGATAATGTTTTTAAATTGTATTTATCACGACTAAAGGGCATCAAATATATCACGTGTCATTTGGCTGGATGGCATTATCAACTGACTCCGTTATGGAGGTGACCTTTAAAGAACTGGCCACGTGGTCAAGAATCTATACCTGAACTACGCTGTTGAAGAAAGCCACTTCAAGCTGTGATTGCTGGCTTTCGTTTAAAATACAAGGCCACGCATGTAGATAGCGCCTATAGAACCGGGCGTGTTAAAGTGACGCAGTGGGCGGGAAATGTAACATGTTTTTGTATTCATCGTTTTTTTTTCTTCTGTGAGGAATATTGAAATTTTAAAGGGATGGAAAACCTTGGGCTTATGACCACTGTCCACTTTAACTTACATCTGAGTACTAGCCTCCCCCACCCCATACACACACAGCACCGTCTGAAGAGGGGTTACGGCAACAGCTCCAGTATCAAGTAATCACATCAGTATTCGCTGTAACAGTACCAGCACTGCGTAACGGTTGCTAATATATAACAGCACCAACACTACGTAACGGTTCCTAGTATGTAAACAGTGCCAGCACTACTTAACAATAGCTATTCTTTAACAGTACCAGCACTAACTAACCATTGCTATAGTCTGTAACAGTGCCAGTACTACGTAACCATTGCTAGTCTGTAACAGAACCAGCCAAAATATGTCCATTGTTTGATATTCCTTATAAATATCAGCACCATCTGCACCTTTTTCGCCACAATGTGATATAAACAGCACCCATCACCCCCAGCAACATCTGCACCCTGCTGGGTACACCAGCCAGCGGCGTCACTACGGGGGCGCGGTAGACCTGGACCGCGCCGGGTGACACCATAAGAACGGGTGGCACAAAAGTGTAAAATTCTGCATCTTCCCGTTATTTGACACTGGCAGACTCTGCGGGGGTGTATGGGGTAAATCCTTAGGGGGTGACACCATGAGCTACAGCACTTGGTGACACCAACCCTAGTGACGCCTCTGAACCCAACGCACCATGCATCCAATCCCCGGATCAGCCAGCCCTTGATTGCAGTAGGACGCCAATTGAATTCACCGACTTGCCTTGAGTTCGTATCAGAATCCGTGCCATCCCACGGACGTGCACGAGAGACCCTCGGCCGGGCTCTCTACCGATGTCTCTTGTTTTGTCCGGACAAACACGGGGACGGTCCTGACGGCGAATGACAACAGCGGTGGACGTGGTGCCGTGACGTCATCGGGAAGCTACCTCCGATATCGATTTAATCGTCGGAGTCTATTGTTATTCTAGACGGCAGGACTCAGAATTTTAGAGTAGATTGTCCGAATTATTGATACAATTCCCCATGCGGAAACTTGCGTATCTAATTGATTAAGTGATATCAACTTCCCACGTTACTTGTTCGCGCTGGCCTCTGAAAGGGAATGGCGTTTTCTTGTACTGAAGGCCTTCAGATAGTACTAGAAGCTCAGACCCCGCGTTATACGGAGAAAAATTATTATGAAATACATTCTTCCTGTTTTTGTAAGACCGAAATCTTAGAGATCAATTTTTTTGCCTTTTAATGAATCGAGTTTAGATTTTAGTTTATTTTTTGTTTTTAGAACATTATGCTTAACCACCACAAAGCCTAATAAATAAATAATTAAATAAATAAATAATACCATATTTTATCTGTAGTAGAATTTACGTCTATTTTTTTAAAATTGCAACACACACATTTTAAGTGTGGCTTCTTTCAAAATATACTAAATGCTTATAATTAGGGCAGCGGAAATTAACGATTAATTAATCGATTAATCGTTTTAAAAAATTAATCAATTAAAAATTAATTTGATCGATTAAAATTCTATTCTAATTTAAGAAAATATTGCTATTTTTACTCCTTCAATTTATTAATATTTTTTGCTCAGTCACTTGGCGGGCTGCTGGAAAGGACTCTAACTCAGTGTCTATGATGAAAGATCATATATGTATATTTATATGTATATATCAATGAAAATAGACGAAATATAACCCAGTAACATCTCATCATGTCTTCCAATAGTCGTAGTTGTCTTGAATGAATGCTCCTTTATTTTTTTGTTGCATAGTTGATTCAATAAGTGATCCTTTATTTTTTTGTTGTTGCATAGTTTAGCTTACACACTGTCTGTTATTGTTATTACGTTTGACACGCTCAATTATTAAACGACCATAGCTTCGTCTAATCGTCTTACTACATAGTACGGAGAGCAATACTCTGGAACAAAAATGTCACTAGAGCAGATAAAAGACGACTCGGCATAGAAATTGATGCTCAGGTTGTGTGTGCAGAGACACAAAATCGATTTTGTCAGAATGTTGTTGGGGACAAAAGTGAACTTTAAAAATCGATTAGGGGGCGTTACGTTTAACGATCTCATCGATTGTTCCGCTTGGCTACAGCTTCTGTAAAAAATTACGTTTATGCTCCATGAAATGTCACGTAGTTTGATTGTTATAAAAATTTGTTAATTTCCTGAACATTTTAGAATAAATCGTTGGTGAACTGGCATAAAGTTCCGATTAAGCAAAACAACAACAACAACAACAACACCGCTGATTTTGTTTGACAGATTAAACACAACAGACAAACAAACCTAAAATATAGCGTTTGATAATTTTCTCGTTTGATTGTATCATTTGATAATTTTGTCGTTTGATTGTATCATTTGATAATTTTCTCGTTTTATTGTATCATTTGATAATTTTCTCGTTTTATTGTATCATTTGATAATTTTGTCGTTTGATTGTATCATTTGATAATTTTCTCGTTTTATTGTATCATTTGATAATTTTGTCGTTTTATTGTATCATTTCATAATTTTCTCGTTTTATTGTATCATTTGATAATTTTCTCGTTTGATTGTATAAATTGATAATTTTCTCGTTTGATTGTATCATTTGATAATTTTCTCGTTTGATTGTATCATTTGATAATTTTCTCGTTTGATATTAAAAATTAATTTACAATTTATATATCACCGTACCCCAGTAAGAAACTGGGCTCACATTTGATAATTGATAATTGTAAATGCATTATGGGATTATTTGATTCGTTACTTTTATAAAATCCTCGAAGTTGGATGTTCTTCTAATGAAATATGAAGACAATTCCATTTTTTATCAACAATAAGGCGGGTATAACTTTTTAGGATAGGATCAGATGAAACGATGGCGATAATAAAGCATTTCATTGTTTATGACATTGAGTCACGTGCATGCGTTTGGGTCAACTCACTAAATGATAGCATTCTAAGCTCACCAACTTGCTTGGTCAGGTGATGTATTTCAAAGTAGGAAAACAAAAAACCGTTGAAGAACTGATCAATCCTAAATTCACTCGTCAGTCCACCAGTTAAGGCCAGAGGTTGTTCGCGATAGAGCAAGAGATTGACCGGAAGCTGTAGGTGGCTGGTTGAAAGGAAACATCAACATCGCTGGACATGGACACTGATGATGTTGTAAAACAACGGGAGCTGGCTTCTATTGAAGGACAAATCGCGTGTGTTCCACGAGCGTCTAAAATATAATGTATTGCGTCTTTGTATGTTATTTTTAAAAAAAACCAGAGGCTGGAGGCAGTTTCGCATTAAACTAGAGCCCAATATGATTGAACTTGTTACAGACATTGTATCGGCTGATTTATGTTGCCAAACTGTATGGTGCCTGGGATTAGTTACAAAAATTAACCTGTGACGTCAGCTTCTTTATTGGAAAAGGTGGTTTAAAACAAAGAGTATCTTGGCAAAGAGTATACAAAGTAATAACAATCCGAGACATAAGACTTATCTGGTAACGAGCAACAAAGCCTGTCCAAGGTCGTACCGCCACCGTTCGGTGGCATGTTGTTGTAACTCTCCCCCCCCCCAGGCCCCACCAGCCGTCTCGACCGGCATACATGTGCATCACGTCAAAAATACTATTCA
The DNA here is from genome assembly GCA_944989445.1 of Ampullaceana balthica. Taxonomy (NCBI): domain Eukaryota; kingdom Metazoa; phylum Mollusca; class Gastropoda; family Lymnaeidae; genus Ampullaceana; species Ampullaceana balthica. The sequence goes on from CALYLW010000007.1 coordinate 2,283,812, forward strand.
TTATAGTTAAAATAAATAACTACTAAAAACAGAGCTTTTGACTATAAATCCCAACGTGCATAGCTCAAACTAAAGTCTTGGAAGAAATACTGCACCAAAAATAACTCGTTTTGAACGTCCGCGAAAACGTGTTCAATATGATTGGCTGTAGGAGTCATATGTGTTTGAGAGACCAATCGCTATAGATGACCGGACAGAACGGACAGAAAATTGCCTTTTATTATATAGGATGTTATTTTTCATTTAGAGCCAGAAGTTTTATCTGTTTTACAGACTGAGACCAGTGCTGTTAACTCCTGGGAAATTTCCCAAATCGTGGGAATTTTTTAAATGCCAAATTTAGGCAAATTTATAGAAATGGGAATTTATGAGGATTTGGCCTTAAATATGGGAATATTTGAGATTGCTTCGCCAACAGAATTTAATGCATTTTAGAATTTTTAGTCTAATTTGGGAATTTGTTTACTCCCACCTGTGAAATTTGGCACCTTGAGTTAACAGCACTGACTGAGACTACGTCTGCACTCAGAATTTACTTAATTTTTACAAATCTTTTTAGCTTCATATTTGATCAGCAGAGTAACATTTTTTTATACCTCCTTTTTATTTCGAATTGTTAAAATATTTTTTAATGATTTGTTATCTCTGACAAAGGCTTTTTGATGAAAATTTCATTTGTTTTTTTCCCCTTAAAAATTTACAAGTGTCCAATTACCTTCGGGGTGATATTTTTATAATTTGAAAATAAGATCTGAAAAGCGTGGATTTCAAAACTTCATTTTCTTGTATTATAAGGCGGACTTAAAAAAACAACAACAAAAAATAAATATTAAATAAAAATATAATTATTTAATCTTGAAATGGAAGGGGTACTGCAAGCTTCTATTAATCTACAGGAACTGAAATCGATAGCATTTGAGTGATTTCTGTAATGTGAGCTGCGGACTGCATCGACAAAAACTGATATTTTAAATGACGCAAATGTTGTTTTTAAAAAATAGCCTCGTTCTTCTCTAGCCGAACGTTGTTTCTGACTTAATGAATAAAACCTTTAACAGCGAAGTCTTGTCGTCTGCTGCAGACATTCCATTACAGACGATCAGTGTTTCAACAACAGGCGACGTCTGAAGGGAGTTGGCCTCAGTAGATCACTTTGACAATCGACTTGCAAGCATTTCTTGGTTGTTTGGGCTACGTTTTAACAGGATGAGGCTTACAAAACTTAAGTGGAAACATTATATGCAGTAAGGAAAGGGTCATCAAACAATTTTCACGCCTTCGTTTTAGTTTTTTTACCTAGTTAAAATTTTGATTTTCAACAATAAATAAAATATATAAAAATATACTAAAAAATACTATATGCACAAAAAAAAAGAGAAGATTTACTTTCCAAAAATAAAAGTTCTAAAACCTGTAACATAAATGATAACTTAAATTGTTAGTTGTCATTTCTCCCAACACTGGCCATACAGTCCCGCTTGTAATGTTTGTCCAGCTAGGCCACCACTGACCACACAATCCCGCCTCTAACGTTTGTCCACCTAGGCCACCACTGACCACACAGACCCGCCTCTAACGTTGGTCCACCTAGACCACCACTGACCACACAGTCCCGCCTCTAGCGTTTGTCCACCTAGACCACCACTGACCACACAGACCCGTCTCTAACGTTGGTCCACCTAGACCACCACTGACCACACTGCCCCACCTCTAACGTTGGTCCACCAAGACCCCCCCCCCTTTTTCACTTGCAAGCGTAAATCACATTTACTGCCCATCGATCTGTTTTCTCGTCTTGAAATTGCAATATTATTGGATTACTCGAGGAGTAACAGCAGGAAGCTGTAACTCACAAGAAAGGATGGTGGAGGGGGCGAGAGATGGCGAGTGTCGGGTGGGGGTCACGTGGTTGATGTTGTTGAAGTGCCCGTGTGAGGTGAAGGATATGCGTGATTGAATCAGAAAGTTAATAAAAATTTCACTTGCCGTTGGTGATGGAGGGGCGGGGCGGGGGGGGGAAGTGTTTTTTTTTGTTGACGTGGAAACTCCTCGAGAAACTTGTCGAGTTGTCGGTAGCTGACTTCTCAGGGGCCAGGCACGACACGAAGAAGTATTCACAGATGGAATAAATTGACGGGACGACAAGGACTTTGGACGATTCTGCATTAACACGACAGGAATAGATGATCACCCGCCACAGAACTGCACGGTGCTTAGACAGTTGCAAGGACGAGTAATACTTTTATTGATAAGCAAACTTTTACAACCTATGTCATGTATAAAAGCGGATGTCAAACCAGCTCTCCATCACATACAGTACTCAACCGGGTGACGATAAGATGAGATTACTCACCAACTCTCCCACCGCAGTGCTTCTCAAACTTGTAAGTATGACGGAGCGGCTAGAATTTTTCCATTGCATCAGAGACCTGTGGACTATTTTACCTGTACTGATTGGTAGCGAAAAGTAATTTATTCTTTTTTATTTGTTTTAAATAGTATGTCCTTATTGCCGAAAAAATTGACATATTTGTCACGTGTGATTAACATGATTTGTGACGTAAGGTCACGTAAATAATAAACGCGGGAAGAAAGGAGCATTCCCATTGGTTGAAAGTGTTGGGCGATCAGTTGTTAGAAGACTTCCGCCAAGGAAGGACGTGATGTGTGTACGCCTCAAGATCTCCATGTTGTATAACCTCAAATGATATTTCTGTGTACAAAGTATACATATAAAAGTTGTTTTGTTGAAACAAGTTCTTCAGTGGATTATTGTGCACAAGATTCTGTATTGTGAGAACGCTTACTAAAGAGTTACATAAAAGATAAAAGTTAATAGCAACAATATTTTATGGGTTTATTATTAATATTCGCAAATGGAGGATTATACTTATATTTTACAGTCATTTCTCGATAACTTCAGCGGAGCAGCGGTGGATGGCCCACGGACGGGCACCAGTCCACTGACCACCACTTTGAGTAGCACTGTCCTACGGTACTTCAAAGTTTCCTTAACTGATGACAGTACTGCACCTTGTCTCCAACAGATGACAGTACTGCACCTTATCTCCAACACATGACAGTACTGTATCTTATCTCAAATAGAATAAATTTTCCCCTGTCATTCTGCAACATTCACAGTTCCGATTCATGTTCAAGATATAGCTCAAGTGGACGGCAAGTAGGCCCACCAGATAAGCTCAAGTGGACGGCAAGTAGGCCCACCAGATAAAGCTCAAATGGACGGCAAGTAGGCCCACGAGATAAAGCTCAAGTGGACGGCAAGTAGATCCACGAGATATTACTTAATACAGGGGTCCGGAAACCATGGCTCGCGAGCCAGATGTGGCTCTATTGATATTATGGCTGCATCTGGCCCTCAGACAAATGTTTTATTATTTTAAAAAAGTTTATTCATACTCCTTTGAGCTACATGTTCATTGCATTAAAAAAAACTGCATAACAATGTTATTAAAACGAATTCAGAGACCTAATTATTGTACTTATAGTGTTGAACTTACACTAAATGCACACATTTACTTGAATTTTTAGTTTTAAACATAATGTATGCTTCTCACAGGATTACTTTTCAAAATATGTTGTGTTTATGGCTCTCTCAGACAAAAAGTTTCTAGACCCCTGCCCTAGTATAATCCCATTGCCCTAGTATAATCCCATTGCCCTAGTATAATCCCATTGCCCTAGTATAATCCCATTGCCCTAGTATAATCCCATTGCCCTAGTATAATCCCATTGCCCTAGTATAATCCCATTGCCCTAGTATAATCCCATTGCCCTAGTATAATCCCATTGCCCTAGTATAATCCCATTGCCCTAGTATAATCCCATTGCCCTAGTATAATCCCATTGCCCTAGTATAATCCCATTGCCCTAGTATAATCCCATTGCCCTAGTATAATCCCATTGCCCTAGTATAATCCCAATAGCCCTAGTATACTCCCATTGCCCTAGTATAATCCCATTGCCCTAGTATAATCCCATTGCCCTAGTATAATCCCATTGCCCTAGTATAATCCCATTGCCCTAGTATAATCCCATTGCCATAGTATAATCCCATTGCCCTAGTATAATCCCATTGCCCTAGTATAATCCCATTGCCCTAGTATAATCCCATTGCCCTAGTATAATCCCATTGCCCTAGTATAATCCCATTGCCCTAGTATAATCCCATTGCCCTAGTATAATCCCATTGCCCTAGTATAATCCCATTGCCCTAGTATAATCCCATTGCCCTAGTATAATCCCATTGCCCTAGTATAATCCCATTGCCCTAGTATAATCCCATTGCCCTAGTATAATCCCATTGCCCTAGTATAATCCCATTGCCCTAGTATAATCCCATTGCCCTAGTATAATCCCATTGCCCTAGTATAATCCCATTGCCCTAGTATAATCCCATTGCTTCCCTCGCAGATGGTGTTACTCATGAAAGTTGTGAGTAAAATTCAGTATTAATATATCATATTAAGCAGGGTAAATTTGAGCCTAAATATATGAATTAACTTGAAGAAATCTATTGGGAAAGATTTTTATTTCACGTTGTGTCCATACTTCTTCGTGATTTCATAATTTCAATGCTTTGAAATCTTTAAGTTTATGTCATAGGTTAGTTTTTACTAAAATACTTTTTAAGCTCTTTTACCAGCTTTCACACGCTTTGCAATCTTTCTAAGCCAATAATTGACGATAATAAGTCAAGCACATGCCAGGGATCGTAAGAAAATGAAAAGTGATTGAAACAAATAACAAACAACCACACGCCAAGATCACACCAAACGTTACATAGTATCTAATATTGACATCTGACGCCAAGATCTTACCAAACGTTTACATAGTATCTAATATTGACATCTGACGCCAAGATGACACCACACGTTACATAGTATCTAATATTGACATCTGACGCCAAGATGACACCAAACGTCACATAGTATCTAATATTGACATCTGACGCCAAGATGACACCACACGTTACATAGTATCTAATATTGACATCTGACGCCAAGATGACACCAAACGTTACATAGTATCTAATATTGACATCTGACGCCAAGATGACACCAAACGTTTACATAGTATCTAATATTGACATCTGACGCCAAGATGACACCAAACGTTACATAGTATCTAATATTGACATCTGACGCCAAGATGACACCAAACGTTACATAGTATCTAATATTGACATCTGACGCCAAGATGACACCAAACGTTACATAGTATCTAATATTGACATCTGACGCCAAGATGACACCAAACGTTACATAGTATCTAATATTGACATCTGACGCCAAGATGACACCAAACGTTACATAGTATCTAATATTGACATCTGACGCCAAGATGACACCAAACGTTACATAGTATCTAATATTGACATCTGACGCCAAGATGACACCAAACGTTACATAGTATCTAATATTGACATCTGACGCCAAGATGACACCAAACGTTACATAGTATCTAATATTGACATCTGACGCCAAGATGACACCAAACGTTACATAGTATCTAATATTGACATCTGACGCCAAGATGACACCAAACGTTACATAGTATCTAATATTGACATCTGACGCCAAGATGACACCAAACGTTACATAGTATCTAATATTGACATCTGACGCCAAGATGACACCAAACGTTACATAGTATCTAATATTGACATCTGACGCCAAGATGACACCAAACGTTACATAGTATCTAATATTGACATCTGACGCCAAGATGACACCAAACGTTACATAGTATCTAATATTGACATCTGACGCCAAGATGACACCACACGTTACATAGTATCTAATATTGACATCTGTTACAACATGTTCAGTCTCCAGTTTAGTTGCAGTGAGCATGTTATTAACATATTTGATATAAAATGTCTATATACTATTAACATATTTGATATAAAACGTCTATATTCTATTAACATATTTGATATAAAATGTCTATATACTTTTAACAGATTTGATATAAAATGTCTATGTAGTATCAACTGATTTGATATAAAATGTCTATTTACTATTAACAGATTTGATATAAAATGTATATATGCTATTAACTGATTTGATATAAAATGTCTATATACTATTAACAGATTTGATATAAAATGTCTATATACTATTAACATATTTGATATAAAACGTCTATATTCTATTAACAGATTTGATATAAAATGTCTATATACTTTTAACAGATTTGATATAAAATGTCTATGTAGTATCAACTGATTTGATATAAAATGTCTATTTACTATTAACAGATTTGATATAAAATGTATATATGCTATTAACTGATTTGATATAAAATGTCTATATACTATTAACAGATTTGATATAAAATGTCTATATACTATTAACATATTTGATATAAAACGTCTATATTCTATTAACAGATTTGATATAAAATGTCTATATACTTTTAACAGATTTGATATAAAATGTCTATGTAGTATCAACTGATTTGATATAAAATGTCTATATACTATTAACAGATTTGATATAAAATGTATATATGCTTTTAACTGATTTTATATAAAATGTCTATATACTATTAACTGATTTGATATAAAATGTATATAAACTATTAACAGATTTGACATAAAATGTCTATATACTATTAACAGATTTGATATAAAATATCTATATACTATTAAAAGATTTGATATACAATTCCTAGTTTACAGTCTACATGTTTCAGACGGTTGTTTTTAAATTTGTACATATTCCATTTTCATATTATTAACATCATATATATTATATTTACGCTCAATTATGTGGACTAACGCTAAGGGAAATTACTCTGTTTTTTAAAAATTTTGTGTTGTAAGCAGTGCTGATTGACTCAAATAGTTATTTTTTGGTGCAGTAATTTGGTGCGCTGCTTTCTAAATTTTGTTAAAAATCGTGGGGTGATTAGCACTAAAAAAAATTATTATATAGTTTGTTTAATTTTCAGGAATAATACGTATTTATCATACAAAGATAAGTTACTTGGGCTTTTGACCAAACAAAAAGTGGGTGCCGTAGGCGCCCTACAACCTCTATTTTAGATTACTTTGTGCACATTTAAGGTATTTTAATATTATGTAATATACAAGGACAAGTTTGTTGGGCTTTTGAAAAAAAGTGGGCGCCGTAGGCGCCCTAAATAAAAGTGGGCGCCGCAGCACAACCTATATTATATACATACTTTGTGTACAGTTCAGGAATATTTCGTATTTATCATACAAGGATAAGTTACTTGGGCTTTTGACATAAACAATATAAAAAAATATAAAAACAAACTTTGTGTACATTTATGAAAGTTTAATATTACGTATTTATCATACAAGGACGAGTTAGGTGGGCTTTTGAAAAAGGGGGCGCCGCAGGCGCCACGGCGCCGCAGCACAAACTAGTATTACAAGAATACGAAGAAAAAAAAACATAAAAAATTATTTAAGAGTATACGAGTATTTATATCCTATATAATAAAAGGCAATGTTCAGTGCGGTCATCGATAGCGATTGGTCCCTCTTTAACATATGACTCCTACAGCCAATCACATTGAACACGCTTACGCGGACGTTCAAAACGAGTTATTTTTGGTGCAGTATTTCTTCCAATACTTTATTTTGAGTTATGTACGTTGGGATTTATAATAAAAAGCTCTGTTTTTACGAGTTATTTATTTTAACTATAATGAATAGTATTTTTGATGTGATGCACATGTAATGCCGGTCGAGACGGCTGTTGAAGGGGAGTTACAACATGCCACCGAACGGTGGCGGAACGTCCTTGGGCGGGCTTTGTTGCTCGTTAGAAATATTCTGTAATGTTTGAGTAATGTGTGGGTTTTATTACGTGCTTTATTTATAAGTAACAATTTTTTTAAAATAATAAAGTTAATATTTAGTTTGTAGTCATATCAACATCACATACATGGCTACTAACTACTAATTATGAAATTCTAAATAAAGATAAAAATTTTAAGAAGCAATTTAACTAATTATATGAGCACACTATAAACGTTTAAATCAGTTTTTAAAACTAAATAAAGGTTAATCTGGTTAGAAAAATTTCTACTTCTTCTCTAGCATTGTATCCCTAATAATAGGGACCGAGTTCAAGTGGCGTGCCACTAGGGAAAAAAGAAAATGAACAACCGAGACCGTGTAGCCTTTTCAACACGTATACAGAAATATCGTTTAAAGTAATTATATGAATTTAATAGTTTTATCTAAAATCAAAAGTGATATGAATAGAATATTTAAAGTGTGTTTCGATCCTCAAATGTTATATTTCAATAAATTCTTAAAGGCTTCAAACGAGTAAACATTTAAGTAGCACCTATCATTAGTGCTAGATCTCATAGAAGTGTAAATTATATGTTTAATACACTTTTAAATTTAAGATGCCTTCATTAATCTTCTCATTTAAGTTTCCAAGTAAAATTTAATATGAAATACTTCAGCACTGGTGCTTTGTGGTGCGACGCTGACGGGAAGAACAATTTCGTTGCACATCCTATATCAGGGTCGGGAAAACATGGCTCGCGTGCCAAATTTGGCTCTATTGATGGCTGCATCTGGCTCTCAGACAAATGTTCTATTATTAAAAAAAATGTAATAAATTATTCAGACTCCTTTGATCTACATATTATTTGCATATAAAAACTGCATAACAATGTTATTAAAAACAATTCAGAGACATAATTATTGTACTTTTAGTGTTGAAATCACACAAAATTCACACATTTACTGGAATTTTTAGTTTTAAATAAAACATATGACTCTCCCAGAATTACTTTTCAAAATATGTGGCGTGTTTATGGCTCTCTCAGACAAAAAGTTTCCCGACCCCTGACTCAATATGTCAAATGAACCACATTTCCCAATAACTTTCTCACGGCAATGATACCGCCCACTTGCACTTGAAGAAATTGTTTTATCTGTCAGACTTACCTCCCCAAACTCTATTCCCCCTAGCCTCATCTACCCCACCCACCCCACAACACACTCGTTTTTCCCAATTTTCTAGCCCGACCTGATCAATATTTCCCCACTTCCAACCTCAAAGTGTCATATACAAAACAGAGAAAAGATTTATTTTATTTTGGACACCCGAATGAGGGATCAAATAAACCAGGTTGTGCGTCTGTTTGGGAGGGAGGAGGGGATGTGTGGGGTGGGGGCGTTAACCCTTCCTACCCAGTGTGTGCCTCATAATGACATGTTGTGTCACTTCCGACCTCTCTAACTGCAGATATTCAGTAGGTGGTTGACTGACTATCTGTCACATGTAACAAAGTATCACTTCCATCATATTGACAGACATTCAGTAGGTGGTTGACTGACTATCTGTCACATGTAACAAAGTATCACTTCCATCATATTGACAGACATTCAGTAGGTGGTTGACTGACTATCTGTCACATGTAACAAAGTATCACTTCCATCATATTGACAGACATTCAGTAGGTGGTTGACTGACTATCTGTCACATGTAACAAAGTATCACTTCCATCATATTGACAGACATTCAGTAGGTGGTTGACTGACTATCTGTCACATGTAACAAAGTATCACTTCCATCATATTGACAGACATTCAGTAGGTGGTTGACTGACTATCTGTCACATGTTACAAAGTATCACTTCCATTATATTGACAGACATTCAGTAGGTGGTTGACTGACTATCTGTCACATGTAACAAAAAATCACTTCCATCATATTGACAGACATTCAGTAGGTGGTTGACTGACTATCTGTCACATGTAACAAAGTATCACTTCCATCATATTGACATAATTCAGTAGGTAGTTGACTGAGTACCTTTCACATGTGACAAAGTATCACTTCCATCATCTTGGCAGACATTTAGTAGGTGGTCAGTTCCATCCTCTTTAATAATAAATGTTAAAATTCAAATAAACAAAGACAATAAATAACAAAAAGAACCACCAATTTACAGCTTCAACAATACACGCATCTAAACAATTATACACTGTTACATAACCATGTCCACCGTAGGGGCCATCATAAAATGGCTCATCGAGTTCCTAGACAATCTCTCTCATTAATAATTTGCTCACATGATCGTAACCAGATAATTGGGGTTTTGGAGAGAGGGTTACGTGTAGGAGCTAAACATCAGGGCCGTCTTAAGGCCCGTTGGCCCACGAGCATAAGAGCCCATGGGAATATGTTTTTTATATATATTATGTATATTTATTTTTTGCGCACTCTTTCTTTGACAAGGGGCCCAACACTATTTCTTTGCCCGGGGGCCCAAATTGGTGTAAAGACGGCTCTGCTAAACGTGGTGACTTAAGTTGTTAATAATAATTGGTTCCTTTCACGTGACGAACGTGTACGAGATTTAAATCAATATTCTAAAAGGGGTTTGACCTAAGCTCCGGTAATTAGCCCCCCCCCCGCCCCCCACACGCACTCAAACTGTTCAAATCCCACATTTCACTACCAGCAGTTAGCTTCTCTTCTGTGTTGATTCAGTTTTATGGTCTTTGCCTTGCTAGGAGCGTGAAAGAAGAGAAGATAACCGCGACAAGAAACAGGGATGAGAGTGAGAGACAGTGGGAGGATCTGGCGGGAACGGTGAGAAAAAAGGAAATGGAATTCCTGTGCTCTCCGAGTCACGAGTCGCGGAGAACGTCAGCTGGGATAACGAGCTTGGTTAGCGAGGGAGTCAAAGGATGACGTCACGAGGCCACGGGCCTCAGAACATTGATGTTCTTTTAATAGTTAGGGCCGTGAACTCATTTTCTGAGGTTTCTTTTCAAGGTTTTATTTTTTATATTTAATTTTTATGTTTATTTTTGTGTAAATCCAAGACTTTACCAAAACACACGTATTATATCTGTGATTTAACACAAGATTGTTAGTAGTTTTAGATTTCTTTACATGTGAGCTCTATAATCGAAAAATAACCAAACTTAACTTTGAAGGTAAGGGCATAAGCTTTTAGTTGTGTCCTCTGATATTTATAGATCATTACCAAATAGCATCAGAATCGACTAGCATGACCGTAAGTGTTGAACGATGGAAACGCTATGTGAGAGTTCGCCCCCGCTTTTGAACAGCTTTGAACGTGGCACAAAGGATTGTTGACAACGAACATGTCATAACAGACACGCCACTGGGTCAAGTGTGTCATCCACAAATTCTTAGATTTCCCCGACTCTCATTTGGTGAGGCAGGCCCAAGCGCTACATGACCTGTAACGACACAGGGATGAATGGAATTTGACTCACAAACTGTAATACTAACTCGATCTCTTCTAAAACAAAATTCTTGTTCTCCCTTTACGTCCATTACTTCCTACTATATCTCCAGATGTATTTTCTCTCAATTTACCCCCTCTCATTGTTTATCTGCCTACAATTTACCTCCTTTACTCTCTCTCTCTCTCTCTCTCTCTCTCTCTCTCTCTCTCTCTCTCTCTCTCTCTCTCTCTCTCTCTCTCTCTTTGCCCAATATCCCATCCCTCTTGTTCTCTTCTCTTGCACACTCTTGTTTTTTTTCCTATTTCATATTTTCTCATCATCCTTTTTTTATCGCTTTAAAAAAGTCGTTTTCTTTTCTGTCTAGCGCTCTTCCTATATAATAAAAGGCTAAGTTCTGTCCCGTCATCTATAGCGATTGGTCTCTCAAACACACATGACTCCTACAGCCAATCATATCAAGTTTACGCGGACGTTCAAAACGAGTTATTTTTGGTGCAGTATTTCTTCCAAGACTTTATTTTGAGTTATGCGCGTTGGGATTTATTGTCAAAAGCTCTGTTTTTACGATTTATTTATTTCAACTATAATGAATAGTATTTTTGACGTGATGCACATGTATGCCGGTCGAGACGGCTGTTGAAGGGGAGTTACAACATGCCACCGAACGGTGGCGGAACGTCCTTGGACGGGCTTGGTTGCTCGTGTTAAATAACTTGAAATTATGAAATTCTTCTGTATAATTTATGAAATTGTTAAAATCGCTTTAAAATGTATCACTTTAAATTATGATGTTGTACCGGACCACTAAACCCATTTTTGAATTGAATTTTTTTTAAATGTCATCTTTAAAAGCAACAACTGGACAGGAAGAAAACCCCAAATAATTTGTTTTCAGACAAAAATTGCCCTGACAGATTAAGTTATTTACCTAGTTTTCCGACCGCACCCCCCCTCCCCTCGGGGCACCCTCCATACTCCACCCAGCCCTTGAACGGGCAATCATCGCGTTAACTAACCCGATCAAACGTGAAGCCAGGCGTCCACGCCCCGGGGGCCCAGGAGTTCGGGGGAACCAGACATTGCCGAATTAATTACTATTGATTTCTCGTCCCCGCCATTCGCTGTGATTTTCTAATTGAACCCTATGAGATCCATGTAGATTGAACTGTTGTTTGTCCTGTCGGCGTTTTTTTGGACTGGACAGCGCGGGAAACCAGACATGAACCGGTTATCTGATACCGATGTTATGTTGGCATTTACTAATTGAACCACGTCAGGAGGTACTTTCTACTTCTACATATTCACCAAAATTGTTGTTGACATTTACTAACTGAACCGTATCAGGTACATTCTACATGTAAAAGTAAAAAAGTAAAGGTCCCCTTTCAGATTAATATATCATACTTTCCTATATCCCGCGTCCTTGTTTGTTTTTTGGTTTTCCTTTCTTTTTATTTTAAATATTTTATGATATAATATGTTTTAAGAAATTTAATATTACTTATGTAAGTACGTATTTTATGTTGTTGTACTGATGAAGGCATTAGCCGAAACGTCTGCTGTTGTGTTTGTTTAAAAATAAAGCTCAAATTTTTTTGTTTTCATTGCACAATTTGTGTATTTTGTATTTTATTCCCTTTTCAGACCTTGCTGGTCTATTGGCGGGCGCAAGTTAAGAAGAGTTTACAGGTATTCATAGCAAGGGCGTGCGCGGGGGGGGGGATTATATGGCTAACACGATGCCGAGCTGTCTTTACTTTATCCCAACTGACGTCAGGTACCGATTCGGAGCAGGGTGGACTCAGGGACGTCCTCAGCCACGGGAATAAGACTCGAAACCATGACTCTCGGTACGCCAGCCGAACGCGCTGCCACTCGACCACCGCGCCCCAACTTTCCCACACGCACTTCGAAGTTTTTGTTGACATTTACTAACTGAGCAATGTCGGGCACTTTCTACATGAATCAGTGCAATGAGAGAGAAGGAGGTTCAAAGATTCCTGATTCGGTTCTAGTTAGGGTCGGATCATGACGTTGCGATGACCTGTCGATGACCTTGCGATGACCTGGCGCACATGATGAGCAACATTACATAATTTCTGTTTCTCCTACATTGCTGCACAACAAAGTGATTGGAGTTTAAAGATCAATATCGATATTGGACAAACCATTTCGTCGCTATACATCCATCCCAATTTTCTTATAAAAAAAAGTAAACACGTCGCAGCCTTTTATTTATAAATTTTATGGGATACACTATAAATAGCATTGGTTAATAAATTTTAGTTGTAACTAGTAATCCCATATTTGTATTTGACTAGTATTTTTACAACGTCATGAAACCACTGGCTGTCTTTACAAGAATTTAAGAAACTTGAGTGGGTTGCCACCACGACATGAACACACTGCTTTCCCTGACAGTACTTGACATTTTGTTATTAGAAACATTAATTTGATAACTTAATGTAGCGAAGCCGAAAGCATATCCGACCAAACCAATGACGTCATACTGTTCCAATTTATAGCATTTTAAAGACGGTCCTTGTATTATTTCAAATTTCCTCTATTGAAAGTATTTCTGCTTGCATTGCGTTATTTTCACAAATGTTTCTTAGGATTTCTTTTTAAATCCGTTATATAAACTTCACAGTTTTGTCTCTCTTTCTTTATGTCTGTCGTGGAACCGCGGAAAAACAAAAAGTAAAAAATAACCCACTTGCCGTGATCCTATCACAGGGGTCTGTCGTGCGGCGCGTATTATATTGAACATGTAAATACTTCTAGTTACGTCTCATAAATGAGGGATTTATAGTCCACAACTTTGTTTTTACGGGTTCTTTAAATTCCACACTTCTGGTTTGTTCGTCTCTGGCTTCAACGTCCATGGGTCAAGGGTCACCTTTGGTCGAATAAGCAAAACTGACCACCGACCACCTCTGTGCCAAACCGTGATCAGGTCGACAGGGGATCTCATATCTACACTTTTTAAAAAAATTCACGGAGAGTTATGTCGCTAAACTGACATCTTTTTTGTGTGCATTTTTATGTAAGCATTGTAGGTAAACATCAATACTCATCAGGGGTATCTGTGAGGCATTGTGTTAGGCAATGTTACCTTCAAGCTGTGCAGCTGCCCGACGCCACAGAGCAGGTTAGAATTACCGTGCAGCAAATTTTTATAAAATATTTCACAAACAATGGATGCTGTGCAACTGTGCACTCGAGTTGTTGTTGTTTTGTTTTAAAAAAAACCTTTAAGGGAAGTTGGTGTTGGGTGGTTGTGAAGAGTGTGAGAATCACTGTTGTTGAAATGTGTTCACTGGAGGAGAGGACATAGGTTGATGGAGGGGCTGTGTATCGTGTGTGTGTGTGTGGGGGAAGGGGGTGTGTGGGGGTGTGTGGGTGTGGGGTGTGTGTGTGGGGGAGTGTATCGTGTGTGTGTGTGGGGGGGGGGTTAGTCGGAGAGACACAGAAGCTATAAGGTAGAAGCGATAGAAGAGAAAGGACTTAAGACATATTTGGAGTAGGTTTTGAGTTATTGAGGTATTAGATGAAGTTGACACTGTATTTAGGATAGAGGAGATCGTTCCACTTGTTGCGAGCATTTGTTTTGGATAACACCGCAGGTAATTTGTCATTTTATTTGATTAGTTTGATTATTTTTAAAAAAAAACATTTTGTTCGCTTAAGAAGGCTTTTTATTTATTTTTTAAATTTATTTTTATTTTTATTTTTAAAAAAACAAAAACAAAAACAAACCGAGAAACGTTTGTTGTTCTGTGACGTCCTGTCATACCTATACATACATACCCCGTCTAGATAACTTAGATTTCTTAAAACGTAAAAGCCAGATTGCAGTATCACCCATATTTTTTATGATACGCTGGCGTTCGGTTGTTTATCGGAGACATTACGAACGTTAGTGCGAAAGTTTGGACATATCTTAACACAGGCAACCGACAGACCTAACAGTGATGTGAGGGTAAGAGTGTATATGTGTATGAGCGTTGATATGAGGGTACATGTGTATGTGTGTCCATGAAGTGGTGTGATGGGAGTAAAAGTGTAAATGATTGTTGACTAGACAAATGTGGTCTAACTGTAAATTTTTCAAGTGCGACGAGTGCACAACCGTATCTTTATGTGTGTGTGTGTGATATGGTGTTAGGGATAAAAATGTGAACGTGCTTGTTGTGTTGTTTGATGCATAAATTTGTTTATGAAATGAGTGTTTAGACGTGTATGTTTTTATGATATGGTTATTTCATGTTTATTTAATTATTACGTGTACGTTATTATCTCCATGTAAAGCGCTGTGAGCCCGGCTCCTTGCTGGGATACAGAGCTATAAAATTATCAATTTATTATTATTATGGGCGTATGTTTCTCTTCTACGAGTTTTGAATTTAAAACAAGCTTGTACAATGACCATTATCACAATTCCGGAAAGGCCAGTAATATCTGTTAATGTAACACAAGCTTCTTTGGAGAATGCGCTCTAGATAATAACCCCACAGACTATATTGAACGAAAGACAATTATATTTGTTAAATAAGTTGAAAGAGAAAGGGATAGGGAAAAAAAAGAAAATTCAGCTTAAAGAAATAAATATCTTTACTCATAATTCTCATTTCCAAATCCAAACCGACTGACATTGTTTATTGTTTCTATTTATGTGATTACAACCATCAGGATTTAGTTTCACTCACATCATTGCATGCTGGTTCTTTATCTTCCTGTAAAAACATCTTCCTACACAATTATCAGAAATTTTTTTCTTCTTGTTTATGAATATAACAGCCCGTGTCCTTCAATCTTGCGCTAATCAAAAGATAAAATTTCAACCACGCAAATTGGCATTTTTATTTTTATGAATATGTTTTTATTTGTGACATTTACATTTAGGGATATGGTTAGGTTATGGTGAGGTTAGCTAGGGTTAGGTACATAAAGTACGTCACACTCCAGAGGGGGGGAGAGGGGGTGTAAGAAAGTGTGATAGTTTGTGACAGGGGGGAGGGGGGTCCGGCCATGTGTGACGTAGCGGTGTTTTATTTTAAATTTTAATTATTTTGTTAATAAAATAAAAAAAAATTCCAATGTGTGTCACACTTTGGGGGGGGGGTGTGGTCCGAGATTTGTGACAGTTTTTGACAGGGGGGGGAGGGTTAAAATGGTCAAAAATAGCGTGGCGTACTTTATGGACGGCCCCTTATGGTTAAGTTGTGGTAAGGTTATGGTTAAGTTATGATTAGATTATGGTTAGATTAGGGTTAGATTATGGTTAGGTTAGTGTCAGTTCAGTTGTCATATAAATGCGGATCTGAGACTCATGCGTTTGTTATGTTGTTCCAAAACCTTCACTGTCTGGCGGCTACAACATTTTCTTAACATACACAAATTACTTGTAATACAATAATTTTAAAAAGAAAACGCATTTAAATAAGAAGCTTTTTAATACTTGTACTGTACGAATGTCGTACTGAGTTTACATCTTGCTCACTTTCTTAACCTCGGTTACAGTACAAACCGTGATGGCCACAAGGATGGCCACAAGGATGGCCACAAGGATGGTCACAATGATGGCCACAAGGATGGCCATAATGATGGCGAAAAGGATGGCCACAAGGATGGCCACAAGGATGACCACAAGGATGACCACAAGGATGGTCTTAATGTTGGCCACAAGGATGGCGACAAGGATGGCCACAAGGATGGCCACAAGGTTGGCCACAAGGATGGCCACAAGGATGGCCACAAGGATGCCCGTGAACTCATCCAATGTCCGACAGAGCTAAATCATTGAATTTTATCCCATCCCAACGACAATAAAATCGGACTCGATGTTAAGATCACCCGTGACCTCTATTTGCTTGTAGTGACCTCTACGCTGACCCCCCCCCCACCCCCCCCCAAGTTTCGATATCCATATGAGCCGAAAGGTTGTACACTTACCCGACTCCGAATGGTCACGAAGACCTCCATGGTCACTTGCATACGTCCATGAGTCAACTCCGCCTTCTACCTGAACCTCATCAACAACTTTCTGAAGTCCATTCGAGCCGCAACTTTGTAAGATTACTCATTTGGTCTTATCCTTAATTAAACACGCATGCATATCACAAAGTTCATTGTTGATTCCTGACTTCTGTCAAGCAGCGCTCACATTTTGTACAATAATTTTTACTCCACCCCTTTCCCACACTTTCTTGTCTCTAATTTATTCTCTTACCGTAATGTATTATTGTATACTAGCTGACCCGCAGCGTAGCATACGCCGCAAATGATTTAGTGACGGGTGAAGACTTCCTGAAAGACACAGTTGTCAAAATGGGGTGGGTTTGGGCAAACGACTGTGAGTGAATAAAAAGAAGGAACTCTGGAGAGACCCGCGGGGTATCACCCGTAAAAAATGACAGAAGTGTTCAGCTGAAATCTATTTATTTTGAAAAAATGCACTTTGTTTAGGGCGTCCACCTTTTTCAAAATCCCAACTAACTTGTCCTTGTTTGATCAATACGAAATATTAAACTTTCTGAAATGTACACAAAGTATTTTATAACTTTTTACATTGTTCCCTTTTTACAAAAATAAAATATTAGCGAAAACAATGACTTCATATAATTTTTTTTACAGCGCATATTTAATTTGCACACCTTTTGATGCATTGGTGGAGTAATTTGGTGCGCTGCTTTCTAAAATTAGTATCTGTTGAACATACTTGCAGCTGGTCTCGCAGGGTCCGACCACGAAGAGAATTATATATATATAGATTTTAGATTTTTATTCTACACTTTAATACATCCTTAATTAGAAAAATATTTTAGAATTTTAAAAATATTCTCCATTTTCCATGCAACTGTTATATTTTTAAGACTCATAATTTATGTTCGTTTTAATTTGCAAAATTCGCAAAAAGTACTGTAAAGAACTAATTTCTGGCTGATATTTATTCCATACTTAAAGTGTAAATAAAATAGGAAAGAAGTTAAAAAAAATGAAAATCCCTTTTTAAATAATTTAAAAAGTGATTTTCATTTATTTGTTTGTTTGTTTGTTTGTTACTAAAATTATTTGTGACTAACTTTAATTTTGTAAAGTTCTATCTACTGAAACTTTGAACGTAACCATTGCATTTAGGCAGTGGTTGTTTAAAATGTAAGTCCCTTACCCCCCCCCCGCCCCCCACCCTAAATGACCAGAGATGGTATGTTAGAAGTGACGGAAAATAAATAACCATGTATGCCAGTTTGTAATTGTATTCGTTTAAAAATAAAGAAAATAAATAAATCGCAGATGGTTAGGAAAAACTGATGTTCAAATAAAGATGACGACGCTGCATAGTGCTTAAGAAATAATTCCCCACATTTGTAGCCATTTCAACTGTAAAAAGCTATTTCAACTGTATAAAGCTATTTCAACTGTATAAAGCCATGCATCTCAACTGTATAAAGCTATTACAATTGTATAAAGCCATTACCGTTGTATAAAGCTATTACAAATGTATAAAGCTATTTCAATTGTATAAAGCTATTTCAACTGTATAAAGCTATTTCAACTGTATAAAGCTATTTCAACAGTATTAAGTCATCTAAACTGTATAAAGCTATTACAACGGTATAAAGCTATTTCAACTGTATAAAGCCATTACAACTGTATAAAGCCATTACAACTGTATAAAGCCATGACAACTGTATAAAGCTATTACAACTGTATAAAGCCATTACAACTGTATAAAGCCATTACAACTGTATAAAGCTATTACAACTGTATAAAGCTATTACAACTGTATAAAGCCATTACAACTGTATAAAGCTATTTCAGCTGTATAAAGCTATTTCAGCTGTATAAAGCTATTACAAGTGTATAAAGCCATTACAACTGTATAAAGCCATTACAACTGTATAAAGCCATTACAACTGTATAAAGCCATTACAACTGTATAAAGCTATTTCAGCTGTATAAAGCCATTAGTTAGTTAGTTAGTTAGTTAGTTAGTTAGTTAGTTAGTTAGTTAGTTAGTTACTCACGGGCCGAAGACGGCACATAGGGCAGAAGTCATTGATTTCTATTTACGTCGATCCGTCGCCAATTGTATTAGGTCTTGATTATTTCTTAGACCCATGGTTGAGCTTTCTCTTTTGATTGTTCTACGTAGTGTTTCTTTTGGTCTTCCTTGTTTTCTTTTGCCTTTTGGGTGTCCATATGAAGGCCTGCCGTGGTAGTCTTCTCTCGTCCATTCGAAGAACATGACCGATATAATTCCAACGCCTTCTCCTTATAAAGGTTGACACATATTCTTGGTTGGTTTCTTCTCTTATTGTTTCATTTGATTTAAAATCACTCCATTTTATATTCAAAATTTTTCGGAGGCATTTGTTTTCGAAGGCAACTAATTTCTTTTCTATAGCTTGAGTAGATTTCCAGCTTTCACATCCATATGTTAGTACAGGGATTACGCAAGAGTTGAATAGCCTAAGTTTTATATGTTTGCTGAGTGTCTTTGATCTCCAAATATTTGTAAGTTTGTTAAAAGCACTTGACGCCAACGCAATTCGAGTCGTTATCTCTGTTGTTGCATCTCCATCATATGATATTTTTCTTCCTAAGTAAGTGAAGTTGGTTACTTTCTTTATGGTTTGGTCATTAAGTATAATATCATTGGGTTGGTTGGTGAGGTCCATGACTTTTGGTTTTGGTTGTGTTGATTTGAAGTCCATTTTGATTTGAAAAGTGCTGGAGACGATCCGTTTTTTCTTGGGTGTTCAGATGCGTTGAGCTTATAAGAGCCAGGTCATCTGCAAGGTCTTCCAAAGTATTTTTTTCGGTCCATTTGATGCCTAATCCGGCATCCGTGCATTTTCGCCATTAAAGCCATTATAACTGTATAAAGCTATTACAACTGTATAAAGCGCGTCACATGCCACCTGCCATTAAAGGAGATTTCACCGTGTACCTGGATGTTGCGGGCTCGTGGAGGGCCAGTTACGTCATCAAAAAAAGCCAGACAGTTACGTCATCAAAAATGGCCAGGCAGCTACGTCATCAAAAATGGCCAGCCAGTTACGTCATCAAAAAAGGCCAGCCAGTTACGTCATAAAAAATGGCCAGCCAGTTACGTCATCAAAAATAGCCAGCCAGCTACGTCATCAAAAAAAGGCCAGCCAGTTACGTCACCAAAAATAGCCAGCCAGCTACGTCATCAAAAAAAGGCAAGCCAGTTACGTCATCAAAAATGGTCAGCCAGTTACGAACACATAACCCCCCCCTCCCCCCGCTACAAACAAATCATCTGTTGGTGGCATCACGTGATACAGGAGCTCACCGGCTGTTACAAGCGTCATCCAAACAAAGGGCGACAACCGTTTGTTTTCCTAACGATGGACCTCCCATCAGAGCCTGGTGCCAAGTTGGACTCTGGGAGTTCTGTCGTGTTGAATAATATCCTTGTGCGGGGAAAGCTGTAAAGCAACACAAAAAAAAGTTGTCATATATTGGCCGTATCGTGTTCTGGATGTCTTTACAGCAACTGTCGCCCTGATCTCGCTAACACGCTTCCCGTGAAGGACATCCTGTCAATAAGATTATCTCCCTTCTCTTCTCTGGTTTTTATCTGGTTGATCGACCTACTCTAGGTTATCGGATCAACGACCTTGTTCCCCTTGGCTTGTGGACTCGCCCACTGACATCGTGAAAGCCTCAGCTGGTCAGTGCCTGGCATCGATAGCCACTAAAACGTCATGAGAAAGATCGGTTCAGTCCAAGTAGTGTCCCTGTAAAAGTGGCGTAGCTAGAACTATTGCCGCCCGGGTCGGTCTTCAATTTGCCGCCCCTTTTAGGGGCCGTCAATGAATGACGTCACGTACCTGGGGGGGGGTCATACATTTGTGACGATGTGTGACGAGGGGGGTGTGTTTTAGAAATCTGACGTCAAGTCAATGCGCACAACTTTCAATAAAATTTCTACTTAAATATTTAATTACTGACACTTTATTTAATGGCGTTTATGTAAAACGCGTGTCACGATATTAGAGTGCAACCTTGCACCAAAGAATACTTAAATGACAAAAAATTGATTTGAAACATGCTTATTTTCAAATAGAAAATACGGCTTTTATGGCGAGGGGGGTGTCAAAGCTTGGTAACGTCATATTGAAGAAGAGGCCTAGTTTTTGTGACGACGTGTGACAAAAGGGGGGGGGTGTCAAATCAGCCAAAATCGCGTGATGTCATTTATGGACGACCACTTAGTCGGTAATATGTAGGTTTTAATAAATTAATAAACATGAATACATAATTGTAACTGAAACGAAGTAAAGGTGGGGAACATGTATACCATTGCGTGACATATTTATGTAAGCAGTAATAAAAGAGGCAGCATATGATGATATACCTATAAATACACATTCATAAAAAAAAATACACGATACTTTTTTAAAAAGCCACAAGAAAGTTACTGAGGTAGCAGGTACCCCCCCCCCAAAGAGACAAAACATATTCCAAATTTACACCCAAAAAACCATAACCAAACAAAGAAATTGTATACAACAGCATGTAAACATATCGCCTTTACTTTCCAATGTTTCATAATAGGAAAATCGTGTATTATTCGATCAAAATGTTTATTATTTGTAATATTTTGTTCTATGGACAATATTGCAAGATTTTGTTGTCTTAAATCGCCCATTGTGGAACGAAAATAATTTTTTATCAACTTCAGTTTGTGAGAAGCTCTTTTCACAACTAGCGACACTGATAGCAATTGTTGAAAAAAAAATTGTGCAAAATTACAATGTTGGGTACAGAGTTTTCCAATCTTACTGTTGAATTAATTTTAATAGATCAAGGGGGTCTTTCCCCCCATTTTCCTATAATGCCTCTTCTTGTAGTGTAGATAGATCCATAAAAACCTGGCTCCTTTTTCTTTCAATATTGAACTGTTCTTTATCAATGTCAATAAAGTAATTTATTTGATGTTCAAATGCTTCATTTAGTAGGTTACATTGTATTGTATACCAATATTTTAATGCAAGAACATGCAACTCATCAAAGCGTCCTTTCATAATTCCATCCATGGATAAAAACATTTCTCGTTGTACTTCTTGTTCTAAAGATATAATTACGTCTTCTTAATTTCCCATTCTCACTTTTTTTATCCTTCTAACTCCGCGTTCAGTTGATATCTCCAACTTTTCACAAATTGTTTGGCTGATATAACAGCTTTTTCTATTAGCACATCTCTTTGTTCCATGCAATGAGTTTGAATTAATTTTTTTTAAATGACGGGTTCCCATAAATTGAGATAACATGAAGAGAAAAAAAATTAATTGAATTGAGTAAAATTCCAGCATCTTATTTCGTTTTACTAGTTACTTCCTCAGATGTCAATTTTTCCAAGAAGCTTGAAATTTTAAAGTTTGTCTTTTTCGAAATTATTTATGCCTATTGTAGTGTATATTGACGGAGAAATTTGAATATTAATATATTCGTGTCATAAATCTTATTAATCATATATGATAAAAGGCAATGTTCCGTGCGGTCATCGATAGCGATTGGTCCCTCTTTAACATATGACTCCTACAGCCCATCATATTGAACACGCTTACGCGGACGTTCAAAACGAGTTATTTTTGGTGCAGTATAACTATAATATAGTATAACTAATAATAGTATAATAATAATAGTATAACTATAATGAATAGTATTTTTGATGTGTTGCACATGTAATGCCGGTCGAGACGGCTGTTGCAGGGGAGTTACAACATGCCACCGAACGGTGGCGGAACATCCTTGGACGGGCTTGGTTGCTCGTTTTCAATAAAATAGACGGATTCAAATTATTTACACATTACCTTATTTGGATAGGCTTAACATTTTTAATGAATAAGCTGTTATATCAGCCAAAGAATAACCGTATTTTAATGAAAAACACAAATTTTGTTGTGTTTCTTTAATGCAATAAAAACAAAATAAATTTAATTTTTAATAATTCCCTTACAATAATTTCATGAAAACTGAAACAGTAATATAAATTACTACTTACAAGTTAAACACAACATTTGAACAACCATGCCTTGTAGGTACTTGTTCGCGCATCATTCTGCGAATGTCAAAATTCTACGCATAAACGGTCATGGGGATATTAATAGCACATATTATTCGGCCCAGTGGTGATTTGTTTTTTGTGTAGTTTTCTTTAAAACCGTCATCTGTTCGTACCGTATACCGCTTAATTTTTCAAACAAATCAATAACTTTTTTGAGTGATTTAAAATGTTTGAATGGTTTTGCGTTAGTTACATCCACAGTGTAATCAAACAAATGTTGTGCGAATCCGTTATTTAAGACTCGAAAGTACGAATATTTGTTTTTCACTCAGGTTTTCCCCCTTCAAAAGAAAAAGGGCGGTTGTGGGAGATGATTGTACTTTTCAAATGCCCACAAATTCCGCCCCTTAATGTGTGCTGCCCGGGGCGGACCGCCCCACCGCCCCGACTAGCTACGCCACTGCCCTGTAACATGTCCAGTGTCCACTCACTATTCTTCAGAGTTTAGTATGTAAGTGCCACAGTGCAATAGACCTACGACTGGGTACCTGCCCCTTACTACAGAGATATGGAACGAGCTTACGTATTTACTTGCCCCAGAGAAATAGACCTACTGCTGGGGATCTGCCCCTTACTACAGAGATATGGAACATGCTTACGTATTTACTTGCCACAGAGCAATAAACCCTACGGCTGGGCACCTGCCCCTTACTACAGAGATATGGAACATGCTTACGTATTTAATTGCCATAGAGCAATAGACCTACGGCTTAGTATCGGCCCTTTGATTCTGCAGAGCTGTTGATCTGGATACGACACAACAAAAATTACCATAAAGAAAATCAACTTTCTATTTATGTTAAAAATTACAATTAACTGAGATGAAAATGATCTTTACATGTAGAACGATTGAAGAGAATTGAAATAAAAAGACTAAATAAAACGACTTAAAATCAGGTAAAGTATTAAAGTTGACTGACAAGAAAGGGAAAATATGAAATAAACAATACTCATCAACACAAACTAAAAATTATATTTAAAAAAAATAAAGATTTGAGAAAATTTCAAATACAATGTGTATCTATTTGATTTAATTACTTTACTACACTAGAAGGGAACTGGCCTGTCGGCTGTGTGGCCACCCGGAGGACACGGTGCCCTACGTACTTGAAGAGTGCCCCGAGCTGTGCGGGGATTTGGAGGGAGAAGTCACGGTACCTGCAGAGGAGTACCTCGATGGCGATGCCCGCTTCGTGAGGCTCGCATGCGATAAAATGAACCGGGTCCTAAGAGCTTAACGGCTCGACCAAAAAGAGAATGTACAAATTCATGAGTTCACTACAATTTTCAGGGCTATTCATGAAACCCGCCTGATCAAAGTAGACAACGACAAGATGTAAAATAAATAAAACGCACCTTATAATTCCTTCACTCCAGACTTGAGATTGTATTATCGCACCGTCTGTGCCCATTCAGGATATTTACAGTATCATATAGAATGGTAAACGTTTCGGCTAATGCCTTCATCAGTACAACATAAAATACATTCTTACATTACTTACATAAGTAATAATAACATTCTTAAAACATATTGTATTTTAAAATAGTTATGTTAAATAAAAAGAAAGGAAAAACAAAAACAAACATGGACACAGGATATAGGAAAAAGGGGGAAGTATCGAAAGTTACAGAGAATGTATTTTACATATGAACGAAATGTACATGAGCCGAAAGGTTTACTGTTGTCTCGGTCTAAAAATAAAGCTCAAATTTATTGTTTTCATTGCACAATTTGTTTGTGTTTTTTAAATTGTATTTAAAGTATGTAGATCAAAATTTACTCAGTTCTTCTACGTACGCATTCCTCCTAACACTTCGACTTTGATCACCTAACAATGACCATGAATTCCTATTGGCGCCCAGCAGTTCTACTCATATTTACAAATCATTCGGTTGTCTCCCCGGCCCCATCACGGTAATAGTTCTTTTGTGAACCAGGGGCGCTAATCTATGGTTCTTTGTTGTGTCCTCGTCCCTCTAATGACCTTGCTGACAATACCCGATGATAGAAGATGGACCGAGGGGGAAAGACGCCTGAGGCCAGTACGCGAGGAGGCGTGTGTGGAATGTTTCATGCTGAGCTTTAGATGGCAAATCGATGTCGGGATGTTGCTGAATACAGCTCAGTGGGATACAGCTGAGTTGGTACAATTCAGTTGGTACAGCTGAGTTGGTACAGCTGCGTTGGTACAGCTGAGTTGGTACAATTCAGTTGGTACAGCTGAGTTGGTACAGATGCGTTGGCACAGCTGAGTTGGTACA
Source organism: Ampullaceana balthica (assembly GCA_944989445.1). Lineage (NCBI taxonomy): Eukaryota > Metazoa > Mollusca > Gastropoda > Lymnaeidae > Ampullaceana > Ampullaceana balthica. The sequence continues at coordinate 2,309,428 of CALYLW010000007.1, forward strand.
ATTCAGTTGGTACAGCTGCATTGGTACAGCTGAGTTGGTACAGCTGAGTTGGTACAGCTGAGTTGGTACAGATGCGTTGGCACAGCTGCGTTGGTACAATTCAGTTGGTACAGGTGAGTTGGTACAGCTGAGTTGGTGCATCTGCGTTGGCACAGCTGAGTTGGTACAGCTGCGTTGGTACAATTCAGTTGGTACAGCTGAGTTGGTACAGCTGAGTTGGTACAGCTGCGTTGGCACAGCTGAGTTGGTACAATTCAGTTGGTACAGCTGAGTTGGTACAGCTGAGTTGGTACAATTCAGTTGGTACAGATGCGTTGGCACAGCTGAGTTGGTACAATTCAGTTGGTACAGCTGTGTTGGTACAGCTGAGTTGACACAGCTGCATTGGTACAATTCAGTTGGTACAGATGCGTTGGCACAGCTGAGTTGGTACAATTCAGTTGGTACATCTGAGTTGGTACAGCTGCGTTGGTACAATTCAGTTGGTACAGACACACCCTCTTCTCCTGTCACTAATCTGTCTACTATCCACTGCCGTCTTTACACCAGTTTGGGCCCCCGGGCAAAGAAATAGTGTTGGGCCCCGGGGCAAAGAAATAGTGTTGGGCCCCTCCCCTGCAGGAATAAAAAATAAATATACATAAAATATATAAATAAACATATTCCCATGGGGCCCCTATGTTCGTGGGCCACCGGGCAAACGCCAAACGGGCCTATGCGTTAAGATGTCCCATCTCCCATCCCCTTTTCATTCAATGTAGTGATTACTTTTTCTCCTCACTTATCTCCGTATTATCTGTTACTTCTGGTATGTGAATATTCCTTTATTCACATTTCTCCCCTTCTAGGCCTTGCCGATATAATACAAATGTTGAGACCGTAAAATATTTTAATTAACAAATAGGATGATAAGAAAACTTGTTAATTTTATTTATTGCTGAAATCGATAGGCTGAGAGGCTAAAATAAACAAAGAAGTATATTATTATGAAAATATCTATTATATAGCCATTGGTTTTACTGTCTAGAGATTTGTGTGCTAGCATGGTCTTGTCGAACTTAACACGTTACATTTACCCATTGCGCTATTTCTATGACATTTAAATTTGAGCGGGAACTGCTAGTAAATTATCCGTATGTTACCACATAAAATGTAATACAATCCTTGCTGTTTAGATTTAGGCGAGTATATGAGTGTAAGAAGGCATTTTTTAAAACTTTAACTCATTTGTTTACTTTAAGTTATTTACAAAAAATTAAAAAAATAATAAATAAATGAAAATATTGAGCTATCATATAGTTCGCCCAGCATCGTGATGTTTTGGACTGAAGATACTTCAGTCTCCCAGGATAACAACGTCTATATCTAAAGATTTTATGTCTGATACAAAGTTATATTTCATCTGCCAGGCAACGAACTCCTGCCGCTTTCATCTCGACGTTTCCTTACATTTATCAGTGCATAATAGCAGCTCTACTCCCGGCCGACCCTCAAACTAAGTCAATTATGAAGGAAATTGGCCTCGTTACGGAAACCAGTGCACGGCAGACGGGACTCTTGTTACGGGATGAGGTCACGGAATGTTAGTAACATTGTTACTTTGTGGGGGGCAAATACAAGGCCATGGCCAGCGGCAGACAAACGGAGTTCTTGGTATCTACCATGAACTTTGACCCTTGCTCCCCCCCCCCAAAGTGTTTGGGAGTGAGGGCAGCTCAAGTAGTTAGTGAATCCGGTGTACAGCTCTCATTAACTATAACTAGAATGATAATCATATCAGGATAACGTTCATTAGTATAATCTCTTAGCATTACATTGCACTTCGTTCAAAATATAAAAAAATATTTAATGCTACTTGGCGGACCGCATATACAGGAAATTGTCCGGATCTGACCAGTGCTACAGGGTCTTTTGTCTAATCGACATTATCTGACCAGTGCTACAAAGTTTTTGTCTAATCGACATGATCTGACCAGTGCTACAAGGTCTTTTGTCTAATCGACATGAGCTGACCAGTGCTACAAGGTCTTTTGTCTAATCGACATGATCTGACCAGTGCTACAAGGTCTTTTGTCTAATCGAAATGATCTGACCAGTGCTACAAGGTCTTTTGTCTAATCGACATGATCTGACCAGTGCTACAAGGTCTTTTGTCTAATCGACATGATCTGACCAGTGCTACAAGGTCTTTTGTCTAATCGACATGATCTGACCAGAGAAAGAGGGTCCTTTGTCTAATGGACATGATCTGACCAGTGATAGAGGGTCCTTTGTCTAATGGACATGATCTGTCCAACGATACAAAGTCCAAGATCTTAGACTAAAATAGTTTATTTTATCCCATTGTATCATAGACTGGATAGCGAAAGTCAGTAGTGCGCTCGCCTCACAAGCTGAGGTGCGTGTGATCTAGTCCACGCTAAGGCCACATCGTCTATCGCTAAGAAGTCCTCCGCTGACTTGGAGAGGAGATGGACCCCGCCAAGTCTACCAAGCCTCGAGAAAGTTCTAACGGAAATATTAGAACCCCCTGACCACGAGGTTATGGGACACACAAAAAAAATCAAAAATATCATAGACTATTGATTTTTTTTAATGCATCTGAAACCCAGAGCCAGCAAAAGATGCGTGCAGAGTTGACATGAAACATATTTGCGGGAACGAATAGGGGGGGGGGTAAGTGGGGCTTACATAAGAACAGTGCCACAAAATGTTTTTCAAATCTGTGCATAAACACAAAGGAGCTCAAAGAACTCCTCCAGAAAATCAACGTTCTGCATGAATGAATGATTTGAGAAGAAACTTATTTCTTCTAAGCTTTCTAGCACGCCCTTAGAGCGGGTAAGGAGATAGCGTTGTCATGCTTTGCAAAGTTTTTTCCGTATATACGGGCTGAACTTTTGGCCAAGAAGCATGAGAATTTTTCATTAGTTTGACAAAAATAAATCGTAAAGCGCACCAAGCGGCACTAACTCTTGCTTAGCCCGACATTCGATCGACTGGACAACAAGAAACGTGATGTTATCATTGCGTCAGCAAGAAACGGAGCATGAAAGAGAAACTAAGCCATTCCTTACATAGAAGGAAAAAACAACATGCTAAACAAAAGGTTTTTTAAGGTATGGTGGGGGAAGGAGGGATAAAAGAAAGTTGGTTGAAATCAGAGCAGGTATGTTTTAGAATCAACGTGACGAAATGACTGAGTAGAGGAAGTTAGGATCAAAGTCATGACATGATTGAGTACATGAAGTTAGGATCAAAGTCATGACATGTCTGAGTACAGGACGTGAGGACGTGGGAGAGGGAAAAGTCTGGTCACCGATCGCTTGACCGAGCTCAGCGTGACACGTAAAATGTAAACAAAAGCACGCCGGTACTTCGATGGGTCGCGTCAACGCGCAAACTGAACTTTCACGTGAAAAAAAACACAATAACAAACTGTGAAATTGAATTATATACCTCGTATAGAGATAAACTAAAAATGCATAAATTTAAATACTGTACGTTCGATAAATCTGAAATTTTGATACGATGCATTGTTAGGTGAGACGTGTCCGTGTGCCAAATTTCAGCTCGATGCCTTCACGGGAAGTGGGTCATTTTTTATTTTTGTTTTTCCGCCCGCCCAAGACAGAGAGATGACGACTGAGACGGCGGTGAAGTTAATATAAGATATTTAAAAATGCATTAATTTAAAAACGGTACGTTCGATCGATCTGAAGTTTTGATACGATGCATTGTTAGGTGGCAGGGATCGGTGTGCCAAATTTCAGCTCGATGGCATGACGGGAAGTGGGTCATTTTTGACCTTTGTAATATTACGGTGCCCGCCCAAGAGACGGCGGTGAAGTTAATATAAGGGATTTAAAAAATATTTTCCCGTTGTTTTCATTCTTGATTTTGTGTGTGTGTATATTTATTTGTTTTAATTGTACAATTCAAACTCAAGACTCTAGATGAAATAAATGATGCGTATGATTGAAAGCTTGGGGGCTGAATTTATTTTTAATTAAATACACTTTATCTAGAATCTAGACGCTCAAAATGTACAAAAAGAAAAAAAAAGTTTATTCACAAATGAAATTTAGATTATGTGAGTATATTGAACATTATAACAAGAACATTAGACAAATCAATATATTGATTATTTTTCCACAGTAAACTGCCTTACTCTAGCAAATGTCATCAGACTTGCAATTAATGCAGTAAAACCAAAGTTTTGTTGGATAAGAATGTCATTTGTCAGTGGTGGCGAACATTTTTGGGGCCGCGTGCCCAAAATTCAACCAAAACCCACTTATTTATAGCAGAGTGCAATCACTCCAATGGAACCCGAAAATGGGGATTTCGCTTAGCTTGTTTGATTAAGGAAGTAATATTACAGTCTCGGGTCGTCTGATGAAGCTCTCCGTGCCGACTGTGGCACGCGTGTCATTGGTTCTTCATCACTGCTCATATCGCGTCGTGGCGGATCCGTTGTCCAGGGGTTATTCTAGTCCCGTCTTTGACACAGAAATCAACGTGAAGCAAACAACTCAGATAGAGCTTTGGCAGGATTAGGTAGCAGACGACAAACACTTGCAGTCAGAGGTGAATGGCAACACTCAATAGCTTCAGTTCAATACTTTAATCATATGATCATGATCACGATGGCATAGAATCACAAAAGATATGTCCTTATATTAACAATTTACAACTTCAAAAAAAAATCATTCACAGCCTTACTTAAAGTCCATCTCTCTACGACACATTCACAATCAGCATAGCGCTCTGTTTCCTCGTCCTCTTCAGTTCACTCTTTCCTTCTATCCCGTTTATTCTCTCTCTCCCCCCTCCCCCCACCCAAACCACCTCCGAACTCAAATCTCATCTCATCCACGGACGTTAACAGTCACGGATCCCGTGATCAGCAACCCACTCACATCAAAACATCCTGACACATCCCACGGTGTCCGACCTTGACACTCGTAAATCACACATCGGAAAGTTTTCGCTTTACCATCGTCAGTGAAGCTAAGACATTAGTATCAACAAAAGTCACTTAAGGTCGTTCTTAAAGTGTCGGAGAGATACAGACAGAAATAAATGTACGGCGTCACCTCTGTACAATTTTCCACATCATGGATATCGGTCTGAAAGTAAATTGGCTCAACTTTTCAAACCGTTGGCGTCTTTCAGATAATTGAAACCATATTTTCGGGTTATTTCTAGATATTTCGTAACTTCCGGCGTTGAATTGAACTTTTTTTGGTTCCGGTGTTTAAAAACAGTTATACACCATTTCTCAGCGCACGCACGCACATCGGTGTTATATTTGGTTAAATAATTAACTCTTCCGGTGTCAGAAATAAGGTCACTCAAAAAATAGTCTCTCCCGGAGAATTTATTTTAAAACAAAGTCTCTTGGAGCGAGACTCTGTATGAAGGTGGATTTATTTTCAACACCGGATCTATGCTGTAAATATTTGGTGATTTCACTGGACCCGTTGACGTTCAAGTCTTGACTATATATAACCTGTAAGATATGGCCTGACTTTATTGTAAATGAACCTAGTTGGTAACCGAGGAATGGAACTACACCTGGACAATATAACGACACAGGAAACATGGAATATGCGTTTACCTCATATGATACATTTATAAGATTATGAAAACAATGTGTTGTTGTTGTTGTTGTTGTTGTTCGTCCGTCGAGGTCGACGATGACCACTCTCATCATATTTGCTGGGCCGCCACATGTGTCCTCTGGTGGCTTATTAACCCTATTCTGGCACGAAAAAGGCGTCCGCACGTCGGACAAGAGATGGATGCGGTCCCTTCAGGAGGGTTTTGGATACGGTCCTTTCTGACTTGACGCTTTAACTTGGCAGCCTGTTGTCTATTTGCCTCACAGACAGCTGCGCCATTCCATATCATAGAGCGCCAGTGGGCTCGGTTTCTGGCTGCTGCTTCCCAGGAGTCATGTCCGATGTCGAAGGCCTTCAGAGCTGTTTTAAGTGCATCCTTGTAGCACTTACGTGGACCTCCACGTGCTCTATGCCCTGCTGTAAGCTCTCCATATGAGAGCCTCTTGGGGAGGCGAAGGTCGGACATGCGCACTACATGCCCCGCCCAGCGTAGTTGGCTTTGCATGAGGATAGTGTGGTCGCTGGGGAGTCCTGACCTTGCTAATATTTCGGTGTCTTAAACTTTTTCCTGCCATTTTATATTGAGACTTTTTCTAAGGCTTTTGGTGTGGAAGTGGTTCAGCAACCTCGCATGGCGTTGGTATACGGTCCAAGTTTCACATGCATATAATAGGGTGGGAAGCACAACAGCTCTGTATACTTTTAGTTTTGTTTGGGTGCTGATTCCCCTTCTGTTCCAGACACTGTCATGCAATCTACCGAATGCTGCGCTGGCCTTTGAGATTCTCGTGTTCACCTCGTCATCAATATTGGCCTTCTGAGACAGTGTGCTGCCAAGGTAAGTAAAGCGGCTCACTGTGTTGATTTTGTTGCCGTTGATGAATGTGTTAGGCTCAGTATAAGATTTGCCTGGGGCCGGCTGGTATAACACTTCTGTCTTCTTTGTGCTGATGGTGAGCCCAAAGTTAGAGCACGCACTGGAAAATTTATCAGCACTTAGTTGCAGTTGTGCTTCAGAGCCCGCGTTAAGGGCACAATCATCATCAAAAAGAAGGTCCAGGATGCTGTCTGATTTGACCTTTGTCTTAGCCTTAAGCCGCCTGAGGTTGAACAGACGACCATCAGTGCGATACCTAAAGTACTTTAGGTATGAAAACAATATTACACATAGGTTACGATAGGTATAGTGCCAATCAGAGGACAATCAATACCACATGTGATCCATACTGTTTATAGGGTATACAAGACCATTTGGAAAACAATACAACGTGGTACAGAAGGGAAAAAACATAATACAGGATATATTTTATATTAGGACAAAAACATCATATTGGAAATGTGTCGTATGGGGGAAAACCACTACAAATTGTTTAAAAAAAATTATTATAAGAAATTGTAGGTTCACGCAAATACTTAAACTCGTTTTAAAAATATTCAATTTTTCAAAGAATAAAGACAGCCCAGTTATTGTCACCACAAAAATCCCACTATCGACTGCATGGATTTCGTCCCAGTCATCAATCAAGTGCATTTCTTATTGATCTAAAAGCCACTTGTCGTGGGGGAATAGCTGCTGTCGTATTGGCGATCATGGCTTGTTTTTCTTAGCTCAATCTGATGCTGACGTTTCATCTTACGCCTTAAGCTCTTGCTTTTTGATGTGGTTTCCCCCCAGAAAGAAGCGGAGATCTTTGGAAGACGCTACACGCGACAGGCCAATTAAAATGGAATTTTTTGGTTTCCTGAAACATAAAGAGATCCCTGCAACCATTCTGCGTTTGAATGTGCGCACGTGCGCGCGTGCGTCATTTGTGTGTGTGTGTGTGTTTGTGTTTGTTTGTGTGTTAAAAATATATATGAGCTAAATTATTCATGAACAGTTGTATATTTGCCTAGTTTTCAAGATTATATAATTATGATTTCTTTACCTCAATCTCGGTTACATTTTTTGTTCAATTATATTAATTTTTTTATAGCTTATAAGCATTTATATTATCACACGAATCTTTTTATTAAGGCTTTTAAAAAAATGTAGCATCTCTGCAGTAATTAGAATGACTCGTTCTCTATCAAACGTTCGTGATGACATCACAATTACCCACCACAGTAATTTGAATGACTCGAATTCAGGGATTGAATGTGTGACCTGGACAGGGAGTCCTTCTGCAGCGTCTTGAAATTACCATTATCATATGTCTCTGCAGAGCAAGTGTCCTCAAAAATTGTAACATTTATAACTTAATGAATGCGCCTCGGACGAGCTGACCGCGCCCCCCACATGCCATTGGCAAAGGGACAAGAAATCGCCTGGTCTATGGACTACGTGCGTAGATTTAACCCACCACAGTAATTTGAATGACTCGAATTCAGGGATTGAATGTGTGACCTGGACAGGGAGTCCTTCCGCAGCGTCTTGAAATTACCGTTATCATATGTCTCTGCAGAGCAAGTGTCCTCAAAAATTGTAACATTTATAACTTAATGAATGCGCCTCGGACGAGCTGACCGCGGCCCCCACATCCCATTGGCAAAGGGACAAGAAATCGGCTGTCTCTGGACTACGTGCGTCGATTTATTTGAGGATTTCTTGACCTCATCCGTATGACACATAATAATAATGTCTCACAAAAAGCACTTTTTAAAGCCACACTTGATACTTTGTTCACGGCATTTCGCTGGTTAATCTATTGCTTTTCGATGATCTTGAAATCCCCTTTAAATTAATAACTATTTATAATAAAAACATAATTTATTTTAAAGTTATTAAGTCTTCAAGTCCGAATAAATGACATCGGAAGTCTGAAAACTTCGGTTATTCCACTACATTTAACTTCACAAATCATTAGGCTAAATCTTCCTAGGAATGTTAAAATAAAAACAAAACACAATAATTTAACGACATCTCTTCGCTTGTACTTTAAATAGACTGCATCAATAATTGAAGGCAAACGCTAAACTCATTCGACCAAACCAAAATTGTACTGAATCAAAATTGATATTGTTCACATCGACAGCATGCTTGCTTTTCAATCGAAATTAAATCGAAGGTGTAGCGGTTAAAGTCGAATAGGAAGCCATTTTTATTGTTTATATAAATCATTTTTAACTTCAAAGTTTAAAAAAAAACCAAAAAAAAACGTATATTGTCAGCGACGTAGCGTCTGTGGTCTCACTTTAAGCTCTTTAGCTCCACAGTAAGTCCTTTTATTTGAGCTCTCAAGATTCACGGAAGCTTTTCTATTTCAGCATCACTTCCGTCATTCATGATACTTGGTCTCTATTAACAGGACATAACAGGCAGCATTTAATTGAGATTATATACATCTAAAGAAAATATTATCTTAATGATTTTATTATATACTAGTATATCACCCGTCAAAAATGACGGAAGTTTTTCAAAATAAATACGCATCAGATTAAAAAATAACGTAATACAGCACTTTCATTTATTTTATTTATTTTTATTTGATTCATTTATCATGTTGAACAATTTTATGCGGAACGTTCGAAAAGTGTTATTTGTGGTTGCAGCACTATAAAAACAAAATCGATCGCAGCACCACCTAACAGCATTATAATTGCAGCCATACATGCAGACAACGTGAATTATGTTTATTGATAATAATTATTGCGATTATATTTGGTCCCTTAATACTGTTTGAGGGGGGTCCGCTGGAGTGCGAATGTTGAGAATCCCTGGAGTTGCAGATGTTTCTTCTAAGGCTCGTATTAAATTTAAAAAAAACAAAAAAAAACAACTCGTGTGTATATTTGCACTGCTTACACTTTTAAAGCATTATTTTACAACATTTGCTGCGCGGTAATTCTTTAAGGCTGCGCGGCGTCGGTCAGATATCGCACAACCGCGCAACTTAAAGGGAACATTGGTTACGGCTAGGGCTATATCGGATTCAAATTTTTAAAATCCCGCCGAGTCGGATTAGCCCGGATTTATTAAGTGAAATCCTACCGGAGCCAGATTTGTAAAAATATCGGATTCCGGATTTGCTAGAACCGGAGCCGGAGCCGAAATCCGGTGCACCCCCTGTCATGGTATATTTGAGATCTTCTCTTTCATTACAAAAATCTGTTCAGGTGAAAGTCAGATGTTCAAATTGAACGCACTCTTTTAAAAAGCTAGGTAAATCAATATGCCCATGTTTGCATCATGTTGTAACATTTATTTAAAACCTTTCATCTTCTCGCAGGCTGAACGTCATCATCCTGCAATGTGCTCTACGTTACGATCCAAGCGGAGCTGGCTCACTGAGATAGCAAACCAAAAATAATTCAAGAGTTACCTCCGGATTTCGATCACACGATGTTTGTAGATGAGGATATTGTAAACAGATCACAGTTCATTGCGGATTAAACGTGATTAAATGTAAGTCTTAGAAGAAAAATCTTAGTACATGTAATAATATTCGTTTTTTTTTAAACACATGCATAGGTAAGAATTACTCTGTTTGACAGGTGTAAATCTAGGATTTACCAACCCCCCAACCTCTTATAAGCAAATTCTCTCAATTAAATTGACCAAAAAAGCGCTGAACTAAAGTACACAGTGACCTGCCGTCTTTATTATTGTTTAATTTAGGATATGGCAAACTACGGCCCGCAGGCCGTATGCGGTACGTCACGTTGTTCTTTGCGGCGACAAACACTTCAGCAATATTGAAAAATTCAATAACAATATGTTCAAGGTGGATGTTTGTGGTCGATCTAAGGCTGAATTCTATTCAGGTGCGGCCCCTTGATGTTCCATTTCTTACTAATGCGGCCCTCGCCCTGAAAAGTTTGCCCACCCCTGGTTTAATTCATCAAAAATTGTCTCGGATGGTGTGAACCGATGCGTTTACCCCTAAATTTACAAACACTGCATTGTGCTTTTTATATACCAGGTTTGGAGTCAAATTATTTGGGCTGCATTCGCCAAAATTGAGTTTTTATCAAATTGTTGCGCTACCCAGTGGGGAAGCTAGTGTAAATGACGTAACAAACTGCGCAGTAGACAGATCATAACCCTAATAAAACGTTCGACCGTTTCCCGGAAGGGTCGGGTTTTTTAGCTCTCTATTTTTATTACGCCCCTAGTGCTGTCTTCGCTCCTCAAAACACCGACCAGGAATAGTCTGCAAGTTACCCAGAGAAGGAAGAGCGCTGCGTTCATATTATTTAATACGTGGCTGCAAGAGGAAATAGTGTTTATCATAGTATTATAGCTGATAACACACTGGTTTTACTGTGTGAACTAACAACTGGGTTTACCCTGCCCTCAGATCATTGCATACAACACATCACCTCTTCATTCCACCCAGACCAGGTCCAAGGGGGAAAAGGGGGTGGGGGGGGAGATGAAGAGAGACAGACACACGCGATAATAACGTCTCTGTGGTCAGTCAAGCGTACTTCATCACAGGCCTCTGTCATATTCTATAGAACTGAGGCGAGCGGTGGCCGTGTTATAAAGCATCGGAAACACAAACTGTTTAATTTTGATAAAATATCTACACTGAGTAACCTATAGCTGCTTACAGCCCACCGACTAATAGCTCACACCGAACTCTCCGTCCCATCTCTCTCTCCGTCCAATCTCTGTCTCTGTCTCTCTGTCTCTCTGTCTCTCTCTCTCTCTCTCTCTCTCTGTCTCTCTGTCTCTGTCTCTCTGTCTCTGTCTCTCTCTCTACTCATCTACACAGTCTTCACCGCCGGCCTCTCTTCTAATACTAACCGTCTGTAACGCGTCACATGTTATCTCGTTGTTCATTACAACTCCACGACACACAGCAGTCACAACAGTACCTCTGGTCATCTTTGTGAGCACGTTGGAAGTTCTCTCAACCATGACATGTAGAGGCGTCGATTCACTTTATTTTAGAAAGCGCCCGCTACAGCACCGTGTATTCTAATCTAAAAATTGGGACACACCGCTACAGAATTGTGACAGTGTTGACAATGTAGTGACAGTGTTGATAATGTGGTGACATATTTTGAAAATTTGGTGACATATTTTGAAAATTTGGTGACATATTTTGAAAATTTGGTCACAGTTATAATAATTCGATCCATTCATGTAGATGTTGGAGTAACTTAAGAAAAAAAAATTAAAATCAAATTAAAAAAATTCTGATTTCATTTAATACGTTTCCAGCAAATGATACCAAGCATATGGCACATGCCAGGTAAATGACACATGCCAGGTAAATGACACATGCCCGACTAATGACACATGATCAGAAAATCACACATTCACAGCAATTTCTTTTTAAAACCTGAATATTGACATTAAAAAATGAAACTTGCCCTGAAGACCATTTCCCCGCCACAGAAGAGAAACAAAATTTTATTTTATCAGCTCATTCCAATCGGCCGGATCAAACGCACCAACACAAAGAGCAGGACACATCAAATTCAACGCCTGAGTCTTAATTCTTTATTTGAAGTGTTAGCGGCTTAATGAATTTCATTAAACCGTCTGATTCCACTGGCTCGCAATTAATCGTTAAATCAAAAGATTTGAGGCGATTTCTAAATTTTTTTTGTTAAGAAGCCTTTAATGAAGTTAATTAATTAATCGAGTTAATTATTTTAAAAAAATTTTTTTTTGGGTGTGAAAAAGTGAGTTAAGAAATTAATCAGGTAATATTTTGATATACATTTTTTTGAGGGGGTATTGTCACATGTGAATGTCACGGCTGTGTTATGAGTGAATTGCGTGATCAGATGGAGAGGTCACGTGAGTAATAAACGCGGGAAGAAAGGAGCCTTCCCATTGGCTGAAAGGGTTGGGCGATCAGTTGTCAGAGAGGTTCCGTAGTGTAAGGACGGAATGTGTGTGTGCCTCAAGACTTCCACGTTGTATAACCTCAAATATATATGTTATGTAAATAGTATACATATTAAAGTTGTTTTATTGAAACAAGTTCTTCAGTGGATTATTGTGCACAAGATTCTGTATTGAGAGAACGCCTACAAAAGAGTTACATATTACATAAGTATAACCAGTCACAGATACAGTTACAGGTATTTTAACTTTATTATGTTTTTTTCTTTCCAAGAAAATTGAATCAATCTTTATAAAGAACATTTCCTATTTGTGGTCCACGCCATGGAGAACATTGAGGAGCACTGCGAGGACAACTCCTCTGACAGTGAGTCGACGCCCCTGATGATGTCGTTGGGGCGTCCGAAGAAATCCTCCGCAAAAACATCACACTCACCACCAACAACATCTCCGTCGACGACGGCAAATAATTCCGCTGGGACATTCTCATCAAAATTATCGCCGCCGGCCAAAAAGGAGACGCACAACACCTTCGCCAAGTTCAGCGCTAACTTCAACAGCAGCAGCAGCATCAGCAACAGTGCATTCACTGGTCCGGATACTAAGCCAGATGCGTCGGACAGTTCTGACGTGACGTCATTTCCGTCAATGAATTCAGGCGCGACCACGCCGTCCAGTTGTCAACCGACACGTATGCCACACCTCCACAAGCTAGAGAAGTGAGTACTGTTGTAGTGTGACGCTGTTTGTAAAGATGTAGTCAATAACAACAACTGCTCTCATTGACAAATTTACTATCCATTATAACAACTGACTGCATTCAATAATTACAACTGCTCTACTTAATAACTGCTCTCTTTATAAAACTGCTCTCATTGATAAACTGCTCTCATTGATAAACTATTCTCATTGATAAACTGCTCTCATTGACAAAACTGCTCTCATTGACAAAACTGCTCTCACTGAAAAAACTGCTCTCATCGATAAAACTGCTGTCATTGATAAACTGCTCTCATTGATAAACTGCTCTCATTGATAAACTGCTCAAACCCCCCCACCCCACCCACTGCCGGTCTGTCCAGAGACCCTACATCCCCTCGCCCCCGCACCACGGTGTGTCCAGAGTTATAATAAATAACAGGTAAATAAAGTTTTTGATTACGAATACCAACGCACACCGCTAAAAAATAAAGTCATGGAAAAAAACTGCACCAAAAATAACTCGCTTTTTTCAATATGTAAATGAGACATAATTTTTCTCCGCCAGTGATTGGCTGTAGAAGTCTGTAGGAGTTTGAGGGACCAATCGCTATCGATGACCGCACAGAACATTGCCTTTTATTATATAGGATTATTGTATTGGATTTTTAGAACGCTCCACGCTTTCGGGTTAGAAAAAATTAATTACAGTCATCTATTTTTGTACTTGTGCAAATAAAAGATTACGGTTTACATTTGAACAAAGTTTATTAATCTTTTTTTTTGGTCGTCATTGGAAAATCTTGTAATAAAGTTCCACCATCCATATCTCTGAAGTCAGAGGCCTAGTGCACTGCTACTAAGCTGTCGAGGCTTAACAAATCGTTTGTCAGACACTTTACTTAAAGCGAGAATATATTTCATAACTCGCGAAGAGCTCTCTTTAGCACTAAGTATGAGTTTTATTTTCAAAAAAAAACCATGAGAAAACAGTAAAAGTTTCTTGCCGAAGACTTCTGGGATTGATTTTGCCATAACATTCTGTCATTGGACCACCGGACAATACGTATTTCTTTAAACACCTGCTGATATCAGCACTTGCGTAATTCATTATTATGTTTGGTTAACAAACGAGTCAATGGTCTGCTTGTCTCGATACGCCTTGCTCAACTTCTTTGATCTTTGGTCAGAACAAAGTTGTGATGCGTCCAAACAATTTCCTAAATAAACACTTGCTTTTCTAAATCAGTTACTCGAAATAAAACCAACGACCTCATTAATATTACTGAATCAAGCACATCACAACAGAGGAAATAAATTATAATGTAACTTTGAACTCATGACAAAAAATATATTAACGCAACAGGTGAATTAAAGAGTAATATATGAAAAAGAACAGGATTGCGATAAAGGTTTTCAATAAAATACAAAATACACAAATCGTTTAATTAAAACAATAAATTAAAGACTTATTACTTAACTAAAGCATGGCGAAACTTTAAACTAAGAACATCCGGTTAAACAATAACACTTTAAACTAAGAACATCCAGTTAAACAATAACACTTTAAACTAAGAACACCCAGTTAAACAATAACACTTTAAACTAAGAACATCCAGTTAAACAATAACACTTTAAACTAAGAACACCCAGTTAAACAATAACACTTTAAACTAAGAACACCCAGTTAAACAATAACACTTTAAACTAAGAACATCCAGTTAAACAATAACACTTTAAACTAAGAACACCCAGTTAAACAATAACACTTTAAACTAAGAACACCCAGTTAAAAAATAACACTTTGAACGTGTAATTAATTATTAGTTTAAAATTTCACGTTGTCTTTCTATCTATAATCTTTGCCACCCTACCTTCAAAACAGAATTTCTCCAAGCCATAATTGTTTATTTTCCCTACCCCACCTCTCGAGATTAAAGGCGAAACGAACTTTAATGAACTCCAGCAAAAGATTACAGATTTCCGCCAATAAAAACAACAAAAAACCCCACTAAGATCCATTGTATTTTTAGCTCAGCACTCACCAGTCGAATTATCGTTAGATTGTCTGAATAGCACGAAGCTGAAGCCTTAGAAATTGATCGAATCTTCAGTTCTTCTTGTGGGCGACTTAAAAAAAATCTTTTTTTTTCTTTCTTATTCACTCCGGGGCCAATTTTTAAAACTCGTTATTTCCAGCACAATTACTTTCTTAGTTATACCCCCCCCCCACTTAGCTGTTTTGAAAAAAAAATTGGATTTAGTTTTAGATTTTATGTTACTTGATTTTTTTAGGTGTTCTCCGAATATTCTGTATCTTTTATTACGATATTGACAGTTTCAAATTAAACTTGTGATTTTTTTTTGGGGAATCGTGGGTACTCACGAAAATCATACAACCAGTAATTATTATAGCGTAGAACAAGTTAAAGCGTGATGTGATTTTTGTTTAATGTTTATATAATTCATCTTTCACATAGTTAAGTAACTATTTTTATTTTTAAAAATTGTGTGAAAAAACTGTTTTTCCGTGGGAGAGGTGACCGGGTAAATGTTTGAACACATTTTGAAATAAGGTGTTTATTGTAATTTAGAGATATTTCGGCAGGGGCGGATTAAGACTGCACGGGGACCCTGGCTGCAATTCAAACTGGGGCCCAATCCAGTCAGCGTCCCTTTAAATAAAATGATTGCTGACAGCTTATATATAATATAAGACTATAACATTAACTTGTAACTAAATAGTCCATTGGTTCCTTTCTCATAATTTTTTTGTACTACGGGTTCGGATTCATCAAAAAACCGAACACAAAGAAATAACTGTTCGCCGGTATCATAAAATTTAGTGTAAAAAGAAAGTAGAAGACAAATTTAAGAAAAAATCATACCCCCACTGGGTTTTTAACCCGACACCGCTGGCACTACAAGCCTGTAGGCAGCCACAAGACCACCAGAACTTGATGTGAAAGACACATTTAAAAGATATAAAAATTATTTACTATCGGTTCCGAATAGGGATCAGATTAATACATGAGATTTTATTAATTTAATTAATTTATCACATTTTTAGGGATTCATGCAAATATTTTTCCACCTTTATTATAAAATATACTAAATTTGGGGGCCCCTAAATCATCGGGGGCCCCTGGCTTTAATCCCGTTCAGCCCTCCACCCTTAATCCGCTATAGTATGTGGGAGTTATTAAATGGCGGATCGGTACACTGTAAGTAACAATCTTAAGCGAAGAAACATGAACAACAAGAAATTTATAAATACTGCAGCTTATACGAGTGATGTGTAAATAAAGTAGCATCAACGAGAAAAAGTTGTATCACTAAGGGACATTCGGCCAACTAATCGCATATGGTTAAACTCCCCTGACACTGGCAGTGTGCCCCATATATTAGTCATAATAACTATTAATTACGCCTTGACTTACATGTAGATTGGGTGGAGTGTGTAGGGAGTTTAGGTTGGATTGCATTGACCGCCAGGAGCTGAGATCAAAGACTGAACGCCACGAGAGCGGCAGGTCTTTGATGTGGGGAATTGGCTCGGCCGGGGAAGCCTGGCGCGGTACGTAGAAAGACGGCAAACTGACCAGGGCTGACCATACACGGTTACGTCAACCCCCCCCCCTGGGCCGGCCTGTAGATTCAAGGTCGTAGCTGTGCAAGGAGACCAGAGGTGTGAAACGCCCTAGGGTAGATAAGGGGTAGCAGGTCTGACCAGACATGGTTACGTCAACCCCCCTCCCCTCCCCCATCCTTAATTTAAACTAGGGAGGGCGGGACTTGATGAGTGTTAGGACTGAACACAAATGGACTGTGACGGAAGTCGCTGGACATAGGTTTGATCCCTTAAGACTGGCAGGTTAGACAGGCGTACCGGGCACCTGATGAATTTTAGGGGCGGAGTCTAAAGGGTATTAAACGGGACGCACTCTAGACAGAGAGTAGTCTTCGGGGATGTAAGAGAGAGGGCTGCGAAAATTAACGATTAATTTCTCAATTAATCGATAAAAAATGTAACGATTAAACTTTTTTTAACGATTAATCGACCCACCACTTAAATATAAACTAATTTCCGGACGATTACACAAACACTTTTGTTTTAAACGATTCACTTAGGTGAATGTTCAAAATGTTGATAAAGTTTGTTTCCATTGAGAGAAATCGTTTGCCTACCATGCAATGTTCCCTTTAAGTCTAAGCTTCGTTGTTTCGTGTGCAAAGTTTTAAAAGAAACTCTTGTGCAAAGTTGCACAACGTCCATTTTTTGTGCAATATTTTAAAAAATTTGCTGCGTGGTGATTCTAAACTCCTAAATTCTAAACGTCGCGCCAGTCAAATATCTGGGCAGGCGCACTGCTTAAAGGGAACATTGCTACCACGGTTCTAACACTTCACTTACATATCACCTACAAACCAAGCATCTACTACAGTATCAGAAACTTCAGCTGAGACAATCTAAAGTTATGTGAACGATCGTTCAGCTCGGCTGGTTATATTGTCAATAAGACCCGCTCATCACTTGACCCAAATAATGTCAATACACTGGTCTATTTGCGTCGTTGGTTAAAAGATGTGATATAAAGAAGACATTCCAGTGTTATTTCGATTTTCGACAAGTATTTTTAATAAATGTAACTTATGACACTATACATTTCAATGTTTGGCTTTAATCGAAATTAACTATTAATTAATCGTTAATTTTTCAAAAGTTAACAATTAATTTTAAATTATTCTTTAACAGCCCTAATATATATATATATATATATATATATATATATATATATTATATATATATATATATATATTATATATATATATATATATATATATATATATATATATATATATATATATATATATATATATTAATATGTATATATATATACACACACATACAGAATTAACATGTTAAAAATTGGGAATTTTTCAGCAAGTGGAAAATATCTAATTTAAAAATGGATTTTAAATAATGAAAATGAAATGATGCGGGGAAAGGGAAGATTCTTCAGAGATCAATATGTTTGTTGAAAGGGTATGTATTAGGGCTGAGAAATTAATGATTAATTAATCGATTAATCGTTAAAAAATTTAATCGATTAAAATTAATGTGATCGGTTAAAATTCAATTAAAATTTAAGAAAATATTTCTATATTTTTTTCCTAATTTATTAATAATTTATAATTTTTTTTACTTACATTCTTTTCACCTGTATTATTATTTACGAGCAACAAAGCCCGTCCAAGGACGTTCCGCCACCATTCGGTGGCATGTTGTAACTCCCCTCCAACAGCCGTCTCGACCGGCATACATGTGCATCGCGTCAAAAATACTATTCATTATAGTGAAAATAAACAACTCGTAAAAAAACAGAGCTTTTTGCTATAAATCACAACGCGCATAACTCAAAATAAAGTCTTGGAAGAAATACTGCAGCAAAAATAACTCGTTTTGAACGTCCGCGTAAGTGGCGTAAACGTGTTCAATATGATAGGCTGTAGGAGTCATATGTGTTTGAGGGACCAATCGCTATAGATAACCGGACAGAACGGACAGAAAGGATAGAAACTTGCCTTTTATTATATAGGATTTAGACCTCTATTCGTAAACCAAATTTTTTTCTTCCTTATTTCTTGCTTAGCAGAACGAATTTACTGTGTTACGTCACATACTTTGGGAGCCATATAATTACCCGACTTGACCGATTTCGCGAAATAATGAATCGCGACTTAACGGGATCTATATATGCGTTTTATTACTTATGTAAGTATTGTAAGAATGTATTTTATGTTGTACTGATGAAGGCATTAGCCGAAACGTTTACTGTCGTATCAGTCTAAAAATAAAGCTCAAATTTATTGTTTTCATTGCACAATTTGTTTGTGTATTTTGTATTTTGCGTTTTATAAATATAATTAATCGAAATTAATCGATTACATTTTTTCCTGATTAATCGAACAAAATGTTTTAATCGGTACCAGCCCTAGTATGTATGTTTAATAGAGCAATATACCCGTAAGATGTGTATGTTTTTCAAATAAGACAATACACTCGTAAAAGTGGTAGGTATGTTTAATAGATCAATATACCCCAGGGAAATCATGACTGAATAGTTTCTTTAATTAATTATCTACTGAGTTGGTTCGCTTGAAGACATGAAGTCGACATCTCAAAAATTCGATAAAACCAAGTAGACCAGTGCTTCTCAAAGTGGTGGTCCGGGGACCGGTGCCGGTCTGTGGGCCATCCGCCGCCGGTCCGCAGAAGTTATCAAGAAAGGACAGAAAAATAGAATTATAATCCCCCATTTCCAACCATTAATAATAACCCTATAGAACATGTCAATTTTTCAGCAATGAGTACATAAACGAAACAAATAAAATAAAATAAATTTCATTTCGCTACCACTTCAGTGCAGGGGAAAAATTACAGGCGGTAAAAAGTTTGAGAAGCACTGAAGCTGACGATACTAAGAGGAGGGCGATACCGACAGGTTGAAGATACTGACGGTAAGACAATACTCTGAGAGTTAGACGATACCGACATTTAAAAGACGCTCACATTTAGTCCACACTGACAGTAAGACGACACTAACTGCTAAACGATTACTGACATGTAAGTGACACTGACAGACGGACAGACATACAGCTAGGAACGGAGCGCCGCAACAAAGACGTTCTGAAATCATGCGTTATGTTATCTCAGACCTTTCAATGTTGACATTTAACTGAGCATTTAGTAACTGATAGGTATTCATGTCTGGGTGTAACTGGTGATTTAGGATTTTGACAAATCTTATCGCTAGCCGGAAACTGGCTTAGTTGTAATGGTTTAATTAATGTCATGCTGTATTTACCGTTCATAAAGTATGCGTCCATATATTTATATCTATCTCCTTCATGGTGTAAATTTTCATTAGCCTGTTTTATTGAAATATAATATCATGATATCAGCAAACCTCTGCCGATGTTGGTAGCGATATACGGGTATCGATTGAATGTTCAATAGGATACGAAGAAATATCACTAAATCCCTCGTAGGTATTAAAAGTAAGTGAACACAAAACTAAATAAATAAAACAAAATATCAAACCAAAATTAAAAACAGTTAACAGAAAGTTACTTAACAATCAAGAATAATCAACTTTATTGAAAGTTCCTGAAAACTTCCACTGAAGGCTTGAAAACAAACATTGCTACCATTCAAACTCTCCTGTAGTGATGTTTAATAGTGTCTCACTCGTCATTGCCATTACAGAACCAAATTCACTACGCGACAAGTTTATGGACGTCAAATAACTCGAGGCGGCAACAGCAGACAATTATCATGGAGAAGGCGGAGGCTACAAAGTTCTTGATGATGATGGCTTTCTTTTTGTCTATTACAAGAGCTCCTTCTGTGAGGAAGATTGCTGTGATAAATATTGTTTTATAGTGCTGGTATTATTCATGCGAGCCTAGCACGCTCATTGCGTTCTGATGTTGAAGAAAGCTTTGAAAATGTTTTACTCTTTTCCCCTTACAATTGTCTTCATTGTCAAACTCTTTCAAAAATTTAAAAATTCTTTTTATATATATATATATATATATATTTTTTTGACAATTTCCGTGCTGCAGTTTTAAAGGATCCCACGCCAAGGGACTTCCTCCTGTGTCCATCCATGTTAGTTACACGACACGCGACGCGACACGCGACACGACACACGTCTCTTGTTTTTTTTTATTTCATCGCTTTTCTTCAAGTTGGACATTCCCAATATTTTTTTAACAAATCAAAATAACAACGTTAATGTAAGTACAGGGGTGGGCAAACTACGGCCCGCGGGCCGCATGAGAGTATATGTACAGTTAGAGCTGCTGGACCTACAAGCTGATTATGATCTGTAGGAGAAGTTAAAGTCAATTCGTCTGCAGTAATTTTATGGACGTTTGCCAGCAGCAGCATTTCCACATTTAAAAAACTTTGCTGCCAAACTTTGGTCACTATTTGTGTCCACATTCATCTGTGAGCAAGCTTTTTCTTGCATGAAAATAAACAAGTCTAAGAACATATTGATGTTGACTGACTGCAAATTGAATGCAGTCATGCGAATCACAACCAGTAAACTGGTTAGACAGTTAAAGAACATTATCCGAAATTGTGAGCAGTTACATACTTCTCATTAATTATAATTGTAGTCTGTTGTCAGCTCCTGTGTAAATTAAGTTCCTTCTTCTTGATAGTTATTATGACAGGTAACAATAAACTTTCGTTGAAATTATTATGAATAATAAATTATATTTATCAAAATAGAAACTATTTCAGTTCTTAATTTTAAATGCTTTGTGCATGTGTAATAGAGTGTGAATGTGAAATTAAATTACAAATACATCTTTACTATCATTAATTCATATTTCATACGTCATAAAATTGTAATTAAGGAGACAAAATATATTATCGGCCCCCAATAACAATAACGTTATCTTTATGTCCTCCGAAGAGAAAGTTAGCGCCCCCCCCCCGCCACAAACCTGTGTTTGTAGATAGCTTGAGTCGAAGTCAAGAACTTCTTACAACAGATCTGATTACACAGAAGCCAAACACTAGGACAGGACGCTTCAGACAAGAAACTTTGCCATCTACGGCTCTCGTTAAATCACAAAGGCGAGTGGAGATTAAGGAACGGGGGAAGGGGAGGTAACAACACCAGTAGGAATGTAACGAGATAATCTTGTCACAACCAGACCGAGGATTGTCTCCTCAAAGGGCAAGTAACGCGACATGGCTTGAGGGCAGCTTTGCTCAGGCGTCTCCCTCCCAGTAACCCTCTTCATTGGCATGGCAACAACGTTGATGTTGTGTTAACTCAGGGGTCCTCAGCTCGTCTCAGGTGCCTCCTCCCAGCAGCCCTCTTCATTGGCATGGCAACAACGTTGATGTGTTAACTCAGGGGTCCTCAGCTCGTCTCAGGTGCCTCCTCCCAGCAGCCCTCTTCATTGGCATGGCAACAACGTTGATGTTGTGTTAACTCAGGGGTCCTCAGCTCGTCTCAGGCGCCTCCTCCCAGTAGCCTTCTTCATTGGCATGGCAACAACGTTGATGTTGTGTTAACTCAGGGGTCCTCAGCTCGTCTCAGGTGCCTCCTCCCAGCAGCCTTCTCCATTGGCATGGCAACAACGTTGATGTTGTGTTAACTCAGGGGTCCTCAGCTCACCATTTCACGGGAGCACAACAAACATAAACACCGGAAAGCGGAAACCACAATTTGAAACTTTTATTTCATACCTACAAGCTCTGAAACGATTTCGCGTGATTTTATTGATTCATTTAATTTCACACCTCCAGATTTTTCAGTTTGTTTATTGTTTCCGATGAAGTTTTGAACATGAATATACGACCGCACACCTCAGTTCAATGCACTAGATATTTATCACATATTCTTATATACTTGGACAATGAATGAATGGCAAACGTTTTTGGGACTTTTCTGGATTAGAAAGGCCAGTAACAGAAAAAAAACACACACAAAAAAAAATAATTAAAAAAATAACACAAATAGAAAAGTCAATAACGGCAAATAACACCAAGAGAACAGTCATGAGCAGAAAATAATACAATTGAAAATCACAGTAACAGAAAATATTACAAATAGAAAAGCCAATAACGGCAAATACCACAAAAGAGCAGTTAAAGTATTCTTTCTCAATTGTGCTCAATGAGAATTTTAACTGGAACATTAAATCTTTGATTACTTTTTAAAGACTTTCTTTGTACTATAATCATTTTCTAATTGTCAAAACATTTCAGCCGAACCGTTCCTCCTACATCCACCCCCCTATCTTTTAATTTTGGGAGTGCTTCTCTCATGAAAACGTTCCTTGTATACCATTTCGTTCTTTTTTTAAATTTAAATATTTGTTTTTGTTGTCTTCAAATAACATACATACTGTTATAATACGCAGCTAAATCCCTTGGCTTTTCGATATATAGCGCTTAAAAGAATTATGGATTTATGTTAACACCCGTGACCCATGTGCCACAAATAATGGTTTCATTTTTTACACAATACGTATCTTTATTTGTGATTCAAGCCAATCTTTAATCCGCGTTCATATCAATAATATCTGTACAACTGCTTCGTGTTTCTGATTACGATGTTCACCATAAGACACATCAATGTCAGCAGGGTTGACAAAATATCATTGTTGATCGTAATTAATCTTTTACTTAGCTTCTTTCGCAGCTGTCTTTGTTATGACAGCTGTAATAAATATTCATTATTAATATATTACATTATGCAGGGTAACTTCGAGTCAAATATCTTAATGAACTTGGATAAATTAGGTGGGCTTGAATTCATCAATTCGTCGTCTTTTACACATTTGTTAAAATAGTCCTTGTTTGACAATGTAATATGATATACATTAATATTCTAATACTACAATTTATAGGCAAAAATTTTAAATTCTAAAATATTAGCTGGTGTACGAAAATCATACTTGTTCTCCGAATTCTGTCAAAACCTCACGAGAATTTCTACAGTAACCTCATCTTTTGAAGAATACAGCTTTTACATCAACTGTTGTTTGTGTGTGTGTGTGTGTGTGTTTTTTTTTACATTACATCGAATAACATGACTACATCTTTGTTTGATCACCAAACAGTTTGCTATCTCGTACTTTGAGTGGAAGATTCAATTAAAATCATAAGGTCTCCACATACAATTTTTTAGCAAATGTAAAAGCATCCTTTAAGTATTCAATTAATTTCTCTGTGAGTAGCCTCTGCAAAGCATGTTATTAGCACTATACGTTAATGTTATTAGCACTGTACGTTAATGTTATTAGCACTATACGTTAATGTTATTAGCACTATAATGTTATTAGCACTATACGTTAATGTTATTAGCACTATACGTTAAGAAATGATAACTGGCATCAAATACTTCATTAAATTTATGTTTCCAGGTAGTACATGTTTTCAGATGTCAACAAAAAAATTATAGGAAAAGATTTCATTGTGACTAACAAATTTCTGGAGTTTGTTCGTATATTTGTCTTTATGTATGCCTCCGTCAGTTTTTCTTTAGCTTTCAAAATAACCTCTAAATGACCCCTTGGTATATTCACTAACTTGTATGATGTGTGGACATGAAAAAGAATGCGTAAATATGTTCTAGTCTAGTTTTGGTGTAAGATCCGTGTCTAACTTGAACAAAGTCAATGTTAATATGATAGACACTCTCCATCTCGCTGCAAGTAGAGTAATCTGTACGTACGGCCACTTTTTTAAAAATCAATTAAGTCCGTGTATATCTTTGAAATGTTATTGGCTGTGAATTTGATGGATACAGCGACTTTCGCTTCTACAAGATAAGCGGCTGAAAAACTTGAATAATGTATTGTTACCATCACGTCATTGTCATCTTAGCATTCTACTTCAACCCCTTGTTTTTTTTCCAGTTAATTAGCATCAGCATAACGGAGTTTGATATTTTAGCATCAGAAACGTTCACATATTTTAATACAGTTCATTCGTTTCTTTTATTAGTTTTTTGTTTTTACCGTTGTCTTTCTCTTATTTAAAAAAAACTCCATTTTGACGCTTTTCAAAGTTTAGGAGCTGATTAACAGCAAGGAATTTGCCGCCCCCAACCAGTTCGTCAGTGTCACTTTCTCATACTAAAGCCTTTTGGTTTTTCAGTTCAAAAGTATAAGTTTCAGAAGAATTTATATCCAATACGAAGTTTGAAGTTTTAGCAGTTTGAAAAACGTTCACTTATTTTAGGATAGTTCCTTTATTTCTTTTATCAAATTACTTATTCGTTTTATATATTATTTTGATAAAAAGCTACTTTCTATTATAATTTTTTTTCTTTGTAAGCTCATTACGACGAGAAATATGCCGCCCCTAACAAAGTGCCGCCCGGAGCATTTGAACCCCTTGCCCCCCTCTCGTTACGCCACAGGGGGTTATGTATTTTTGATAGGTGACACATGGTGATACAAGAGGTACGCATGCACACATCATTGAACTGTGTCTAAATTATTGTTCTTGGCCGTGTCATGGAAACATGCGTCAAAGAAATGAGTTTGATCACATACAGAAGTTTGACGACATGTGAAACACATAAGTTCGAATAAATATAAAGCACATACGTTGGGCCACACATAAAACACATTAGTTTGACCACATATAAATCACATTAGTTAGACCACATTTAAACGACATTATTTTGACCACATATGAGACATAGAAGTTTGAAACCATGTGAAACACAGAAGATTGGCCACATGTTAAAGAAAGATATTATCCCCCATGAAAACATAAACATATCCTTTGTTTTGGTTTTTGATGACGAGATTTTTTTTTAAAACGCTGTTAAAAAATTTGACCTTGTTACTTAATTCCTTAAATTTATATAATGTAGTAATTTTGACTAAACAGGGTGTGAAAAGTCAACTCTTCAGCTAGATTTTAACAAAAAATGTCACTTAAGTAATTTTTGCTCTTCGTTGTTCGATTTCTTTCTTTAAGTCGAAAGTGATGGCTTGCTGAAAATCTCACATGTTTTCATGGAATAACATTCTTTGAGGTTCGCATAGCACGAATTGACAGTTTAACACACCAAGAACTTGTCGCAGTGAGGAACCATACCTGTTAGCTCAATGAACACCAGGAAGTTGAAAAAGGAAGACGAAAAACACCGACATAGGTTTGGTTTTAAGATTCATTCGTTCTTTTGGCAAACGATTTTTTTTTATTTAAGAAATCTATTTTTACGTCTGTGTTATGTTTAGTATCTATATATATATTTTTCCACCTTACTTCCCCCTTGTAGCCGCAACTAAAGTAAGCTTCCAGAGAGATACATCATTTACCATGTTACTCGTACAATGTACATTTACCTCTTTAAAGCTTTCAGCTCGAAGTGCCGACAAAGCGAATAGTTTATCTTCGCTCTAGCCAGATGTGAACAAGAACGCAGAGGCCAGACAACGGGTGGTGGGAAGCTTGTTAATAAATGAAACGGTTTTCTAAGTTAAATGACGTATACAACCGAATGGTTCACTTCACCCCGCCTAAAGGAAATGAGAAATGGATGTGAAAGTCAAAGGAAGACTCTTAACCTAAATCTTGAATGTGAAAGAACTGTTCGTTTCATGTTTGTTTTATAAATATTTTAACTTGTTCTCAACTGCCCATTGATTTCTCCCACGACAAGAGCTAACTCTATCCTTTAACCACTCTTGAACAAATGAAATAATTTTAAAAAATTAGTTTGAAGAACAACGAAATTCAATTTCAATCAGTATTCATCGTGTTTATTGTAGACTTTCGGCACTAAAATTGATAGGAAATGGACTTCATCTTCAGACAAGGGGCGTTTAAGTCAAGATGACGCGTGGATGGTCAGCAAACAAGATATTAACTCAGAGATTTCATACGAGTCACTTCCTCTTTTCCAATTTTTCCCTTAGCTAGGCCACTAGACCTTTTTGACGCATTTCAAGTAATTCTCAACGATAGCTTATGACTAAAATATATTAAAAAATGATTATTCCTGAGAAAAAGGGGGGAAAACCTCAATTCTAAATACTTTGTATTTTCTTCATTTACATAAGCCCCACACGCACATGCACACGCAGACGCACATGCACACACATACAAACACACACACACAACATAAACACACAGAAACACAAACACACACACACAAACACACACGCAAACACACACAACACAAACACACAGACACACAAACACACACACAAAAACACACACGCAAACACAAACATACACGCAAACACACACACACACGCCTTGCTTGTGTGTGTTGTCAAAGTGTCGACAGAAGAATTCATGAGGTAAAGTTTGAAATGTAAACCTTTTTTGAAAAGTCAGACAGTGAACCTAATAGACACAACAAAAGAAATTGTCTTTAAATCAGAGCAACAGGAAGACAGAAGGCGACCTTACGCTGAAGCAAGTGTAAAGCTATTTTCTATGCCGAGTAGACTTTACAATTCCCTTCGTTGGGGATTTGAATATACTGATCACAAGTGCGAGGACCCTGGAAGCAATCGGATGATTTAAGCAGTAGGAAGGCTGCCGTTGGTGACTGAAAAGAGTTGGGGGGGGGTGGGTGGGGGGAATAATGGGCCAGTTGGGGAAGGGAAAGATGTCGGCGGTACGTTATGGAAGACTAAGAGGCTTAAGTAACGTTGCGAGGGAGGGAAGCGATGGAAGGGGATTTAAACGTAAGATTCGCACAAAGATGTCACACAATTCTCTCAAGACGAAGACCCATAATTAAATCGCTCACTGGCTTTGGGCGAATTGTTACTTTTTTATTTGAAAGTACCTGAAGAAGTTGGTCTAGTGATGTTAAGATGTGCGCATGTCTCTAGTGTTGGTGAGATGTGCGCATGTTTTGGGTAAATGCAGTTTTGCCAATGCCCGTAGACCTTTGGGGAAATGCAGTAATGCCAATTATGACCATGCCCGTAGACATTTGGGGAAATGCATTAGTACCAATTATGACCATGCCGTGGTCTAAATGATTTACATGGAGTAAACTTCCTCCCAGAGGTACAGAAAGAAACGATCGTGATTGGTGCACGCGAGACGAAAGTCCCGTGGCGAAAGATTATCCGCAAGGGACAACAAGACATGATTACACAAGTACTCCCGGAATAGGAAACGTAATGTGTTAATTAGCAGTGATGGACAAATCTACTGAGCAGGCGTGCACTTACGTAGACGGTCAATATTTTCTTTTTCGCCAACGATGATTCATTTCAAATCAGATCTTTGACTAGATAACACGGACTTGAGTGTTCAAGGACTTATTAAACTTATTATAGTTTTCGCTGGAAAGTAATCACTATTTTGATATATATCCCACATGTCTATCGTTCTCTCTGTATGAGTATGATTCTTTCTCTCCCTCTCTCTCTGTCTCTTTCTC
>CALYLW010000007.1:2340000-2485000 GCA_944989445.1 Ampullaceana balthica
GGGTACTGACAACCTGGGGTAGGTTGGGTACTGACAACCTGGAGTAGGTTGGGTACTGACAACCTGGAGTAGGTTGGGTACTGACAACCTGGACTAGGTTGGGTACTGACAACCTGGACTAGGTTGGGTACTGACAACCTAGACTAGGTTGGGTACTGACAACCTGGAGTAGGTTGGGTACTGACAACCTGGACTAGGTTGGGTACTGACAACCTGGAGTAGGTTGGGTACTGACAACCTGGAGTAGGTTGGGTACTGACAACCTGGAGTAGGTTGGGTACTGACAACCTGGAGTAGGTTGGGTACTGACAACCTGGAGTAGGTTGGGTACTGACAACCTGGACTAGGTTGGGTACTGACAACCTGGAGTAGGTTGGGTACTGACAACCTGGAGTAGGTTGGGTACTGACAACCTGGAGTAGGTTGGGTACTGACAACCTGGAGTAGGTTGGGTACTGACAACCTGGAGTAGGTTGGGTACTGACAACCTGGAGTAGGTTGGGTACTGACAACCTGGAGTAGGTTGGGTACTGACAACCTGGAGTAGGTTGGGTACTGACAACCTGGAGTAGGTTGGGTACTGACAACCTGGAGTAGGTTGGGTACTGACAACCTGGAGTAGGTTGGGTACTGACAACCTGGACTAGGTTGGGTACTGACAACCTGGAGTAGGTTGGGTACTGACAACCTGGAGTAGGTTGGGTACTGACAACCTGGAGTAGGTTGGGTACTGACAACCTGGACTAGGTTGGGTACTGACAACCTGGACTAGGTTGGGTACTGACAACCTGGAGTAGGTTGGGTACTGACAACCTGGAGTAGGTTGGGTACTGACAACCTGGACTAGGTTGGGTACTGACAACCTGGAGTAGGTTGGGTACTGACAACCTGGAGTAGGTTGGGTACTGACAACCTGGACTAGGTTGGGTACTGACAACCTGGAGTAGGTTGGGTACTGACAACCTGGAGTAGGTTGGGTACTGACAACCTGGAGTAGGTTGGGTACTGACAACCTGGAGTAGGTTGGGTACTGACAACCTGGAGTAGGTTGGGTACTGACAACCTGGAGTAGGTTGGGTACTGACAACCTGGAGTAGGTTGGGTACTGACAACCTGGAGTAGGTTGGGTACTGACAACCTGGAGTAGGTTGGGTACTGACAACCTGGACTAGGTTGGGTACTGACAACCTGGACTAGGTTGGGTACTGACAGCCTGGAGTAGGTTGGGTACTGACAACCTGGAGTAGGTTGGGTACTGACAACCTGGACTAGGTTGGGTACTGACAACCTGGAGTAGGTTGGGTACTGACAACCTGGTCTAGGTTGGGTACTGACAACCTGGACTAGGTTGGGTACTGACAACCTGGAGTAGGTTGGGTACTGACAACCTGGAGTAGGTTGGGTACTGACAACCTGGAGTAGGTTAGGTACTGACAACCTGGAGTAGGTTGGGTACTGACAACCTGGAGTAGGTTGGGTACTGACAACCTGGAGTAGGTTGGGTACTGACAACCTGGAGTAGGTTGGGTACTGACAACCTGGAGTAGGTTGGGTACTGACAACCTGGACTAGGTTGGGTACTGACAACCTGGAGTAGGTTGGGTACTGACAACCTGGAGTAGGTTGGGTACTGACAACCTGGACTAGGTTGGGTACTGACAACCTGGACTAGGTTGGGTACTGACAACCTGGGGTAGGTTGGGTACTGACAACCTGGGGTAGGTTGGGTACTGACAACCTGGAGTAGGTTGGGTACTGACAACCTGGAGTAGGTTGGGTACTGACAACCTGGACTAGGTTGGGTACTGACAACCTGGACTAGGTTGGGTACTGACAACCTAGACTAGGTTGGGTACTGACAACCTGGACTAGGTTGGGTACTGACAACCTGGACTAGGTTGGGTACTGACAACCTGGAGTAGGTTGGGTACTGAAAACCTGGAGTAGGTTGGGTACTGACAACCTGGAGTAGGTTGGGTACTGACAACCTGGAGTAGGTTGGGTACTGACAACCTGGACTAGGTTGGGTACTGACAACCTGGAGTAGGTTGGGTACTGACAACCTGGACTAGGTTGGGTACTGACAACCTTGAGTAGGTTGGGTACTGACTACCTGGAGTAGGTTGGGTACTGACAACCTGGAGTAGGTTGGGTACTGACAACCTGGAGTAGGTTGGGTACTGACAACCTGGAGTAGGTTGGGTACTGACAACCTGGTGTAGGTTGGGTACTTACAACCTGGAGTAGGTTGGGTACTGACAACCTGGAGTAGGTTGGGTACTGACAACCTGGACTAGGTTGGGTACTGACAACCTGGACTAGGTTGGGTACTGACAGCCTGGAGTAGGTTGGGTACTGACAACCTGGAGTAGGTTGGGTACTGACAACCTGGACTAGGTTGGGTACTGACAACCTGGAGTAGGTTGGGTACTGACAACCTGGAGTAGGTTGGGTACTGACAACCTGGACTAGGTTGGGTACTGACAACCTGGAGTAGGTTGGGTACTGACAACCTGGAGTAGGTTGGGTACTGACAACCTGGAGTAGGTTGGGTACTGACAACCTGGACTAGGTTGGGTACTGACAACCTGGACTAGGTTGGGTACTGACAACCTGGAGTAGGTTGGGTACTGACAACCTGGAGTAGGTTGGGTACTGACAACCTGGACTAGGTTGGGTATTGACAACCTGGACTAGGTTGGGTACTGACAACCTGGAGTAGGTTGGGTACTGACAACCTGGACTAGGTTGGGTACTGACAACCTGGAGTAGGTTGGGTACTGACAACCTGGAGTAGGTTGGGTACTGACAACCTGGAGTAGGTTGGGTACTGACAACCTGGAGTAGGTTGGGTACTGACAACCTGGAGTAGGTTGGGTACTGACAACCTGGAGTAGGTTGGGTACTGACAACCTGGAGTAGGTTGGGTACTGACAACCTGGAGTAGGTTGGGTACTGACAACCTTGACTAGGTTGGGTACTGACAACCTAGACTAGGTTGGGTACTGACAACCTGGACTAGGTTGGGTACTGACAACCTGGACTAGGTTGGGTACTGACAACCTGGAGTAGGTTGGGTACTGACAACCTGGAGTAGGTTGGGTACTGACAACCTGGAGTAGGTTGGGTACTGACAACCTGGAGTAGGTTGGGTACTGACAACCTGGAGTAGGTTGGGTACTGACAACCTGGAGTAGGTTGGGTACTGACAACCTGGAGTAGGTTGGGTACTGACAACCTGGAGTAGGTTGGGTACTGACAACCTGGAGTAGGTTGGGTACTGACAACCTGGAGTAGGTTGGGTACTGACAACCTGGACTAGGTTGGGTACTGACAACCTGGAGTAGGTTGGGTACTGACAACCTGGACTAGGTTGGGTACTGACAACCTGGAGTAGGTTGGGTACTGACAACCTGGAGTAGGTTGGGTACTGACAACCTGGACTAGGTTGGGTACTGACAACCTGGAGTAGGTTGGGTACTGACAACCTGGAGTAGGTTGGGTACTGACAACCTGGACTAGGTTGGGTACTGACAACCTGGACTAGGTTGGGTACTGACAACCTGGAGTAGGTTGGGTACTGACAACCTGGAGTAGGTTGGGTACTGACAACCTGGAGTAGGTTGGGTACTGACAACCTGGAGTAGGTTGGGTACTGACAACCTGGAGTAGGTTGGGTACTGACAACCTGGAGTAGGTTGGGTACTGACAACCTGGAGTAGGTTGGGTACTGACAACCTGGAGTAGTTTGGGTACTGACAACCTGGAGTAGGTTGGGTACTGACAACCTGGAGTAGGTTGGGTACTGACAACCTGGACTAGGTTGGGTACTGACAACCTGGACTAGGTTGGGTACTGACAGCCTGGAGTAGGTTGGGTACTGATCACCTGGAGTAGGTTGGGTACTGACAACCTGGACTAGGTTGGGTACTGACAACCTGGAGTAGGTTGGGTACTGACAACCTGGTCTAGGTTGGGTACTGACAACCTGGACTAGGTTGGGTACTGACAACCTGGAGTAGGTTGGGTACTGACAACCTGGAGTAGGTTGGGTACTGACAACCTGGAGTAGGTTAGGTACTGACAACCTGGAGTAGGTTGGGTACTGACAACCTGGAGTAGGTTGGGTA
Source organism: Ampullaceana balthica (assembly GCA_944989445.1). NCBI lineage: Eukaryota > Metazoa > Mollusca > Gastropoda > Lymnaeidae > Ampullaceana > Ampullaceana balthica. The sequence continues at coordinate 2,344,131 of CALYLW010000007.1, forward strand.
CTGACAACCTGGAGTAGGTTGGGTACTGACAACCTGGAGTAGGTTGGGTACTGACAACCTGGAGTAGGTTGGGTACTGACAACCTGGACTAGGTTGGGTACTGACAACCTGGAGTAGGTTGGGTACTGACAACCTGGAGTAGGTTGGGTACTGACAACCTGGAGTAGGTTGGGTACTGACAACCTGGACTAGGTTGGGTACTGACAACCTGGGGTAGGTTGGGTACTGACAACCTGGAGTAGGTTGGGTACTGACAACCTGGACTAGGTTGGGTACTGACAACCTGGAGTAGGTTGGGTACTGACAACCTGGAGTAGGTTGGGTACTGACAACCTTTGAGTAGGTTGGGTACTGACAACCTGGACTAGGTTGGGTACTGACAACCTGGAGTAGGTTGGGTACTGACAACCTGGAGTAGGTTGGGTACTGACAACCTGGAGTAGGTTGGGTACTGACAACCTGGAGTAGGTTGGGTACTGACAACCTGGAGTAGGTTGGGTACTGACAACCTGGAGTAGGTTGGGTACTGACAACCTGGAGTAGGTTGGGTACTGACAACCTGGACTAGGTTGGTTACTGACAACCTGGACTAGGTTGGGTACTGACAACCTGGAGTAGTTTGGGTACTGACAACCTGGCGTAGGTTGGGTACTGAAAACCTGGAGTAGGTTGGGTACTGACAACCTGGAGTAGGTTGGGTACTGACAACCTGGAGTAGGTTGGGTACTGACAACCTGGAGTAGGTTGGGTACTGACAACCTGGAGTAGGTTGGGTACTGACAACCTGGACTAGGTTGGGTACTGACAACCTGGAGTAGGTTGGGTACTGACAACCTGGACTAGGTTGGGTACTGACAACAAATAATAACCAAAGTGAAGTCTTTGGTTAGTGTTCCGAAACTTAAACTCAACTGCTTGGTTTCCACCAAAGTCGTTGACAATCAAGACCAGGGGAGTCAACTTCAAGCACAAAGCTAAAACCGAATACTCAACATTCTATCAGCGGGAGAGTAATACTTTTCTAAATATAGTAATATAAACTAAAGCAATTAAAAAACAATAATCATAAATAATAAAATTATCGTTGGGTCCACATTTTAACACTTATGAGATTCAAAGCTAGATTTTTGGCATCTGAAGACTATTGCGCTACATAGGACGAACATCCAATTTCTTTACGGATATAATTGTGCGTCGCCCAGACACAATTTTGCGGTGGGCCGATATGGACCGCAGGCCTTGGGTTTGACTCGAATGCTCTAGCCTTTCGCTACATAAATTCGATGTTTTTAGTTGTTGTTTTTTTCAACGACCACAATTCCTGACTTCACTGATACGCGACCCCTGAGCTAATTATTGATCATGATCGTGGCTAAGATCATCAATTGTAAGGTGACTACGTCTATAGCTTGCAATGACTACTCACCACATCTCTTAATACACGTAACACTTGTCTAAATTTACCCGAACCACGACATATCATCGTTATGAAATTTTTTGAGACCGTATAAAACGACTTCAGAAATCCTCCTGTAAAAATTCGTGAAATGGGATTGGAATTTTCTCAGCATTATTAAAATCGACATCTATTTTTTTTATATCTGAATAAGTTCATTTTAAAAATGCAACTGGAAATGTTACATTTATTTCTTCATTAACTCTTTTTTTTATATTAATTTCTTTTTCTTTTTTTAATTGTTTTTTGTTATTGTTGCCAAAACCAAGGAATTACCAGAGTCCACAAAAAAAAATATTTCAACACAAAAATCCGAAAATAATCAAATATTTTATTTCAATAGCAGAGATATGAAAATGACAAGATATCATACTTGAAGTGAAACGGTTTAAAAGCGCAATGGGTAAATCCAAATTATAAATAAAATACTAAAAACCAAATTAAACTTGGATAAAACGAAATGAATATTATTCCTTGGTGAACGACATTGTCTGATTCCTTTCATTACAAAGTGCGCTAGACCAGTGCTTCTCAAACTTTTTAGTATGGCGGACCGGCATGATTTTTTTCCATTGCACCAGGGACCGGTGCACTATTTTCGCTGCACTGACAATTTTTTCTGTCCTTCTTTTGAGAACATCTGCGGACCGGCAGCGGATTTCCCACGGACCGGCACGGGTCCGCAGACCATCACTTTGAGAAGCACTGCGCTAGACCACGAAATAAAAAAAATCTTAGATGAAAATTTATTTGATAATTTTAATCGAAGATTCTGTGAAGCTCGTCATATTTGATATTTCGTTGGATTTGGGTAGTTAGTCTTACACTTCAATCATTTCATTGTCTCCTACTCCTACTTACAGGATTTCGATTAAACAAGGAATGGATTTAAAATATTATGTTTTAAAAACCTACCCCACCGAATATAAAAACACAAGCAAGTAACGAAAACACACACACATATGATATACAAATACAACTGTCTATTACATATTTCAATTACTTATTACATCATTATTCATGTTATCATCTAAGACGGACATAATCTTGAAGAATAAAAACATAATCTCACACTCAAAACGGTAAAACACTCGTCGAAGTTATGTTCCCTCCTTTATTCAGCCAGTGATATTATGTTATTGGGACTTATAATAGAGTAACATGTTACCTTCGCTTGAACTGAGTTAAAAGACAGAGTTACATATGTGTGGATATTTCCACTCGCTAACTGAAATGGCGGCAGTGCGTGCACTTTGATGCCATAATCAACGAAATGAACTTGACCAATCAAAATTTAATAATAGTAAGAATGTCAATTAGTGTCCTCTTCAGTCTTGAGACGATACACAAACGTTTTCACGGCCCTGAACTATAAATATTTGGTCACCATCCTTTTACGCCACCCCCACGTCCCTGCATCATACACACACATTTAAACCACAGTTCTAGTGAAACAATGTTTTACGTTTTTAAAGTAAAAGAAATTATTAGGCGCATTTTGATTTTTGTACTTAGGTTATTCATTTTCAGTATCTAATAAAAGACAGACATGGGGAATGGTATCTGTTAATATATATATATGTTGTTTATATGTATAGTACCATTAGTTGGGCAGACAAAATTGATAGGTAATATATAATATGTAAAAAAAAGCTTGTCTTATCAGTTCCTTGTGGAATAAATTTTTAAAGGATATTAGAAATACAGTACTTTAGAATTTGTAATCACCATCAAATGTTAATAAAAACTTCGTCTTTTTAATTGTTAAAGTATGCATGCCCCTTTTTAATCATAAAAAGACAAAATTCACTCACGTGACCATCAACACGTATCCACGTCAAAATAATGGCGCCATCTGGGAATATTCTCTCCCCTCAATGCGGGCTTGACCCTAATTATTAAGAAATGACATAAAAATAAGTAGTGCAATAACGTCAGGAATATAATGTAAAGCTCGTTAAGCCTCAGGGGAGGATTTTAGAATGTTCAGTTTTTTTTTAATTTCTGATTTTGATTATCCGTCGGTTAAAATAAAATACAGGGTATCTGCGCTGTGTTCAATACATTAGGGTTATGTACGAGCATTTCTGCGTAGATATAGAAGCTTCAGTCAAGTGGAAGGAATCTCATGAAAAATTCATGATGATGGTTATCTTCCCCTGGTTGAATATTATGGTTCGTATGTATTGAAATAGTTTATCGTTGGTAAGAATAATCAAATCCAGTACGTGAGCACCAAAAAGGTTTTGTTATTTACTTCCGTGTAGCAATTCCCCTTCTATACAGTTACCACAGGTAGTTGCTAATTTACTCTAGGTCAGAGGATTTGAACATAACTTAAATACTCCATCCACTCCCGGCAGCCGTAGAGCACTTCTTGAGCGCCACCTACATTTACAACCGAACTGCCGTGTACAGAAGCTGCGGTCCCGTGAACAATAAAGAATGATGGAAGAGAGCATAATAACATACACAGTGGCAACTCTTCTGATGGAGCCGTGCGCCGCAGATGTTTGGGCAGATATTTGGGTAGATGTGAGGAAAAAATAAGAAAAACCCGTAAAAAACCAAGTTTTTTACTATAAATCCTTTATGTACGAGAAGTAACTAAAAGAATCTTCATTATAATACGCAGCGCCAGACCATCCAGAAATACAAAATTGCAGTTGTGTCGTAAAACATGTTTAATATAATGCGCACCGAACAGGAATATGTTTATAAAAAGAGCTGTCAATAAAATACGCACCTTATTGCGCGACAGAAAGGTTGTTCAATATAATACGCACCGCGACGCTCTATCTCAAAAAATAGCATGATACATAGGAATAAATAAAATAATCTAAAAAATCAATAATTTAATTACGGTACATGCGATTGATCTGAAATTTTGATACATTATTTTTATCATCGGTACAAAACTTTCTGCAAAATTTCAGCTCGCTATCTTGCGAGCAAGTGGGTTAAAAATAATCGATCAAAAGTTTTGGCGACAAGGTCGGTCGGTCGGTCGGCCGCAGACACCACGAGTTAATATAAAGGATTTTAAAAAATAGCAAATTCTGCTTAGTCAGCTTAGAAGGCAACGCGTGGCACCTTAATAAGGGCTTATATTCGTATAATCAGCTCCCAGTGTAGGTTATTCGAGAACTTCGCATCTGATTAAGATATTTTTTTAAAAAAGTTTCAGTAAAGCGGCTTAATAAGCAAGCATCCCTACGGGCCATAAAACCAGCCTCATCATGGCGAAGGTTTTCACGCCCCTTAAAGCCATTCATATTTAAATGACCCTTCTCCGAAACAAGCTTTAACGCCAGAAATTTAGAAGTTAAAATTTTTTAAATTTCCGTTAAACAAAAACAACAAAATATTTAAATATATATATTAATAGCAGAGTTTATTAGACCTATTCCCTAAAAAATGCACCATATACTGCTATATTATTTTAAAGAGTTAATTATAAAAAAGGAAGAGAAAAAAAAGAAATTTGAAATTTTATGTTATTTTTTTAAAATAGATGTTTTGTGCTATTTAGTTTATATTTCAAACAAGAAGCGCTCATATCATTTATGAAGCGATTAGGTTAAATATAAAATAAATCATTGTTAAAAGGAGATATCAAACAGCTTTTGAAAATATAAGTTTTATGTTTATTACAACATTTGAAGCTACAATTTTTACACTTGGAAGTGGTCCTTGATTTCAGGACGAAAATAACTCCCCGGGAAAAAATCGACGAAGTCCGAAAAATCTCCTGTAGGAACGCGAGTCGATCTGCCAAGGATCTCTGCGGCTAATTGCCTTTACTCGGTCAGTCTCAAGAACTGTTACATGCGATGTGAGGACATGTTCATCTCACAACATTCCTAGTTCCATAATTAGAACAGAACTTGAGAACATGAAAGGAATAAAATAAAACAACAAAAAGGAATTATAATTATGGCAATAAATTGTAGACATAAATGAAATATTTTAAAAATTCTTTTGATTCAAAGCGTTATCATTTGAAAATGGTCTACGTTATTTTATATTTTAAGTATGAGCTTATGATGAACCGCACTTGTGGGTCTACATCTAAGCAAAGCTCAAAGGCTTAAGGGGATATAACGCCAATAGTGGAAGACAAAGATGATATTTAAAAAAAAATAACTAAGCCTCTAGACTCTAGACCGCAGTGACGCCACTGGCACCAAATATCATCATCTTGAGACAGCCACGGTGTCAGCAGCCGTGATGACAACAAAGGGGGATTGGGGATAATGTGACCGGGAACCAGATAGATAACTGGCCCATGGCCCTGAGATTGGCCAACTCAAAGGATTTACGTAAGCCAATCTTAGAATGTAAACCAGTTTTATGTGTAAGTATGACTGTATTGAAGAGATGACAGTTTGTTTGGATGTCAACCAATGAACTCTTGTGAAATTAAAAAAAAATCAATAAAACACAAAGTTAAGTTTTTAAAAAAACGATTTTAAAATTTCGCACTTTCTTTAAAACGAAAAAGAAAAAAGTATATATATCATAAATCATTTATGTGCATAACATTTCTAAGGGGCATTAAAAAACAAAAGCAAATTAACAACAATGTGACAAGATAACATTGGGCGTTGAAGATAAACCAATTCCAGGGACCTCTTAACAGCAATAATAGAGTTTGGAAATATTACGGCACATAAATATTAGATTCATGAGATTACAGATTTTTCTACTGCTTATTTTTCATCAAATAATATGTGCATGACATGCTGTGAGAAATGTGCATGTATGTGATAGACGTTTGTGTGTGTATGTGTTTGTGTGTGTCTGTGCGATTTGGAGGCATATACATGTCAATGGCGTTCTGTTAAAGATGTGCTGTGGTATTAAGAATTTTCATATCTGACATTCTCCGAACTTTGTTTTGATAAAATCTTAAATGAAATTCATTAAAAATTAGAAAATTTTTCCCCAACCCTAACTCTCTTTAAAAAAAATATTAAAATATCTAAATGCTCGCAAAAAAAAATAATATACATAATTAATTTCTTTAGCTTATTTTAAAAATCATTTACAACGAAAAAATCACAATAATCTTTTATTTTATAGTTGCCACACGATATAAACTAACACAATTTAGGAAGTTAGAAAAGAAAAAATTTCTTATTTCTATCCACTGAGTGAAAATTTATTTTAAAAAATTGATATTTGATAATTACGTTCATAAAGTTAATAATTAGCAAATAAATCCGCAGGTTTGCATTAAGTTTCACTTGGATAATGTTAGGCTATGGAAAAAGGTGAACAATCCGTAAGTCATTGGCGCTACCTATTCCAGAGCATTTGCTATATAAAATGTATTTACGATTGTTTTTCAAAATGCTGTTATAAAGTGCCGTTTAAAAGCGTGTTGTTACAAAATTATTTTTACTAACAACTGTTGCAAATTTCTGTTTCAAAACGTATTGTTACAAAATTATATTTCAGTAGAAGTCCATTAGTCCGGCATCCAACAGTCCGGAAAGCTCGATAGTGCGGCATCGCTCCGGAAAATTGTAAAAAAAATATTTTTTTCTCCAAAAGTGGTTCTTTCAAGCACATAAAAACGCTCGAGAGCTATTCCGAAGTTTTCGGGGTAGTTCGGGATCACCCGGAAGCGCTCTGTAAACCCTCAGCCTACTCAAAATCGTGAAGAAAGTGACTCAGATGCCGAAACGGAAGAAAAGGAAAAAAATCAACTGGGCAGAAGCTGAAGAATCACTAAATAAGTTTATTTCTTTTACTGAGGCTAGTACTAGCTACAGTGCTTCAGAAATTATTGATTTCCAAATCAATAGAAATAAATTTTATAATTAACACCCAAAGTCAAGAAAACAAAAAGACATTCGTGACTTTTTAAAATATGAAATATGTTTTATAATTTATAGTACGTGTACATACATTATATGAAATGTAAAATAAACGTTGTTGTATTTGCAGCAATAATAATTGCATACTGTATTTGTATTTTAATTATTAACCTAATTGTTCTTATAATTACGATTTCTGTATGTATGTTGATAAAAAAACAAAGTATATTTGTTTTACGGCAAAGCCTACACTAAAAAGAAGGGGCACCGCCCGATAGACTGGAATTTTCGATAGTCCGGCACCGAGCCGGTCCCGAACGTGCCGGATTATCGGACTTCTACTATACAAAGAACTGTTACAAAGTGCTGTTTAAAACCTTATTGTAACAAATTTCTAGTACGTGGTTTGAGACATCAATATCCGGCCTGAGATTGCACACTGCGTTCTGGGTTTCCACTCCCCTAGATGTAGCTTGTAAAAAAAAATGCGATCTTTAAGCCTGGTTTTATTTTTAAAGCCCCAGATTACTTCATTTCAAACTTTTCCTAATGGATAAAATTATTTAACATAGGGGATGTTGTTTTTAGAAGGATATTAACGCCGTCCAAAAGATATAAATCTACAAATTAAATGTCAAAAGACATCAATCAAAACCACTAGACTAAGCCACGAAAAATGTCATTTGGAATTTGGAAATATTAGACTACGCCAAGAAAAATATCATTGAAATTTGAGGTATTAGGCTAAGCCAAGAAAAATATCATTCGGAATTTGGAAATATTAGACTAGGCCAAGAAAGATATCATCGACATTTGAGGTATTAGATTAAGCCAAGATAATTATCATTGGAAATGGAGATATTGGACTAGGCCAAGAAAGACACCAAACAACCTGGAGGTATGGGACTAAGCCAAGAAAGACGTTTTTTTTGCCAGTGAACGGGATCCTGTTCAGACAAATGAATGACATCTCCTCTCTGGTACCATCCTCCGCTCTACGCCCGACTCAGAGGTGAGTAAGTCCTCTTATCTTGTTCGTTACCAGGAGCGAAGCTCGGCTCTGGGGAACCCTACACCTCAATCTCAATCAGCCAGTTCTCGCCAGCTGTCAATCCTGCAACCCACTCCCACAATCTACTTTCACCACCTTTCCCCCTCCCCCCTTCACTAAGGAAACTAGTGATGTGACAGAAAAATGTTTAACCACTGGTGGTCCCAGTAGTTGTACAAACGGCAGACAAAATATTGTTTCAAAGATATTTTTTGAAAAAAGAAAAACACCGAAAGGAAAATGAGAAGAATCTCTTTGAAAATTGTTTTGAAGACCACTCAGCAACAGTGAGACCGTAATTACGAGGTAGTGACGCTTGCGACGGTCTAGACAGTCTTTCGTGTAGTTATGCTGACATTTTTCGTCTATTGATTACAGCTGAACTGTTGACGTCTGATCGTTTTTCTGACATGTTTAACGGTGGGAAAGTTTTGCTGGAATTTTATGAAAACACGCCACGCGGCTTTTCGTTATACGACAGGCACATGCACTTCACAAATTTTTATGCCAGTAGTCATAATATTATTTTCTGCTTTTTTGTTAGTTAAATGCGGTCTTTTAATTTTATTTAAAAAAAATTAATTTTTGTGTTGTATATGTGGTGAGTTTTGCAATACAACGGCAACTATTTTCTAATCATAAGCAAAGACTGAATTAGATGTATAAATTGTTAGGAATTTGAGGCTGTGAAGATAGAATACAGTTTTATAATATGTTGTATTACCACTCATTTTCCAAGGTGTTTATACTTCAGGTTTCACAACACGCAGCTTAGGAAAATTATGTTTTTAGCTCGAACTTTACATTTAATTATTTAAGCGACGGTCCTTCATGTTTTATTGGCGATGTAGCTAAAAGATTCACTGCAGGGCACAAGTTGATGAGTTCTGAAACAATATCATCGTCATCGTCACCCAACAAGGGAAGAGGCGATAGGGAAGATAATGTTGTTTTTTGTTTTGGTTTTTCAGGTAGAGTTAACTCTCATTTAAAATTTAATTGAAACGTAAGTGGATCGAACCCCAACAGAGCTAACTTCTCACCAACGAAATTTATCTGACAAGATATAGAAGGAGCGTCTGCAACAGATAAGATAATATAAGATCAGGAAAGACGTATCTGAAGTTACAGCTTTAAAAAAACAACAAATATTCACATTCAGCATATACTCACATTCGCCCGAATCACACAAATAACTTTGCCGTTTAACAACGCGTGCACTACAACCATGCACATAGAGACTATTATTTCACCCCTGAGTTCAGGAGATCATGAATTGAGCTCATTTCGTGATGATTTCTTCTCCTCACTCGGCTAAGAAAATATTATGCTAAAACAAGGGTGGGAGGTAGGGGGGGGGAGATCGGGTGAATTAACGGTCTAGAGTCTAGACAATTTGAATGAAGATTTTTAAGTCAAATTGACAACTAAAACCGATAATCGCATATGTGCTTTTTAAAAATAACAACACTTTTTGACCCGATTATATTTTCGCTGTAATCAGTGTTAGACCATCCCATTTAAAGTGATTTCCATGTTAGACAATCATATTTAAAGTGTAATCCATGTTAGACAATCCTAGTCAAAGTGTAATCCATGTTAGACAATCCTATTCATAGTGTAATCCATGGTAGACAATTCTATTTAAAGTGTAATCCATGTTAGACAATCCTAGTCAAAGTGTAATCCATGTTGGACAATCCTAGTCAAAGTGTAATCCATGTTGGACAATCCTAGTCAAAGTGTAATCCATGTTGGACAATCCTATTTTAAGACAGTCTTAAGAAGGGATTTCCCTGGCAGTGTCCTCGTGTGTGAGATGAGTAATCGAATAGACTAACTTAAGAATTTCTTCGTGGGTTGGGTGAACTCCGGGTCTGATTCAATTGACCTGAATGGGGTCAGCACTTTATTTTTCCTACCCCGAAAAAAAGTCTTTTTTAAAATCCCTTATATTAACTTCACCGGCGTCTCTCTCTCTCTCTCTCTCTCTCTCTCTCTCTCTCTCTCTCTCTCTCTCTCTCTCTCTCTCTCTCTCTCTCTCTCTCTCTCTCTCTCTCTCTCTCTCTCTCTCTGTCTTGGGCGGGCGGAAAAACAGAAGTCAAAAATGACCCACTTCCCATGATCCGATCAAACTGAAATTTGGCACACAAACCCGTCTGACCTAACAATGCATCGTATCAAAATTTCAGATCGATCGAACGTACCGTAATTAAACTTAATGCATTTTTAGTTTATCCTTATATGAGGTATGTAATTTAAATTCACTGTTTGTTATTGTTTTTTTCCCACGTGAAATTTTGAGCTGACGCATTGAGGCGACCCAACGAAGCGACGGGGCGCTTTTGTTTACATTTTACGTGTCACTCTGAGCTCGGTCAAGCGAATCGGTGACCAGACTTTTCCCCTCTCCCCCTCCCACCCACCCCTCCCCCCCCTAGGGTTATGAAGCAAACTTGAGTTAAGACAGATTCAGTCTGTAAATGTTTGAAAATAATCAATACTGTTAGTTATGTCTCATATATAAGGGATTTATAGTCAAAAACTTTGTTTTTACGGGTTTGTTTTATTAAATCCCTTATATTAACTTCACCGGCGTCTCTCTCTCTCTCTGTCTGTCTTGGGCGGGCGGAAAAACAGAAGTAAAAAATGACCCACTTCCCATGATCCGATCGAACTGAAATTTGGCACACGGACCCGTCTAACCTAACAATGCATCGTATCAAAATTTCAGATCGATCGAACGTACCGTAATTAAATTAATGCATTTTTAGTTTATCCTTATATGAGGTATGTAATTTAAATTCACGGTTTGTTATTGTTTTTTTCCACGTGAGTTTGAGTTGACGCTTAGACGTCGACCGTCGTGCCGACACCCCCTCGCGACCCATCCCCCGTTAAAAGACAAGGGACATCACTCGGTGTCAGTCCGTAAATATTTGTTGCGTTTGAAACATAATCAATACTTTTAGTTATGACTCAAAATATAAGGGATTTATAGTAGAAAAACTTTGTTTTTACGGGTTTGTTTTTTAAATCCCTTATATTAACTTCGCGGCCGTCTCTCTCTCTCTCTGTCTGTCTGGGCGGGCGGAAAAACAAAAGTCAAAAATGACCCACTTCCGTGATCCGATCGAGCTGAAATTTGGCACACGGACCCGTCTGACCTAACAATGCATCGTATCAAAATTTCAGATCGATCGAACGTACCGTAATTAAATTAATGCATTTTTAGTTTATCCTTATATGAGGTATGTAATTTAAATTCACTGTTTGTTATTGTTTTTTTTCCACGTGAAAGTTTGAGTTGACGCGTTGAGGCGACCCATCGAAGCACCGGGGTGCTTTTGTTTACATTTTACGTGTCACGCTGAGCTCGGTCAAGCGAATCGGTGACCAGACTTTTCCCCTCTCCCCCTCCCACCACCCCTCCCCCCTAGGGTTATGAAGCAAAGTTGAGTTAAGACAGATTCAGTCTGTAAATGTTGTCGCGTTTAAAAATAATCAATACTGTTAGTTATGTCTCATATATAAGGGATTTATAGTCAAAAACATTGTTTTTACGGGTTTGTTTTATTAAATCCCTTATATTAACTTCACCGGCGTCTCTGTCTCTCTGTCTCTCTCTCTCTGTCTGTCTTGGGCGGACGGAAAAATTAGAAGTAAAAAATGACCCACTTTCCGTGATTCGATCGAGCTGAAATTTGGCACACGGACCCGTCTCACCTAACAATGCATCGTATCAAAATTTCAGATCGATCGAACGTACCGTAATTAAATCAATGCATTTTTAGTTTTATCCTTATATAACGTATGTAATTCAAATTCACTGTTTGTTATTGTTTTTTTCCACATGAGTTTGAGTTGACGCTTAGACGTCGACCGTCGTGCCAACACCCCCTCACGTCCCATCCCCCGTTAAAAGACAGGGGACATCACTCGGTGTCAGTCTGTAAATGCTTATCGCGTTTGAAAACAATCAATACTGTTAGTTATGTCTCATATATAAGGGATTTATAGTCAAAAACTTTGTTTTTACGGGTATGTTTTATTTAACCCTTCCTTTAAATTACAGACTAGTGTTGGTTGTATTACGTAATTTTTACAATGTGAGCTGTAAGCATTGTTGACGGGACAGTTTGAAGGCGTCAAGTTTTGGGATACTCGGTGGCCTTCGTTTCTGTAAGACGTGCTTGGTCGGTCGCTTCATGCAGACAATAAACATTGGAATCATAGCTGTAAAAACTGACAGGAGAGTTCTTGTACAGTCTTTTAGCCTAGAGACAAAAGTGAAAGATATAAATCATATATTTTAATGTACTATTTTGTTTGGGTCCGGTTATTTTCATTCATATAATTCATCAGCCATAAATATGGCTAGACAAATACCTTCAGGGGTGAGTGAGTCCTACGATCAGACAATGTCGTATGGCTGTGTCCAGCAAATGGAGCAGGTAGCCCGAAGCTTTCAGAAAGTAATGTCAAGGTTTTTTAAGGATTTGAGATTAGATTAAACTTCAAATCATCAATGTGCCACCGTAATTTGACAATAAAAGATTTTTGAAAGCGCACCGCTCAAAATAAAATATTGGAAAAAAATACCTCACCAAAATGAACTCGTTTTGAATGTCCGCATGAAGCTGTTCAATATCGAAATGAGATTTAATATTTCTCTATTTGTTTCAACATTTTCTGATCTTTTAATTGATGGCTTTCGGGCAAAAGGGACAATTACAAACAAATATACGTAAACCATCTGCATGTTAAAATGAACCGTCCTGCCAAATTTGGTCCCCGTCCGTCATTTGGTTTTTCCGTGATTGTGGAACTTATAGTCGAAAAGTGAAACATACAAACATACAAACATACAAAGATACAAACACCAACCGAGCTTTGTATATTCGATGCTATGCTATGTTGCCATGTTGTTTCCCTCATATTTAAAAAAAAAGAATTAAAAAAACGTAATTTATTTATCATGGTAAGAAGTCTTAATTCAGAAAATTTCTGAAATTTGTTAATAATTGGAATTATATTGTTACGCCACTAGAACTAAATTCAGAGGCGTCACTAGGTGGGTGCGGGGAGCGGACCGCATCGGGTGACACCACCACAAGGGGTGACACCACAATGTAAACTTCAGTATGTTCCCGTAATTTGGCACTGGGTGACACGGTGGAGGTCTTTGGGGTAAGTCATGAGGGGGTGACACCATGAGCTACCGCACTGGGGGGACACTAACCCTAGTGACGCCTCTGAGTACATTTAATGTTACTACGCCTGGTTTTACAGAAAAGCGTGAAACGTTTGATCTTGAGTCTCAAAAACATGGCATTTTGGATTCAATGATTCACGTTTCACAATTTGTTTTCTTTTTTGATTGATTTTTTGGTTTTAAGTCGTTTGTTTTGTTCCCTGGCCAACCATCAAGAACTTAATTCAGCTTGGTAATCAAAGCACGAATCAAATCTTGGTAATCAAAGGACGAATCAAATCAAAATAACGAGATATTTGAATTAAAATTTCGATTCAGGGATTTGATATTTTACCAATCTTTTCACTCTTGGAAATAACGGTTCACTTCAGATAAACGTATTTTTACACTCTGTTAAGTAACAGTTAATTTCAAGTTGATGTTGAACTAATCTACTTGCACTTTGAAGCGACTATTCACTTCAAGTTTATATGAAATAAATCTATACGATCTTTGAAGTGACCGTCCACTTCAGAGTTACATAAATACATGGAAAGTCGATCTAAATTCTAAACGTATGCCAAAATCAGTGTTGTTAACTCAAGGTGCCAATTTCTCCCAGGCAGGAGTTTAAAAAATCCCAAATTAGACTAAAAATTCCCACATTCATTAAATTCTGTTGGCGAAGCAATCTCAAATATTCCCATATAAGGCCAAATCCTCATAAATGACCATTTCTATAAAATTGTATAAATTTTGGCCAAAAAAATTCCCATGATTTGGGGAAATTTCCCAGAAGTTAACAACACTGGCCAAAATTAATAAATATACTATAATATATAACATTTTAAAACACTAATAATAGCAAGAAGTGACCCCTTCCCCTCCCCCCCCAATCCTCTCATGACTACCTTTGATTTTTTTCCTATTTCGTTTTAAATTGTCCGAGGAAAGCGGTTTTAAAAGAAAACGACTATTTAAAAAAAAACGTTTTTCCCACAGTAGAAAAAGCGCTACTAAAATACTAAATTTAGAATAACTTCTATCAGATCTTGCTGGTGATGCTTATACTTAGTCTCAAAGCCCATTCAGAAATGGCCAATCTCTTAGTTGCTTCCCTTGGGAAATGTCCATAAGTAAACTTCATAGCTACTCGCTTGCCTAGTTCCAGGGGCGTCACATATCACACACGTGATGGGTTCGAACATGTGGTCATTGAGCCCCAATGGAAGGGGACAAAATATCCACCACCGAGCCTTCTACGTCTCTTTCATTTCACATTCGTTTAAAACACTGAACGCAGTGTATCTAGAGATAAAGATTTCACAGACCAGTTAAGCCAGCGGATCTCAGTTTGGCACGTTGAGGGCCACATAACTGGTTTTGAGGAGCATCGTATCCCCAAAGAAATAAAGGTTCTGATTGAAGGACAGAAAATGTATGACTGCCATCTTAAATCAAAGAATTATCTGTCAAAATATCTTTATCAAGCGTGTAGCCTTTCATTCACATAGTCTGAATACTTATCAACCCAAAACTTTTATTTTGATTCTTTTTAGTCAACATTTAATTGTAATATATTTAAAAATTGAAGCATGTAAGCGTAGATATTTATGGTAACATTCTAAAAATTCAAAATTGCGTAATCTTTTTCTCGCGAAATTTTTTTTTGTAAATTCTTTTTTTTTAAAAAAAGAAGAAAACATGTGTCACATAATAATATATATAAAATAGTCGAGTTAATTATCTTAAAAAATTTTAACCTTCTTTATTGACATATTGGTTCTAGCAACGAATCTCCTGGTTGCCACGTTTTCTTGAAGGTTTGTCGGGTAAGTGAGTACTAACAGCAGTAGATCACAGATCTCAGACAGGCGTCTCCTCAGTGCCGAGTCCCAAGGGACAATATTTTCTTGGTTTGAAAGCTTGGTGTTAGTGACGCGATCAGCTTCCAAGATGAATAGAGAGTTCGAATCAGGGTAGTGAGATGAGTGACCTTTAGTTGTCAAGGTCATTTAAACTAAAGCCAATGCCTCCACTATAGCAGCACTAAAGTAAACGATAAAATCTTTAATCAAATGTCCATAAAATTTTCTGGGAAATTCCTAAGTAAACACTTATTCTGACAGACTGTTGTTAAGTCTTCTTGTCCACGAGGGGCATCCGCCGATCATCGTCGACATCTGTGATTCCTCCAAGAGCATAGGCCACCTAGGATAGTCATCCAGACATCCCTATCTAGGGACAGCCTCTCCAGGATCTTCCAGTCATGGCGAATTTTCTTGATGTCTGCCTCCAATTCTCGGTGCCAAGTGTTTTTTCGACGGCCTTTTTTTTACGCTTTCCCTGTGGATTCAATTTCAGGGCTTGCTTTGTTGTATTTGAGGCAGGTTTTCAAAGCGTATGGCCAATCCATCTCCACCGTTTCCGGAGAATATCTCTTGTTCTGTTGGCCCCGGCCTTTGTCGGCCGCCACCCGAAAGAATGAGGCTCACCTAAAAGAACTTTAGGCCAACAAACTTTTTCGTTGAAATTATCAAACAGCAAAGATATAACCATTATACATTATAAATAATAAGTTAAAACTGTGGATACATTTATCGATAATACACCAGTTTTAAGAAATATGTAAGCCTTCGATAACAACTTGACCGAATTAATGAGTTTACTTGGAAGTTGGAAGTTGAAATTTGGAAGCTAATGACAAATTAGTAGGGGTCTACCGATATGCCTTTTTGCCGATATGGCCGATACCGATATTACCGATATTTGTTTTGCCGATATGAGTATTTGTTAGGACAAAAACCAGCGGTCATATTTGATGACGTCATTCTTAAATTTATTACTCGTAATTATTTATCTTTTATATTAGGGGTCTACCGATAAGCATTTTCGCCGATATTACCGATATTTTTTCCGATATGAATATTTGTTAGGACAAAAACCAGCGGTCTTATTTGATGACATCATTCTTAAATTTATCACTCTTAATTATTTATATTTTATATTAGGGATCTACCGATAAGCATTTTTGCCGATATTACCGATATTTTTTTTTCCGATATGAGTGCCGATATGAGTATTTGTTAGGACAAAAATAACAGCGGTCATATTTGATGACGTCATTCTTAAATTGATCATTCGTAATTATTTATATTTTATAATTAAGGGGTCTACCGATATCCAGTTTTGCCGATATTACCGATTTTTTTTCCAAAACGAAGTTTCCGATGTGTTTACAAGTTCCAGATCATGACCTACATAGGACTCATAACAAAACTAACCGTCCTTTATAAAAATGTACAAGCAAAATTAGGAAGTCCTTTTGAAACTTCAACCTTGACTCATAATTATTAATTCTAACCAATAGTTTAATGGCTTTTGCACACGGCCACCTTTATGAATGAAACAATGAGAACAAAGCAATAGTAATAGAATGAAAATGAGGTTGACGGTTGAAAGGTTGCCAATGACAACAAGTCTTCACACGGTACATTTTGTTATTCCATACGAAACGAAATGTTTTAGACATCTGCGATTCTGCGTGCATCTTTGCTATAGAGCAATTACGTGAACATAATGTTTACATGTTATACATTTATTAGAGCAATTACGGTATACTTGGCATCGGCACTATTTACACAGTATTTCTGAGCATACGAAAATCGGTTGATACCTAAACAATATCAACGCACATGGCACACTGTATCGTGGCTGCACATATTAATACTAGGACTCTTTTGACTATTTCAATACCGGTATCGGGGTCGATATATTAATTTGTCGAGATATTGTAAATCTAAATGATAGTTTTTTTGTTTCCGTTTTTTGTGTGGTCAAAATGTCACTTATTATGAAATATCGGTGACGTCAATATCGGGACCTTTACATGCTACCGATACCGACATTGCCGATATCCAGATATCGGTACCGATATATCGGCCAGCCGATATATCGGTAGACCCCTACAAATTAGTCAACATTGAAAAGTTGTTACGATTAAATTACCCATTCTTGGTCATTCTTTATGCAAGTTTGAGCAATTAGCAAATAGATTTGTTTCTTAAAAAAGCATTATTTATCTATTTTTGTGTGTGCATTGATTCCTTTCAAAGATGTGCGTTTGAACCCCTACAAACCTTGACCTTACTTTATTTAAAGCCAGTCTTTAGTCTATTATAAAAAAGTACCGTCAAAATTTTTAATATCAATCTTTAAAAAAATTATTTGGAAGCTATTACCGTATTTAACTTCACTATATTTAAATAGTTGACTTTTCAAATGTATCTTATTTCTGTTTAAATTTAACCCATAATCTCATTAATGATATCGGTTTCTATTCTAAAAATCAATCTGTGATTTAAATAACAGCCATGGGTCTATTCTCATTTTTTCCCTAGTCCAAGGACGCTCATCTTTCAATAAACAGAATATTAGAGATTATAAGTCTATTTATAATATACCTATACTAACCGCAAATGAATCAATAAATGCGTAGGACGCAAGTATCTTTTGTATAGATCGAGTGTCTGTAACAGATAAGATAAATGGTACCTTACATCGAATACCATTAGGGTGAGGCCAATTCCTACAGACTAATGCAACAAGACTAATGCAACAAGACTGATGCAACAAGACTAATGCAACAAGACTAATGCAACAAGACTAATGCAACAAGACTAATGCAACAAGACTGATGCAACAAGACTAATGCAACAAGACTAATGCAACAAGACTTATGCAACAAGACTAATGCAACAAGACTAATGCAACAAGACTAATGCAACAAGACTAATGCAACAAGACTAATGCAACAAGACTAATGCAACAAGACTAATGCAACAAGACTAATTATTAAATATTTCCGGCTTCGCTTTGATTCTCTGACCGCATTGACGGTATTCTTACCTTACAAAAACTTTAATTTGATAATATCTCGTATTTTCTTGAACCTTAACTAAATTGTTAAGTTATTCCTCCTAAACTTGGAAGCCAAACCCCAAAACCAATTTTCCTTTTAACTCAAATGACGACACATGCGCGATTAGCTGTCATTATGTTGTTATTTGTTTTTTGTTTTTTTTAAAGTCTTTTCAGCATCATCCCCACAAGATTTCATAAGTTTGATTTGTAGTTGGTATAAAAGAGATAACAAGCAGCGATGTTTCACAATTCATCGTGCTTGCTAATGTTTACAATTTTTTCCAGTTTCTTTTTAATGTTCTGTATAAGAGCCTCTACACGGCTTGACATTTTTACCTCGTGTTGCCCGGGGTCTCATCGATCGCCACCCCCTCCCCACCTCCCCCATAACTCGTCTGTAGACACCCTAAAAGAGGAATATATGTACTCTAAAGATCTGCCGGCCTATGCTAAATGTATCGGGAGTGTTGCGCTTACGTAATCCGTCTAAACATATTTGACTAAGATCAGTAGTCTAGCAGCTTCCCTAATTGGTTGAGATCTGGAGTAATGGAAGGCATGCCACACTATTTGGACAAATGTGTTTGAATTTTTTAAAATGAACATTCTATTAAATCTAGTACATTTGTAAATCTATTAATATATTTATTGAGGGTATTCAGTTGGAATAATTTCACTCAGGTATTTAATATTCGGGTTTTTATGGGGACTTATCGCGACAGGTAAATTCTGTTACTTTACTAATCTAAGTTAATCTGAGTCCTCTAAGTAGATTCAAAGGTTCAAAGTTCAAGTAGATTCGACCAACACTAAAAGTTGTTGACAAAGTAAACAGTTCAAACGTATTTTTATTTTTAAATGTTTTGCTGGAAACACTGTTTACCGAAAAAATTTGTCTAAAAATAGAAACATTAGCTAGTTGAGTTTTGACCTTTTCCGGTCAAAGAAAACAAAAACCTTCAAGCAAAGGCGAAAGAAATGTCTAACTGTAAGTCTGTAACATGAAACATTAGTATAACTTTCAAAGAATGACATGAGCAAAGAATAGAATAAGTGGATAGACATGGAGATTTACGAAGATTAAGTTGAAATTTTTTGTTTTAGTTATGTTTTATGTTTTAATATAGACTATGTGTGATATTTATTATTATTATTATTAATTTAAAAAGAAAATTATTTTGTGTCTCTGCGATTTGAAATAGTGCATCAAGCATTATAAATCTGATTGTGTATTCACATTTTGAGATGAAGGTCAATCACAACCACCTTCTAATTCTTCCTGTATGAGACGACGTTAAACGACATTTTCAAGTTTGCACTGTATTTTTGTCTGATCCCCAAAACTCTTTGCAATAGTAATATACATCGTCGAATCCACATATTTTTTTAATACAAATACCAAAAATTTTAAAGACGAAATTACAAAATATTCCTCTTATGTTTATACATGAACAGACTTGAATCAAACAAGACATTGTCACGACCCGCACACATGGACGGGTCTGTAAGACATGCAAATACAATGTTTATTTACGTCATAGAAGACTGGGGGTGGGGGTGGGGGATTCGTTAACGATTGGCAATCACGAAATTTCTAACATCCCCATCTCTTATAATGCTCTGTAGGGGTCAAAGTTCACCTACACTTTGTCGTCATACATAATAAGAGCTGCCCAGGGTGAGCCGCCCGAACAATGACTTGTGGCGAGGGTGGGTGGGGGGGGGCGGGGAGATGAAGGAGTGGAGAAAAATATGGGGAATTCAGGAAGGGAAATAAATATGAAATCAATGCGGCATGGAGGAATTATGGAACGTCCTTGCGGAGGCTTGTACGGGCGCTGCAGAGGCTTGTACGGGCACTGCGGAGGCTTGTACGGGCACTGCGGAGGCTTGTACGGGCACTGCGGAGGCTTGTACGGGCACTGCGGAGGCTTGTACGGGCACTGCGGAGGCTTGTACGGGCACTTCGGAGGCTTGTACGGGCACTGCGGAGGCTTGTACGGGCACTGCGGAGGCTTGTACGGGCACTGCGGAGGCTTGTACGGGCACTTCGGAGGCTTGTACGGGCACTGCGGAGGCTTGTACGGGCACTGCGGAGGCTTGTACGGGCACTACGGAGGCTTGTACGGGCACTGCGGAGGCTTGTACGGGCACTGCGGAGGCTTGTACGGGCACTTCGGAGGCTTGTACGGGCACTGCGGAGGCTTGTACGGGCACTGCGGAGGCTTGTACGGGCACTGCGGAGGCTTGTACGGGCACTGCGGAGGCTTGTACGGGCACTGCGGGGCGCTTAATGGGAATGTTGTTGCTCGGTGAGGAAGATCTTGTTGTGAAGACGAGATTTGTGGTGGACTTCCACTGATATTTGACGTGGGCGATACCAAGAGATACTCTCAAGGATACCAAAGCTCATTTAGTAGATATCCGATACCGTGTGTGTACAAGCTTTCGGTAACAGATGTGTACAAATGTTAGGTACCAGTTGTGTACAAACGTTCGGTAATAGTTGTGTACACATGTTCGGTACCAGTTGTGTACAAACGTTCGGTGCCAGTTGTGTACAAAAGTTAGGTGCCAATTGTGTACAAATGTTCGGTGCCAGTTGTGTACAAATGTTCGGTGCCAGTTGTGTACAAATGTTCGGTGCCAGTTGTGTACAAATGTTCGGTGCCAGTTGTGTACAAATGTTCGGTGCCAGTTGTGTACAAATGTTCGGTGCCAGTTGTGTACAAACATTCGGTGCCAGTTGTGTACAAACGTTCGGTACCAGTTGTGTACAAATGTTCGGTGCCAGTTGTGTACAAACATTCGGTGCCAGTTGTGTACAAACGTTCGGTACCAGTTGTTTACAAACGTTCGGTACCAGTTGTGTACAAACATTCGGTACCAGTTGTGTACAAACATTGGGTACAGTTGAAACATTCAGCACCAGTTGTGTACAAACATCGGTACCAGTTGTGTACAAACATTCGGTACCAGTTGGTGATCAGGACTAGAGGCTGCAGTCAATGTGACTGGAAAAACTACGTTTCGCCAAATTAGCAAACACTTATCGCAGAGGTTATGGTTAGTGTTGGAGAGATCGTTTCTGTGATGGGAGGAGTTGCGTTACCAAAAATTATCGAGGATTAGTTTGTGTGTGTGTGTGTGTGTTTTGTTTACAGGGTTATTGATTTGGTGGGAAACGATATGCTCCCGTCACTTCTAGCCATAATACTTGTATCTATCAAGATACACAAACACTTGTATCAACATAGATACACAAACACTTGTATCAACATAGATACACAAACACTTTATCGATCATGATACACAAACACTTGTAATGATCAAGATTTTGTTGGTTTGCAACGACAAGAATAAAAAATACTACAACGTTCATCGAGATGAAATAAAATTTTGATGTTCAGCGGAGATCAGCTTGATAGGGATTATGGAGCTTCTGGCTTACAACAACTCAATATCAGATGATTGCACAAACAAAAATGCATTCCAATACCTTCGGCTTGATGATTAAAAAAAAACCTTGTCTGAATGATGGCTGGGGTTGGGGGATGAGGGTTGGGGGGATGAGGGTTGGGGGGATGGGGGTTGGGGGGATGAGGGTTGGGGGGATGAGGGTTGGGGGATGAGGGTTGGGGGATGGGGGATGGGGTGGGGGAGGGGGCGGGGGGATGGGGTGGATCTCATAACTGAAAATGCAGGCAACTGGCTTTGTTCCTACCATCACAGACCAAATGGTCAAGGCTATCCGATTGTTTTGCGGCAGTTAGGTTATGGTCTGAAAGAGCAAACCTTAAAATGTACTTTACTTTAAGAGCGTTAGTTTATAGCGTGAAGATTCGAAGCCTTGAGTCCATCAGCCTAATCGCTGGGCAAAAAAAACAAAAATAACATTTCTAATAGAGAGTAAATTAATGGAATTTAAATGTAATACCCTTTAACAACTTTGCATGTTATGTGTCGTTCATAACTATGATAGTATGCTGACATGAGAAATAAAAGTTGTCATTTTCATTTCGTGTACGCCCAAGTACGTGGATCAGTCTCTCCGACTGTCGTGTCCGCGGATGTTACAGTATTAAATATGTGGACGGCAGAACATCCACGCGGATGTTACAGTAGTAAAAATGTGGACGGCAGAACATCCAAGCGGATGTTACAGTAGAAAATATGTGGACGGCGGAACATCCACGCGGATGTTACAGTAGTAAATATGTGGACGGCAGAACATCCCCGCGGATGTTACAGTATTAAATATGTGGACGGCAGAACATCCACGCGGATGTTACAGTAGTAAATATGTGGACGGCAGAACATCCCCGCGGATGTTACAGTATTAAATATGTGGACGGCAGAACATCCACGCGGATGTTACAGTAGTAAATATGTGGACGGCAGAACATCCACGCGGATGTTACAGTAGTAAATATGTGGACGGCAGAACATCCACGCGGATGTTACAGTAGTAAATATGTGGAATGTGGACGGCAGAACATCCACGCGGATATTACAGTAGTAAATATGTGGACGGCAGAACATCCCCGCGGATGTTACAGTATTAAATATGTGGACGGCAGAACATCCACGCGGATGTTACAGTAGTAAATATGTGGACGGCAGAACATCCACGCGGATGTTACAGTAGTAAATATGTGGACGGCAGAACATCCCCGCGGATGTTACAGTAGTAAATATGTGGACGGCAGAACATCCCCGCGGATGTTACAGTAGTAAATATGTGGACGGCAGAACATCCACGCGGATGTTACAGTAGTAAATATGTGGACGGCAGAACATCCACGCGGATGTTACAGTAGTAAATATGTGGACGGCAGAACATCCACGCGGATGTTACAGTAGTAAATATGTGGAATGTGGACGGCAGAACATCCACGCGGATATTACAGTAGTAAATATGTGGACGGCAGAACATCCCCGCGGATGTTACAGTAGTAAATATGTGGACGGCAGAACATCCACGCGGATGTTACAGTATTAAATATGTGGACGGCAGAACATCCACGCGGATGTTACAGTATTAAATATTTGGACGGCAGAACATCCACGCGGATGTTACAGTAGTAAAAATGTGGACGGCAGAACATCCATCTTGAAAATGCCGTCCTAATTCCGTTGATTTTTTTTTCCAATCTAGATTTTGTTCTTTGTGTACATGACAAGGCTTCTTGCCCACACGCACGTAGCTTTTATGTCTTTTTGTCTCTTGTTCTTATGTTTCCACCAACACTGTTCAATACATTTCCCCCAGCCCTGGAATTGTCACCTCTAATACGACTACTAGTGAGCTGTCAATACATTTTTCCAAACTCTAAAATTGTCACCTCTAATATGACTACTGGTGAAAATGTCAGTACAATTTTCCCAGCCCTAAGATTGCCACTTCTAATATGAATACTTGTGAGGCTTTCAATTTAAACTTTTTATATCTATACACACATAGCTATGATTTTAAAATTATAAAACAATGTGTTATGGGGCTAGTGGAGTTATCTTATCTTATCTGTTTACAGACGCTCCTTCTATACAGAAGATTATTGCGTCCTACGCTTATCTATGGTTTGTGTTTAGTCCTGCATTTTTATTAGAGATTTAAATGTTGATAAAGTGTTGGTTTTCCTGGATTCTTCAGGCAACCCATTCCACGCCCGAATTCCGGACGGGAAGAAGGGAAACTTGTATGTGTTTGTTCTTGCATTCGGAATAAGAAAGGTGTTTTTATCCTTATGTCTACCTGAGGGTTGTATTAAGTTATCTTTGTGTTGTATTTCTAAATTAGAACTAATTGCTTTATGTATGATTACTACTTTACTCTTGGTTCTTCTATCCTCTAGTGTTTCAAGGTTTAATGATTTAACTAATGGTGTTATTCTTGTCAGTTTCGAATATTCTCCAGTAATGAATCTGGCAGCTCTTTTTGAACCATAGACCATAGATTCATATCCAGATATGTGAACATACAATGAAGCGACATACCGCGGGCCCGTATAGCGTGAGTTGTGGAATAAAACATGTAATAAAAATGGATTGAGTTGAACTGATTGAGTGTCATCGTGAGTTAATCTAATACTCCACTTCACACCGCCTTTCCTTTCCCCTCATCCAATCAAATTACGTCTCAATGCACGTGAGTGCTCGTGAGATCGGAAGTGCTGGAGTTCACGGCAAGTGCATCATGGGCTTAAAAGTTTAAAAAAAAACAAAAAAAAACTGCTATTCTTCCAGGAATGTGTCTTTCAAGATAATAGTTAACTTGTCACACATTACACAAACATGTTAACAAGTAGCGAGGTACACTAGGCATGTAAACAAACGACTACTAGAAATGTTATCTAGTAACAAGATTCAGATAAATAATGTTGACAAGAAATACGTTACAGTGAACGAGTTAGAATGTAACAGTGTCTCTTCAAAGGTTAAACAAACAAAAAGTTGCTAATTACTTTAAAAGAAGCTACGTTTTTGACAAATTAACTTTAAAAAGTCATTAAAATTTAGGATTTTACTAAAAACACAATAAAAATTCGAAATGTTAATGACAAGTGCAATGGAAATGCGTTAAAAATGGTACTAAATTAAAAAAAAATTACAACAGAAATGCCTACAAGAACAAAGTTCTATTAGAAGAATAACTAGAAACTAATACTCAAACGGTTTACTCATTGGCAAAATTACGCCAGCCATCCGCATGTCAATATTGTCACATATTCTGATGGTGAGCGAAATACGATCATGATAGGCTAGCATAGATAGTGGTAGCATAGATAGTGGTAGCATAGATAGTGGTAGCATAGATAGTGGTAGCATAGATAGTGGTAGCATAGATAGGGGTAGCATAGATAGTGGTAGCATAGATAGCGGTAGCATATATAGGGGTAGCATGGATAGTGGTAGCATAGATAGTGGTAGCATAGATAGTGGTAGCATAGATAGGGGTAGCATAGATAGTGGCAGCATAGATAGCGGCAGCATAGATAGCGGTAGCATAGATAGTGGCAGCATAGATAGTGGCAGCATAGATAGTGGCAGCATAGATAGTGGCAGCATAGATAGTGGTAGCATAGATAGTGGCAGCATAGATAGTGGCAGCATAGATAGTGGCAGCATAGATAGTGGCAGCATAGATAGTGGCAGCATAGATAGTGGCAGCATAGATAGTGGTAGCATAGATAGTGGCAGCATAGATAGTTGCAGCATAGATAGTGGCAGCAAAGATAGTGGCAGCATAGATAGCGGCAGCATAGATAGTGGCAGCATAGATAGTGGTAGCATAGATATTGGTAGCATAGATAGTGGTAGCATAGGTAGTGGTAGCATAGATAGTGGTAGCATAGATAGTGGTAGCATAGAGAGCGGTAGCATAGATAGCGGTAGCATAGATAGTGGTAGCATAGATAGTGGTAGCATAGATAGTGGTAGCATATATAGCGGTAGCATAGATAGCGGTAGCATAGATAGTGGTAGCATAGATAGTGGTAGCATAGATAGTGGCAGCATAGATAGTGGCAGCATAGATAGTGGTAGCATAGATAGTGGCAGCATAGATAGTTGCAGCATAGATAGTGGCAGCAAAGATAGTGGCAGCATAGATAGCGGCAGCATAGATAGTGGTAGCATAGATAGTGGTAGCTTAGATAGTGGTAGCATAGATAGTGGTAGCTTAGATAGTGGTAGCATAGATAGTGGCAGCATAGATAGTGGCAGCATAGATAGTGGCAGCATAGATAGCGGCAGCATAGATAGTGGCAGCATAGATAGTGGCAGCATAGATAGTGGCAGCATAGATAGCGGCAGCATAGATAGCGGCAGCATAGATAGTGGCAGCATAGATAGTGGCAGCATAGATAGTGGCAGCATAGATAGTTGCAGCATAGATAGTGGCAGCATAGATAGCGATAGCGCTATGGGAAGAAAACCATCATCACCATCATCACCATCATCACCATCATCTTGGTCTTTCAATGACGAGAATAACCTCCACGCGTCTTTCATAAGAATCACGTTTTTTATCGGGCTAAAGGCGTCTACTAATGGTAATGAAGCCCCAATGATCGGATCATATGATATAGATATTTAGATCTATTCAGCGTTTATGCACACTGCTATTTATTCGTTGTTGTGACATTGCGTACACTTCCCGTCTCTAATGCAATATACAGTTCTACATTTACTTTATAAATACATGCAATAGCTGCCTATTGGCTTTAAAGATGCAGGAAATAATTGGCTAATATTTTCATCCTATAAATGAAATGAAACAAACAATAAATCTATCCCTGTGTCCATAGAGAAGTTATCCAAGAGAAGTAATTACAGATAACCTGTGTATGAAGTAGTTTAAGTAGGGTTGTGTCCCTTATCTCATTTTCGTATTCGTCTATATTTCGTTGACTAGAAAATCATGCACGGGAAACGTAACGTCTGAAATAGTAAAGTACACCAATTTAAACAAGGCTGTTAACTTTTTTTCTCGTATCCGCCTACAAGTTATTATAACGGGGCAAAGCAGAAGACCGATCTACGTGGCGCACAGTTGTAAAAGAGGGCGTCATAGTAGCCGAGGAACGAAGGATGGAGGAGGCTACAGACAGAAGAGCTGGGAGAAAGGCCAAAACATTTGGAAGCACAGAACTCGTGTGTAAAAGCTGTGGTAAAGACTGTCACTCAAGGACAGGACTGCACAGCCACAGGAGGAAATGCAACCCCAACCCAACGGTGATGCACTATCCATCGTCTCACGAGACGGCGAGGAAACGCAACCCAACCCAACCCAACCCAACGGTGATGCACCATCGTCTCACGAGACAGAAGGATGCCGATGACTGGATGTATAGCCATAACACAGACTATCATTTATTGGCCTGTCTGTCTGTTCCTGTTGTCTTTGGTATTGGGGCCGAAAATGTGAAGCAGCCTGGGTGGACTAGGTGGGCGTCATGGAAAAGGGGGGGGGGAGGAACTGGACTCTGGTTTGGGGCCCTAAAGAGGATTGCCTCTTAAAGTTTGATTCCCCCTCATATTTTTTTATTTATTTTGCATGTTGATGTTTCACGCTTAGACGGGTCCAAACCTGATCCTTTGTCTGGATCCCGAATATAGCAAAATCCTTAAGCTGGCTGTTTTTTTGTAGCAAAAGATATTTTTTCACAAGATATTTCAGATGCATTTTTTTTATCAGAAGATCTCTCGTATGGCTTTTAAAAAAAAAGAATATCTTTTATCTTGAGTTTTTCCCGTTACTTCACTGGCTTCTTGATAAACTTGTTTTAGGCAGAGTTTTTTTGTTTTTTTTACTCCACTTCGAATTGATCTTTTAAAAAAAAAGTGAATATGACAATCGAGTTCTGTTGACTCTTAAGACTTCGAAGAAGCTCTTTGTGATTCAAATAGGTTAAATGCTTAAAATTTACATCGGCATACAAATAGACAAATTTAGCTCTTGCTTTTGTGTGTGTAAAAAGTAAAAATTGGCTGCCTGGCTTTAGCCTCCGCATTTTGTGAATGTTTTCCTTCTAATGTAATTTTTACGACTATCATTACCAGATGAAGTTCTTCTATTTTGACGACTATCGGTACCAGATGCAGTTCTTCTATTTTGACGACTATCGGTACCAGATGCAGTTCTTCTATTTTGACGACTATCATTACAGACGCAGTTCTTCTATTTTGACGTCTATCGTTATCAGACGCAGATCTTCTATTTTGACGACTATCGTTACCAGATGCAGTTCTTCCATTTTGACGGCTATCGTTATCAGATGAAGTTCTTCTATTTTGACCTAACAAAAACAAAATTGGAAAATAGATATAATTATTTTAAAAATTTAAACAGAGCGTTATTGTAAATCAATGGAATCATTTTGAGAATAGGTGAGTGCTAAATTGTCTTCTGAAAAAATTGTGAGCGATATCCTTCAGTGCAGTAATTACAAAGGTCATATACATTGTACTTAGCTCCTTCATAACTACTGGGAAAATCAAACAACTGCCGTAAAAATCATTGCTATTTAATAGAATTTAAAGAAAACTTAAGTATTATTAACTGAAATAAAATATTTATAAGTATAAAGTAGGATAATTATTAAAGGGTGTTGTTTGTAATTAAGGTGATTTAATTAAAAAGAGTGTTTCACCAGGTTAATAACTGGTCGGGAAGTTTCTCCAATACCATAGCTATTGATTTTCCCCCCTTATTTACTTCTGTTGCGATAAGATCAGAGGTGGGGTGGGAGAGGGGTCAGTGTTGGGATGGAATCGAGTTTAAGAGACGGATGGGAGTGGGATAAGGAGTATGTATAAGAGTGGGGTTAAGAGATGAAGGGCATTTGGGTCAGTAGCAGGGTAGGCATGGTGTCAGGGATGGGCTGGGAGTGTGTTTCGGGATATGATGAGAGTAGGGTCAAGGACGGGAATTAAAGTGGGAACTATGCGGGATATGAGTCGGGTCAGTTAGAGAATAAGAATGGGCAATGGGATTGTTTTTAGCAATGGGTTTGGAGTAGGGTCAGGAGTTATTTCGGAGTCTGGTCAGAGATGAGATAGGGTCAACGGTGGTGTGATAGGGGTCAAGAGTGACCATAAGAATGTGGCCGAGAAGTCGATGTAAGTGGAAGTGGACTTGTGTCGCTCACTCAAACACTAAGTAACACGCACCCATCATTGAGAGGGACATACAAGTAACGTCCATACATTATTCAAGACACGTGATGAGTCGTCATCGCTTGGTTCTAAGTCTCAGCACCAGGTGCGTGGCACATCACCTGGGAAGGGTCGACAGTGGACTTAACAGCACGGTGCCCCCCTTCCCCCTGTGCCCATGGATTATCTGGATTAGTGGCGGTCACGTGATAATCACGGTCATTGCCGTGTCTCCAGTGTATGTCACGGTAACAATACGCAACTACACGATTTTCAGTCGACGAGACATACAGACAACGCATTATGCGAACAACAAGAATAATCAATAAACACGATGTTAGGATATCACGGATAGTCGGACCACACGAAAGTCGGACCACACCATAATCGGGGAACTTTATAATTGGTCTATACGAGATTCTATCGGCGCGATATTCGGAAAACGCCATATTCGGGTAACGCCATATTCGGGTAACGCCATATTCGGATAACGCCATATTCGGAAAAAGCCATATTCGGATAACGCCATATTCGGATAACGCCATATTCGGATAACGACATATTCGGATAACGCCATATTCGGATAACGCCATATTCGGATAACATGAAATAGATGCAACACGATATTCGAAAAATTTGAAGACATTGACATAAAATTCCACTTTTGAGTGGACGCGTTGGTGATGGTGGTGGTTATTTATGGTTGTTGATGTGGTGTGGTATTTTGTTATGGAGCACAGATTTCGGCGGTGGTAGTTTGAGAAAAGGACAGGACCAGTGCTGCTGAAAATTAATTGTTGAAGTAACAACTCGACGAGACATAACAAAATCTGGTGACGGAAATCGGAGATCTAGCTAGAAGCTGATTTATTTGGCTAGATTCGATTTGATTTTATAGTGTTGTTTTCAAAGCGCCGCTTTCTCTGTGAGGATGTAGCTTGCTAAACATCTATATGAGAAAATAAAGTTTGAGGTCACCGTGGTAAAATTGATCAACGCCCCCCCCCACACACACACAGATACTTTGTGGTAGTTTCTGTGATCATTATAGACATCTTAAAGTTTAAAAAAAATCTTTGTCGCCCCTTATCTTCCCTCCCCACTTTTCTCCCCTGCATACATACAAGTGGACAGAGAGACGTCCAGGGAAATGGGGCTATCAACAAATGACCGGAAGTGGGCCTTCTTTGTGTCCTCCCTGTTAGGTTTCCGTGAAGATCGTTGCGTGCGTGGCCATGAATGTTGGAACGAATGAGAGTAGAGTAGAGTGACACGGGCTGGGCTTGGAACAACTCATTAGGGGTGTGTCAGGAGCAGTCTACGTGTTAGGAGAGGTCTAAATGTAGGCATCATACATCCACACATCCATCCACCCATCCAGCCACCCATCCATCCATCCATCCATCCACCTGTCCACCCATTTGCCTGTCTGTCTGTCTCTCTCTCTCTATTGTTTTCTGTCCATCATAATTTCTCTTTCTGTATATTGAAACAAAGATTTTACAAAATGATAATGAGGACAAAGGGAGCCTTAATTGGAAACTAATATACCGTCAAATTACTGGTCTATGTTTAAAAAATCTAAATATCCTTTGTTATCAATTTAGAATATTCAAAATGAGCCTTTTTAAAAAAAACAGCCCAACTGCCACGCACGAAACAAAAGCCCCCAAACAAAACAAACAAACACAAAAGAAATTAAAGCGTCTAGAAATATCATAGCAAACATTGGCACACAGTTTTTGTTTCTTGGTCTCCTGTGTGCAGCAGTCGGCTGGCTGTCGAGCTAATCACCTAATCTTGATTGCCAAGAAATGGACCGGGTCACGAAACTCCAGCAGTTTGATTGCATGACGGTCGAGAGTTATCGACCTTGAGATATCGATATCGATTGTACCAAGAATCGGGGTCTAATCGTGGAGAGTGAGTTCCTATTGCCTGATTCGCTGTAGACACCAATAGTCGGGGTCGAATCGTTGAGAGTGAGCTCCTCTTGCCTGATTCGCCGAAGACTAAGACAGCTGAAATTGAATTGTACAGAAGGCTGGAACACATAAGTTTCGCTGTTTCCGTCCTGCTTTCCAAAGCAAAATTAAAAAATCCATGAAACCTTTTTTTTTAACCACGTTTTATTAACTCGCTTTCGTTCCTGTGGCATTGTTTGTCCAACAATGTTTCAAATCTGCCAACTTAAAATTAAACCACTTCTGATGGTCCTAGAGATCTCAAAATTTTACCACAGATAGATATTGCATTAAAATGCATTGTATCAAAATTTCAGATCGATCAAACATACCGTTCTTAAATTATTGAACTTTTTAGTTTATCTATATTTTATTATATACTTGCTTTCGTGTCTGTCTGTCCGCAATTTTTCAAATTTTCCAACGTAAAATTAAACCACTTCTGATGGTCCTAAAGAGCTCAAAATTTTACCACAGATAGATCTTGGATGACAATACATTGTATCAAAATTTCAGATCGATCGAATGTACCGTAATTAAATTAATACATTTCTTAGTTTATCTTTATATAAGCATCTGTACCCGCCTGCCGTAGTTTAATTTCACGTGGCGAGCTCACCCCGTGACCTCATCGCTCTGTTATTAAATGTTGGGTGGGCGCTGATGAGGTGTTTGGTAAAATAAATAGAGGCAAAAAAATATTTTTAAAAACCACGTTTTTATTAGTTGACTAAAAAGAAGAAAATAATTTTAAACTTATAAGTTCAAGTACTTCGATTAAATATGACTAAAAACGTGGGGCGGGTGTTTGGTATAAAAATTAAAGATTTCTAATTTAGAAGGCAAAAGAGAGATCTATAAGTAAGAGAATGAGTGAACCACATATGTTAAACCTCATAAGCGCCCGCCCCACGTTTTTAGTCATATTAAATCGAAGTACTTGATTTTAATAAGTTTTAAATTATTTTCTTCTTTTTAGTCCACTTATAAAAACGTGGTTTTTAAAAATCATTTTTTACCTTTATTTATTTACTCACTCCTCTCAACAACGCCCCCTGTCCCAACACACAATGCCAGGCGTAGTACATTTTATGACCGCCGAGATGTAACGCATGACGTGTATTCCCACGACCCAAAAAAGCAGATTGCAGTCCAGGACCGTAACCTTTGAAACCATGATTGGTACTGTAGTATACTAGACGCCCCGCGGCGTAGCATACGCCGCAGACTTGCTCATGGAGAATGGCAAGAAAGTGGAGAAAGAACGGACACAAACTACAGAACGAAGAAATCAAAACAACTCGAGTGAACGTTTTTGTTTTTGGGAGGGGGGGGGGAACTGCCGCCTCATTGTTTGTTTCGAGACATTCGCACTGTGGTTATCTTATCTTATCTGTTTACAGACGCTCCTTCTATACAGAAGATTATTGCGTCCTACGCTTATCTATGGCTTGTGTTTAGTCCTGCATTTTTATTAGAGATTTAAATGTTGATAAAGTGTTGGTTTTCCTGGATTCTTCAGGCAACCCATGCCACGCCCGAATTCCGGACGGGAAGAAGGAAAACTTGTATGTGTTTGTTATCTACCTTCCTACCATACTTTACCACATTAGCTTGGCAACCATAAACTGTGATTTGCCGACCCTAGCGAGGGTCAGCAATGTTGGCAATAAAGGAGTAAAAGAACTGGCACGAACAGACATTTTTAAAAATTAAAAAAAAACAAAAAAAAACAAAGTTTTCGCTGGGGCTTGAACCCAGGACCTTCCCCGTATCAGGCGGACGTGATAACCAGTACACTACGAATCTCACATTATTCTGTGAAGGAACAATGCAAGTGAACGCATGGACCATCGTTGGTCTCGAAACATTGGTCGACCCCAGCGAGGGTCATTCGTCATGCTCATTTGCACTTACTTGCTTGTTGTATCGCATGGTCACACGAAGAGAATTATATATACAGAGAGATAAGAAGGAAAGAAGTTGGAGAATGTATTAATTTGAATCGCAGTTCGAAATTCTCCAGTCGTCTATCGCAAGTTGCTGTTTGACTACAAGTTAGTTTGTTCTTGAGTTTCAGAACTGTTTTATCTGGAAGTCACTCGAGTTCTTACCTGGTAATTTTACGCGTGAGTCATCATAACACACACATACCTCAACGTTTTAATTGGCCCCATGGTTTCTTGTTGTATATCATAAAATAGATATTCTCGATGCATGAAATTTGTTTTTAATAGGGCTGGTACTGATTAAAATCCAAATTCATTTCATTAGATCTTTTAAACCAAGCAGCGACTCGCAGCGTATTTATCAGAAGCTCAATATGCCCTCCGTAATGGTGACACTATTGACATTACACCATTGAGATGAAGAAGGGTTGCTATCTCTTCCTGACCTTAAGCTCCCCTCCCCCCTTTCTTTTCTCCGCCCCTGCCCTCCCCTCACCCCCACACTCTCAAACCAGGTCTGACCACCTGTCGGATATCCTCACAGCCAACTCACCGCAGGGAGAGGGGGTTATGCCCACCGCACGTGACCTCCCCATGGGTCCACTCGCCCCTCAGAACACTTTAGTTCATACTTGTTACGTTTAAACAGTTTCTTGTATCTATTTTTCCCCTGTAACTTTTTCAGACGTCTCATTTTTCTCTTTATTTATGAGACGCCGTTTTCTTTAAAAAAAATTGTTTGGCAAATGAACATCTTGGCCACTACGAACATTCACTATCAGTGTCTAAAAAATTGCAAAGGTTCTCGAAATTTTGGCTTGCCTAATAATCATCTTTAATACTACGTAATGTACCATCTAGACTTGTAGCTATTGCATAGAAAAAAATTGAATTTATATCACCCATGGCGTTTATTGAGTAAATTAGTATCAAAGGGCCGGTGAAATAAACGCTGGACGGAAATTTCCTTATACAAAAACAAGAAATAATTTAAAACGAAAATAAAGGTCGAAAAAGGATATTTCAAGCAACACACACAAATCCCCCAAAATAGTAAAAGTATAAGTTGGTCAATTGAACAACTGGTTGAATGTATGTTCAGAGGCGTAGATATGGATGGGATAGAGGAGGCATATGTGGAATTTTGGGCCGATTGCTGTACTTTAAACGCAAACCTCGCCAATCTGACCCCACTGTTAGGCATGTACTAAAACAAACAAATATAAAAATCAACATATTTCCACCTCTTTTTATTTTTTTTTAAATAATTGTGTAAATGCGCAGATGTTTTTTTTTGTTTAAATTGATTAATTGCTCAAATTTTATAATAATGTTTTTTTTAAATTGTGTATTTGTTCAAAATTATTATAATTTTTTTTATTACTATTATTATTATAATTATTAATTGTGTGGTTTAAAGACCGACTTTGTGCAACAAATTAATTTCTTCATTTCAGTACATTTTTTTTCAATGTTATTTTGTGTAATGTTTTCTTTAAAGCTAACATTTTTGTTTTATTTTTATTGTATTATACTACATTTGTCTTCAATAAATTTTACTAGCGTCATATTTCAAGTTATTAGCAAAGACTAGAACCTCTAAAAATTATTCATATCATATAAGAATTGAACCTCTAGGAATGAGCCATATAATACACGACTGGAGCCACAAAGAAAGAGCCATCTTATCTATTTAGCATTATATGAGGAGAGACAACTGGAAAGAGCCACCCACCGAATTACTTGAGCCATTATGAAGGAGCTAAGGAGCCATCTACCTGAGGCACCAAGTCACGTGGTCTTCTATTACATGCACAGCTTCACCTTGCAATACGCCACGGACAGATAAACCTCGCCTTGACATTTTTATAGTAGCCCCTGCTAAGTTACCCATTAAAAACTGTCTGTGTTTGCAGCTTCACATCTAGACGTGCTCTCTGAGGCGTCTTAGACCGGTGACTTCTATCTCAAACTCTTACGTATTTCTGCCTGCGTGGTGATACTTCACAACTGTGATATCGTCGTCAGGATAGTGACGAGGAAGGAGCCAATGTGTGTGATTTAGTTTATAAAAAAAATATGCCATGAATCATTTCCTTACATGAAAGCGGAGTTTACCTTGTGTGTTCTAATGGTAAAAATGAGCATATTTCTTCTGCGTGTTAATTTTTTAAGCCCTATGTTATCTTTTCTGATGCGTCCGGTGTGGGAGCATATTTATCATAGAAATAAACAGTGCAATGTTTTACGAGTGGTCATAAATTCGCAACCCTCTTCTGGATTGTTGTTTATAACTAGCTTTTTAAAATGGTGTTTAAATATATAAATTAAACTGCTATTTTTTTTAAATTGCAACGAACCATGTGGCTAACGAGTGGTTAACGCGTGGTTAACGTGTGGTTAACGTTTGGTTAACCTGTGGTTAACGTGTGATTGCTCTTTTGGGCTTTGGATAACAGCGCGGCTAAGTTTTCATTCTATTTTTTTAGTGTTATTTATTGTCTATTTTTTCGTCGACGAAGGCTTTTAGCCGGTACGTTCGCTATTCTGTGACGTCTTTTCAAGACTATTCATACCCTGTTTTAATAACAGGCATTTTTATTTATCTAAAACCTAATTGCAGTCTCACCCATATTTTGTCCGGTACAAGTGTTGTTTACAAGTGCATTAAGGAGTTCGGTCTTAATTCACGATGCAGTGGAATCATATAAATAAAAGCCTTAAAAAATATCTTTAAAAAAATCGAATGTTTTCTGTCTGAAGGCAATTATCAGCTGCTAGCGTGACACACTTGACTGCAGGCCGATTACCCACCGATGTTAGTAGTGGTCGAACACTAAACACTTGACCACTTGAAAACATATACAAGACAAGCGTTGAAATAATGATTGAAATAGTGATACTATCTGACGCTTTTATTGGTACGGAAATGTGAGCAGGGGTAAATCTAGGGACCTGTCCTGGTTACACATGAAAATAAAGATCTCCAAGATCCTATGCTGATGACTCATGTAATCATGTAAATCAAAGACCTTTAACATTCTACACCGATGACTCATGTAAATTAAAAAAAAACCTTTAAGATCCTATATGGTTACATTATGTAAGTCAACCTCCTTTAAGATACCATATGGATGACTGATGTAAATCAAAGGACTTTTAGGATCATGTGCAGATGACTGATGTAAATCAAAGGACTTTTAGGATCATGTGCAGATGACTGATGTAAATCAAAGGACTTTTAGGATCATGTGTAGATGACTGATGTAAATCAAAGGACTTTTAGGATCATGTGTAGATGACTGATATAAATCAAAGGACTTTTAGGATCATGTGTAGATGACTGATGCAAATCAAAGGACTTTTACGATCATGTGTAGATGACTGATGCAAATCAAAGGACTTTTAGGATCATGTGTAGATGACTGATGTAAATCAAAGGACTTTTAGGATCATGTAAAGATGACTGATGTAAATCAAAGGACTTTTAGGATCATGTGTAGATGACTGATGTAAATCCAATGACTTTTATGATCATGTGTAGATGACTGATGTAAATCAAAGGACTTTTAGGATCATGTGTAGATGACTGATGTAAATCAAAGGACTTTTAGGATCATGTGTAGATGACTGATGTAAATCATAGACCTGTTAGTTCCTGTACCGATCGATGACTCATGTACTTAAGATCGAATCACACTGAATGTTTACACTGCTTCCCAAAGAGGTAAAATGGGGTCAAAAGTTAACGTGAAGCAGGCGTTGAAAGACTCAGGTGTTAATTTTTATACTCTGAAATCAATCTTGTTCTGTTACGCATTAATTTTGTGTTGTTGTTACACGACATTCTTGGCGAGATTCTAGTGTTGTTGCCCTGATTGAAGGCGTTTACCGAAGTTAGATC
Source organism: Ampullaceana balthica (assembly GCA_944989445.1). NCBI lineage: Eukaryota > Metazoa > Mollusca > Gastropoda > Lymnaeidae > Ampullaceana > Ampullaceana balthica. The sequence continues at coordinate 2,381,056 of CALYLW010000007.1, forward strand.
GTGATAGACTGAAGGATTCTCCAAAAATCGACAGTCGAGTTTGCGTGTGCGCACGCTAATATGCACTTACTTCATCAAATATATAGCCACACCAAAAATAGAATTTACCGTAGTTTAAAAATAAAGTCAACTGGCGGCTCAATGTCATATCTGAGCGTTGATGTTTTGGCTGCTTGAAATTTATGAGGCTCAAGTGAGACGTAAACAAACTCCCCCCTGAACCACCCCCCCCCCTTCGACTCGCGCCTTTGTTATAATGATAGGTTACGCCCACCTTCTTGGCCTCGACCCACCCTCGTGCCATGAGTCGACGTGGAAACACGAGTCCTGCCACAAACATCTATCAGCAGCTCATCCTCGCCGCCTGCACGTGAATAAAACATTTTTTGAACTCCATTAAATAACAGTTAACCAGGGACAAAATGTTTCCATTCAACATTTTTACCATTCGTCTCTGGTATGTGTATCCAATCAACAAACTCTATGGAGACCACGTTTCACTACAGTTACCTTCCAAAATTTGTTCGTAATAGTTTAATAAATAGAAGTAAAAAAAATTTTTTTTTAAAACCACGTTTTTATTAGCGGACTAAAAAGAAGAAAATAATTTAAAACTTATAAGTTCAAGTACTTTAATTTAATATGACTAAAAACGTGGGGCGGGCGCTTATGAGGTTTAACATATGCGGTTCACTCATTCTCTCACTTATAGATCTCTCTTTTGCCTTCTAAATTAGAAATCTTTAATTTTTACACCAAACACCCGCCCCACGTTTTTAGTCATATTAAATCAAAGTACTTGAACTTATAAGTTTTAAATTATTTTCTTCTTTTTAGTCCGCTAATAAAAACGTGGTTTTTAAAATATTTTTGTACCCCTATTTATTTTACCAAACACCTCACAAGCGCCCGTCCAACGTTTTAAAAACATTGTGATGTGGTCACGGGGTGAACTCACGTATGTCAACAAAAGCAGACGGTACAGATGCTTATATATAGACTATAGATAAACTAAAAAGTGCAATAATTTAATAAGGGTACATTCGATCGATATGAAAATTTGATTTAATGCATTGTCATTCAAGATCTATCTGTGGTAAAATGTTCAGATCTCTAGGACCATCACAAGTGGTTCAATTTTACGTTGGCAGATTTGAAAAAAATCTTGGACAAACCAACAAACCAACAATGCAACAGGAACGAAAGCGAGTTAATAAAACCTGGTTTAAAAAAAAATCAATTCTTCCTGAAGATATTACTCTTTGCTTAAAAAACATAATTCTTTTAGAAGCTTAAGTTTTTCATAAATGAAAAGTTCCAGAATTTTTGGCTCTTTGTAATCCTCACTTTCATGCCTTCTTCTTTCCCAACTCAAAGACGTTCCATGTCTTCATGCCTATGGCCTATCTTAATTACGTTGCAGAGAAGAACCTTGATTTCATGCCTATGACCTAGATTGATCACGTCAAGTGAAGGTCTTTAATTTCAAGCATGTGACCTACATTGATCACGTAACAGTGAAATTCCATGATTTCATGCCTATGTCCTAAATTGACCACGACACAGATAAGGTCGTTACTTTCATTCTATGGTCTAACATTAGTGTTGCATTCATGTAGTTTATTGTTTGTTTTTTTGCCCTATCTAAATAGGGGACGCGGTGGTCGAGTGGAAGCGCACTGGACTGTCGTAACGATGGTCACGGGCTCGAATCCGTGTGAAGGCAAGGGTTTGTTCCCGGGGCCTAGGGCGTCCTTGAGTCACCCCGCTCCGAATGGGTACCTAACTAGATGTAGTGTTAGGCGGCTGGGTAATGCGTGGAACCCACAAAGCCGTGGCCTGTGAACGCTGCATCACTTGCCAACAGGTAATCTGTCATGGTCTGTGGACTCAACTATCTTCTGCATAGAAGGAGCGTCTGTATAGATAAGATAAGATAAATTAATGTTTAGATTTGTGTGTGTGTGTGTGTGGGACGCGAGGTTGAGTGGGTAAATGGATGGTGAGTGTGTGTGTGTGGATGTGTGTGTGTTTTTGTTTGTTTCTGGCTTCTGGCTTTTAACTACGACGTTTATCTCAGATACACAACGACCTGAAGATTTGTTCATTGCTTTTTAACTGCTGCTCACCCTCTGCACCAACACGAGACATTGATACTGTCTCTGTAAGTGTCTCTGTAAGTGTCTCTGTAAGTGTCCCCTATATTCTGACCTCAATAGAGAAATAAGATAGACGGTATCTTCAGTCGCTGTCCATGTTCTGGAAATAACATCTCCACCGCGAGCCATGGCGTTAAATATTAATTCTATAACTGTCATGTTCGTATATTGGAAAAAAACAACAACTCCCGGAGTTCACTTTGTACACGCGTGAACGTAAACACGGCACTCAGTCGGCTTAGCTTGTCGTTAGGCTGACAGCTTTCAGTGCTGATTGGCAAACAGACATCAAGATTTCACTTCAAAACTGATTTCTGGGGGCCACAAAGAGACGGTTAAACAAGACGGCGTTATGGTCGGATAGTGGAGTTTGGCAGGGTATGTCTTTGGTGAGTGGTGGTAGTGGCAGGGAGGGGTGGTAGTGGCAGGGAGGGGTGGTTGTTGCAGTAAGGGGTGGTAGTGGCAGGGAGGGGTGGTAGTTGCAGGGAGGGGTCGTTGTTGCATGGAGGGGTTGTTGTTGCAGGGAGGGGTGGTAGTGGCAGGGACGGGTGGTAGTTGCAGGGAGGAGTTTGGCTTAAATTTCGATTAGATGCAACAGGTCTGTTGTCAGAATGACAAGTCTGTAAACAAGTGTAGAATTGGTATATTTAATTGTGTTACTATTTGATGTAGATAATACCTTCAATTTAAAAGTTTACAGGTTTCCATATCCTAGACCAGTGATGGCGAACCTTTGGAACGTTGTGCCACTGTCGGCACGCAGAGCCTCATCAGCCGGCAGGGGACTAAAATATTACTTCCATAATAAAACCCTATTATACCAAACCCGCATCTTCGGTGTTTTATTAGAGTTGTGGCGCTTAAGTTATAAATAAGTGGGTTTTGTTTCAATTTGGTGCACGCGGACCCAAATTTTTTCGCCAACACTGTCCTAGACGATATCTTTAGTTTGACACCTTGGCCAGGTGAAAATAAAAATTTATTTAACGTATTGAGCGCAAACAGTGGCATAAGTTCAGTATTCACAAATGAACTAAGTACAAGATGATATTTTGATATAACACCACAGCGTGTGCCAAAGACATGCTACTGAAATAAAAAGTGGCCATTGACTATTTAACGTTTCAGTATGTATCGTTTACTCCAGGGGTCTCCAAACTACGGCCCGCGGGCCAGATGCGGCCTACGAGGCCCTCTCATCCGGCCCCTGGAGACCTTTTAATCTAAAAAAAAATACTATTTTTACCTGTAGGTTACCACATAACTGTGTCTAGTCGGCCCCCAAACTGATGTTTGACAGTTAATGCGGCCCTCCGGCAGAAAAGTTTGGAGACACCTGATTTACACCAAACCCCGTCCCCCAAACAACACCAACACCCTACCACAAAACACACATTCAGACGAAATATGAGCTTATCTGTTCCTGATAATCCGGTTGACTATCATTTGATAAACATTCAGTCAGAAAGTGTGAGTCAGCGCGGTAGAGATGGCTAAACGTTGGACTAAGATTAAAATAACGTACAGAAGATGTCACTCCATAACTTCATAAAGTTTGGAGGTATCGTTAATTGATAATTGGCCATAACTTATACGTGACTTTAAAATTTTTAAAGGAATAGGGCCTTGGTTTTGAGTATTTATATTATATACACGCCCACTCAGGTCATTAATAAACTTACACACACTTCACCCCTACACACATAACCACACACATACATCTTACATATACGTGTATGTATATTTGTGTGTGAATGTCGTGAGAGAAAGTCTTTACTCAGATATTCAATTCAGTTTTTCACGAGCGTGTTGGCAGAGATAGCAAATTTAAACATTGGCTTTACTGCCGTTAACTTACTTTTTGAACTCAGAGGGGTCTTTGTGTTCTTCCCTCTCGGGATAACTGGCGCAACTCAGGTTTTAAAGGAAAAAAGAAAACTACATGCAAGGTTTATGATAGGGATCTTATGTTAGCACTTAACGTTGTTGTTTTTTTTTGGTGTGTTTTGTGTGTGTGTGTGGGGGGGGGCGAGGTGTGGAAAGACTGGACACGACGAAAACTTCTAGGGATGTGTCTGTGTATAAAGGTGATGTTGAGAAATTCGCAACGTTTAGTGAAATAGTGGCGTGCCAAGGGTAACTGATAAACTCTTAAGGTAGACTGCGTAAAAATAATTGAACGAATTCACAAGGATAAATTTGTCAGTAAGGCAGCTTGGACGTCCTTAGAAATGGTGTTAGAACATTTGGTGGCAGTGTTCTGTAGAACATTTGGTGGCAGTGTTCTGTAGAACATTTGGTGGCAGTGTTCTGTAGAACATTTGGTGGCAGTGTTCTGTAGAACATTTGGTGGCAGTGTTCTGTAGTACATTTGGTGGCAGTGTTCTGTAGAAGATTTGGTGGCAGTGTTCTGTAGAACATTTGGTGGCAGTGTTCTGTTCATTTTTGGCTTAAAATGTTAAAGTTGTGTCACCGAGAGCTTTGTTACCCACATTTCCTCAATTTCGTATAGTTATTGTTGAATGAGTGTAGTGTTTTCATTTTTTTAAAAAAAACTAAACGTGTTATAGTTTATTGTGCCCTAAAACCACCGATGCCTTGATGGGCCGAGAGTTTTTATTGTTATTGTTGGATTAAGATTCAGAAAAGCGACAGAGCCTGCGTTGTAGTTGTACCACAAGATAGATTTATTTGTAAAAAAACAAACAAAAACAATTTGGATTAACATCTGATCGGTGATCGTCGCAGTCATCGAAGGTCAAAGTCGTATCTCAGAATTTATTAACGTAATGACGGAGCAAAGGTATATCAACACTGAAAGGTAAGTAAAGCATGTCACCTGTACCAACGCTTGCAATCTCTGGCAATACCACGTCACCTGTATCAAATAATGTAATCGCAGGCAATAATAATAATAATATATTGATACTTTATATAGCGCTGTACCCCAGTAAGAAACTGGGATCAAAGCACTTTACATAAAAATAATAACATACATATATGTACCATGTCAACTGTATGAACACGTGAAATCGCTGGCACACCATTTCAGCAATATGAGAAAAATACGTTAGGTTATGGTTCAAAACGATCAGCCAAGAATTGAACAATCAGCTTGCCAGAATCTCGCCGCGTTTTTTGAAGACACACAGTAAAACGAAAAGAGATTGTAGCTTCATCATGTCCAACTAAAGAGATTGTAGCTTCATCATGTCCAACTAAAGAGATTGTAGCTTCATCATGTCCAACTAAAGAGATTGTAGCTTCATCATGTCCAACTAAAGAGATTGTAGCTTCATCATGTCCAACTAAAGTACAGACGGAAGTATTGACTGATTGAATAAAAATGTAACTCTGGAAGGTAGAGGTGTTCACTAAACACTTGTGACTGACACAACTTTATTTAAACACAAAGTTGCATCACCTATCTATGTAAATATGTTTTAAATACGATGTATCAGTGACCCAATTATAATTCATTAGGAATAAATTTTAATGAAATTAATTGAAAAAGGCGTTTTAAATAGTGAAAGGGGGGCCCATATTAAAAATTGCAGAGATTACTGGAATGGGGGAGATACAAGGATGAAATAAGTTAGATTTTTTTAAACGCTAAAAATTATGCAAGAGTTACACATTTCCATTTCAATAGCAAATCTCCACTGTTGACAGATGTCCACTGCCAACACATGACCACTATTGACACAAGTCCACTACTGAAAAAATATCAAGAACTTGGATGGTTTATTCTTTTTTGCTATCACTGATTTCCATCTTATATGATGAACACGCCAAATGAGTCACATTTTTGCTCATCTAACGGAGTTAATAACTTGCATAAACATATTTCGCAAACTGGCCAATAAACCAAATTTTTCTTAATGCTAGAAATAAAAAAATCTGACTTTAAAAGCAACAGATAATTGATAAAGAACAGCAGTATGGCGTGGCAAAGGAAAATAAAGTGTTTCTGATTTAATTAAGTAATTTCCGGGAAAAGATCTTTTGTTAAAATTTGAAATTGAATTTTACCGCGAAAGTGATGTGAAACTGGCTTCTGAACTGTCATGTACTCTAGAAAGTATTTTTGTTCACCATCTGAACACATGGAGTTTTTGTGGCTTTACTGTATCTAGGAACAACACCATCTTTGCCTTCACACACACAACACACGACCCTATAAAATGAGAACGCAGCTTCATACAATATTTCCTGCATTGCTTTATAAACCCCAAAACAGCCATTATTCACTCAAAAACTGACTTTATACACCCAACAACTTCCTTTATGCACCAAACAAAGCCTTTATACACGCAACAACTGCTTTTATACAACCCAACAACCGCATTTATACACCCACAACTGCCTTTATACACGCAAACAACTGCCTTAATACACCCAACAACTGCTTTTATACACGCAAACAACTGCCTTTATACAACCAGCAACTGCCTTTATACAACCAACAACTGCCTTTAAACACACAAGTCAATATCTGTAGGAAAACTTATAAAAAAAACCCAGATATTTAGAGTAAATATCAAATTTCTAAGTTTTTCGCGCAATACTCCAGCCTCGAAAAGACGTCATGTTTTGTGTGATCGCAGCTGTCCTTGCTACTGCATACAACTGCACTAAAGTCAACATTCTTACAGTTATAAATTGTACTAACATTGAGCTTGAGGGCGGATAATGCCTTCAGCAGCTAGGGGAGATTATATGTTAATCTGAGTAAAACCATTGTCTCCCCATGAGAATCTCTTTCAAATTGAATCCGCCGGTGTGGAAATACAAAGTGACTCAAGTCACGACTTAGCGAGGAATATACATGCATTCTAAAGGCTTGCGTCATCGTAAGCCTGTCTTGTTACGATACTCAATACAAACCTCATCATAGGATCTTATCCCAGATACTCCACATCTAGGATCTTATCCCAGATACTCCACATCTAGGATCTTATCCCAGATACTCCACATCTAACACTCCCCGTGTAGCCACATGTTCTCCTTACTCCCATTCGTCCATCCTTGTATCCTCGACGGTTGTGTTTTATTGTCAGGGGCGTGCCCCTCCTCCTCCCCCCCCCCTGGAAGCTTGGTCGTGTTTCTAGGTGTTCGAAGACAAATGCTTATAATTTCGAGGAGCTTGTCTTAATTTAGGAATTAATTATGTGTTTACTTTTTTGTAATGTAGTATTTTTCAGGAAAATTGTATTTTCTATTTACAAGATTTGAAGCAGATTTCAATAAGTTAAATAGTAAGTGGTATATTTTTTGTGAATGTATTGTTATATTACTTGAGTAGGACGTCTAGGATACTACTGTACTTTAAAAAAAAATATTCATATGAATATAGGCTAAGTGAGGTGTTATCATTGGAAACAAAGAATATCCAATGGAAACATAGAATATCCAATGGAAACATAGAATATCCAATGGAAACATAGAATATCCAATGGAAACATAGAATATCGAATGGAAACATAGAATATCCAATGGAAACATAGAATATCAAATGGAAACATAGAATATCCAATGGAAACATAGAATATCCAATGGAAACATAGAATATCAAATTAAAACATAGAATATTCAACAAAGAAAACATTGATACTCTAGAACTAATTAAAAAATGGCTGTCAGTTTCATTACTGGGGAATATTCAAACGTGCAAGAGTAACATCATAAGTGAAATCACTATTTCACTAGCGTATCACCCGTCAAAGGTGACGGGAGTTCAAAATAAATACACATCAGATTAAAAAATTACGTAATACAGAACTTTAATTTTTTTAATTTATTTTTATTTTATTAATTTATTTCCCTATTGAACAATTCTATGCGGCCGTTCCAAAAGAGTTATTTTTTTGTGCAGTAATTTGGTTCGCTGCTTTCTAAAACTAGTAGCGTCATGGACAGACAGGCCTGACATGCCGGCTGATGAGGCTCTGCGTGCCGTCTGTGGCACGCGTGGAATAGGATTGCCATCGCTGCCAGTTATCCCATAGTCAAATATCAAGAAATATATCTATAGAAGAAAATTGGTCATAAACACGTATAATGTAGAAATAAAAATGTGGATTTAATGAGATATTAAGAAAATAATAATTTGATAATTAATATAGTCCAGTACCCCAGCAAGCAACTGGGCTCACACCGCTTCACATAAAAATAGTAACACATACAATTATAAATATATTCGATGTCAAACATACGTATCGTAACTACAACATATACGTTTAATGACATAATGGTGCACCCAAGTTTCGCTTATCATTTAAAGAATTTTGAAATTTTTTGTTAAATTTTGTTAATTTAAAGAGAGCAGTTTTCAGTGCAGTCTTAAAGGCCTTATTAGTAGGACTAATGCGAATGTGTAATCGTAGAGAACTAGCGTATCACCCGTCTATAATGACGGAAATTTTCAAAATAAATGCTCATCAGATTAAAAAATAACGTAATACAGAACTTTCATTTATTTTATTTATTTTTATTTGATTCATTTATTATCATATTGAACAATTTTATGCGGAACGCTCGAAAAGAGTTATATTTGGTGCAATAATTTTTGGTGCACACTATTGAAAAAATCAGCATTACACCCATTACGGGAATTATGTATGTTGATTCCATTGTTTTTGGGGGACAACAAGAGAACGACCTTTCGCCAATATTTTAGTGCGTCTCTTAGGAACAAAGATAATACGTGTGTCTGCAGAAGAGCGTTGCTGATGAGTGGTTGAGTAGACAGAGAGAAGCTCAGTAAGATAGGAAGGTCATGAGTCAGAACACAAGTTGTGACTCTGAAAGGAGAGTATAAACTAGTATGCAAATCACAAGACATGTATGTATAAACGCCAAGTGTTACGATCATAATTTAAACAAGGTGAAGGACGTCATTTTCAGGGTTGGGGTGCAACTTTTGATATGCTGCGCCCTGTCCGTAGATCTAAATTATATGCTTAGAAAAATGGAATTCTACTCAATTCCTTTCCGTTAATTGTTCTATGTCAACCTGGAGCGTAAGGTAACATCTGGCACACGAGATGGTACACGTGTTGGAGAAATATCGGAACTTGCTTTTCAAACATCATGGGAAGAGACTTATGTTCGTCCCTAGTGGGAGTGAAATACTTCTTCACTTGGATTATGAGAAGGGAATAAAGGGAGTGGGTGGGGATGGAAAGGCTACACGAACATCAAACAAAGGGAGAACACGAGTAACAAGAAGACCCGGGAGAATGAAGTCAGAGAAGTAAACCGACTCTTGCTGATACTTCTTTGATGACAACTCAGATTTGGAAAAAAGAAAGAGATGAAAATAAAAGTAAATTAGAGATTAGATTTCAATTTCATGTCAGAGACAAAAGATCGGTTAACAGCCCGTGGCCATGGCAACGTGGTGGTAGATTAAAAAAAACAACAACAGATGAAAGGCTCAGCTAAAATAAAACGAGACAATTTTTAAAGATGGCACATCAAGAAATTATCGTTTAGTAGACAAACGGGTTTTTGTAGCCGTGGCTAGAAGGGGTGAAATGCTGGGTTATTCAAATGGCTGTGGTTAGCTGTTAGAAACAAATAAAACAAACCCGTAAAAACAAAGTTTTTGACTATAAATCCCTTATATATGAGACATGTATAACAGTATTGATTACTTTCAAACGCGACAAACATTTACAGACTGAATCTGTCTTTTCTCAACGTTGCTTCATAACCCTGGGGGGGGGGAGGGGAAAAGTCTGGTCACCGATCGCTGGATCTAGCTTAGCGTGACACGTAAAATGTAAACAAAAACACGCCGGTACTTCGATGGGTCGCGTCAACGCGTCAACTCAAACTCTCAAGTGGGAAAATAAACAATAACAAACCGTGAATTTGAATTACATACGTTATATAAGGATAAACTAAAAATGCATAAATTTAATTATGGTACGTTCGATCGATCTGAAATTTTGATACGATGCATTGTTAGGTGAGACGGGTCCGTGTTCAAAATTTCAGCTCGATCGGATCACGGGAAGTCGGTCAATTTTGACTTTTGTTTTTCCGCCCGCCCAAGACAGAGATGACGACAGAACGACAGACAGAGACAGCGGTGAAGTTAATATAAGGGATTTAAAATAAAAGCTGTGGTTGGTTGTTCAAATAGTTGTGGTCATTTGTGCAAATATATGTGGTCAGTTGTGCAAATATATGTGGTCAGTTGTGCAAATATATGTGGTTCGTTGTGCACATAGTTGTGGTGGGTTGTTCAAATAGCTGTGGTCAGTTATTCAAATAGCTGTGGTCAGTTGTGCAAATATATGTGGTGGATTGTGCAAATAGCTGTGGTCGTTTGTTAAAATAGATGTCGTGGGTTTTCAAAGTAAGGGTGTTGAAGTAAGATGCACCTTGCGGGAACCATATTAAAACAGAAGGTTTACTTGGAAATACGAACAAAAAGTGCAATAAAAGCTGATGGGTAATTTAAATCACACAAAAGTACGAATAAAATGGCAAAACAAAAATAATACATTAACGTATTGAAGAAAGTGCAAACTAAAAATGTCTAACCAATGCTCAAACAATAACGGAGAAATCCATCCATAAAATAAAACTACAGAAACTGAGCAATTAGGGAAACTTCAGAATGCAAGAAGTTAATAGAAGAGACAACACATCGAGATTCTCTAACAGACTTACAACAACGCAATTCAACCGAAAAGATGTAGCCCTGAGATAACCCCGAGTTAACCTTGATGCTATTAAGACGCCTGAATAGCCCTAGGTATATTCCTCTTCCCATGATTTTGTGTGTGTCTACCGATCTCAAAGGATCTAGCCACACCACATACTGCTGACCACATTAATCTTATGGTCAGCTGATAAGCCATACCTCATCACGATGACCACATCAACCTTATGGTCAGCTGATAAGCTATACCCCTGTACCTCCCCCTCCCATTCCTCCTTTGCGCTGTACTCCGTGGAGTGAGAGAAGAGGGCCGCCGTACGGCTCACAGCATCACTGTCACAGACTTAGCGCCAGCACGAATCAGTTGAGGTGTTATTTACAGCTGTCGTCGCTGACCTGTGCTGGTGACTTGTGTCTTCGCTCTCTGGAAGAGTGGTCAAGTTGTTGGTTTACTTTTTTGTTCTTAAAATATCTGTTGGATGATTCTTTGACCAGGTGCGTGTTATACTATACATCGACTCAACGACGTCACAAATTAAATTAATTGTAAAAAAAAACGTGTATTTTCTATTCCAAGTTTGTTTAAATGGAAGAAAGCTCTTTAAGAATAAAATCGAATGGATTCGTTGAAAATGTTCTCGCGGCTTTCAACAAAAAATTTAGTCTTTTTAAAAAAATCTATATCTGATATATATTTAAAAAAAGAAAGAAAAAAAAAGAAATCGTTATTAAATTTCATCGTTATTTTTAATACACTAAGTTGACATTAACTGGAAAGCTAATTTTATAACTGAAATAGCTGGGAATGTGTCGTCTTCCTAACCGTATTTGTGACCTATTTTGTCACCGGCTTGCCTGACCACTCTAATAAAGGGGAAGTAAACCTTGCGTAAACTAACAGATCATTCGCTTGTTGTGCTTCCTTGTCACGAATCTTTGTTGATGTAACAAAAAAAACTAAGTCATGTTTTTAGAAAGGATTCACTTTTTGTCATTTTTGTGGTTTTTGTCCTTGAGAAAATTCAGTTGCACTAGACGAGAGGGGATATTCACAACCTGGGTCAGTGCTGTCTGTGTGAGGACTTTCAGGAATATTGGGGAAAAAAATATGGTTACTAGAGTACCATGACATGTTTCATCTGATCTCTAGAGTACTGTGATATATTTGAGCTGGTCACTAGAGTAATGTGACATATTTCATCTGATCACCGAGGTACTGTGACATGTTACAACAGATCACGAAATCACTGTGATATATTCAACCCGATCACTAAAGTACTGTGATATATTTAACCTGATCACTAAAGTACTGTGATATATTTAACCTGATCACCAAAGTACTGTGATACATTTAACCTGATCACTAAAGTACTGTGATACATTTAACCTGATCACTAAAGTACTGTCATATGTTTAACCTGATCAAAAGAGTACTGTGACGTTTCACACCTGTTCCTCTGAGAGATGTATAAAAGATTGCAAAACGAGTTGAAAAATTGACTGTATGATTATGATGAAGTAAACCAAACAGCTTGTAAAGTCATTATTCTCGTTGTAACTATCAATGGCCATCTCAGCCGCGGCTACCACTGCCTCCCCCTTCCCTCCGCCTGTCATTGAAGGGACCGTACATGCGTCATCAACCGTGTACTTGTTTGGATATATTCTTGTTAAGTGTTCACCTCATCCTGGCTCACTCGAGCTGACCTTCGCTGTAATGGTGACCCCGTCAAGTTCAAGTCCAGCTTGATGACCTCTGTGAAATGAAACGTACATGCCCTTATATTAAAGTAGAGTTGAGGATATTCCCCTTGTTTGTTTTAAATGGCGGCCGTTATGCTTTAAAATGCTTAACATTTAGTATAATTAAACCTTAAAAAACCAGTCAATCAATTAAAGAGGCTGGATAGCGAAGTCAATAGTGTGCTCGCCTCACAAGCTGAGGAGCGTGGGATCGAGCCCAAGTTAAAGCCACAATAAAAAGTCCTCCGCTGACCTGGATAGTAGAAGGGGCGTGGACAGGTCTACCAAGCCCCGAGAAAGTGAAAATGGAAACATTAGAACCCGCTACGACCACAAGGTTATGGGACACACACACAAAAAATCAATTATTGCCAGGAGTACCACAACCACCACCAACCCCCCCCCCATATCCACACAGTGTATTTTGAATTTCTTGATCTCGAATCGCCTAAAATTACAAATAGACTTACATTCAAGAAGTGCCTTTAATTTTTCTCTCAATGGTCAATATTTGGCCACTACCGCGTCATTCCCTCCACACACGAAATATCAAAGAAGAAAAAAAACCACTACGTGAAAATTCTAGTACGCCCCTGAAAGATTTTAATATTTCATTACCGCAGTCTTAGGAAAATTTGAACATTTTTAAAAGACTGAAATAAGTATCGCCATACATATGCGATTGTATCTAGTTAAGTAATGTACTGATATCTGTTGTTTGTGTTGTTTATAAGAGATTATTTTGTTAAGAACTGGTTACTCTTTTTCTCTAGGGTATGCGTATTTCCATACAAGAGGAACCAACCTTAAGAAAATGAGCAACGGTGGCCAAAACGTTACTTGCGAGCAGCATGCGACTGTTTTGTGTTCACATTGCGGCTGGCGTACACTTTATAAAAGATTTGTTACAAGGATTACTGGAAGATTACCTAGCCAGGCTTAATGAACCATAGTGCTTCAATGCGGCTCTTAGCAATTTTTAATTTATTTTTTAACATGGCTCCCAGTTACTACAGGTCTGGCCACCCCTGGACTACAGCTTCTGAATCATATCAATTACACAGAATAATGTCTGTAATACAGACTCGTCATCTTGTGTTTTATAACACAACTCTGATTAGAAACAATTCTAGAAAAGAAAACGAAAAAAAAATTAATTAAAATTTTTCCAAACAAACAAGACCAGCGACATTAAAATTGTGTTTAAATCTAATCAGAGGCGTCACTAGGGGGGGGGGTGCGGGAATGCAGACCGCACCGAGTGACACCATCACAAAATGTGTCACCTATATGTAATCTTCTGTATGTTCCCGTTATTTGCCAATGGCAGACTCGGAGACAGTCTATGGGTAGGTGGTGAGGGGGTGAAACCAACCCTAGTGACGCTTCTGAATCATATCAATTACAAAGAATAATGTCTATAATACAGACTCATCTCTGTGTATTCTGCGTGATCCTGGGTGACACTATAATCTCTCTCAAATAATGCCACCGGACGCAATCTCTTGCTAGTGCTAGTAAAACTAATTGTGCCACATGCTAGACAGACATTCGTACCACAGCTGGTCAGATAAACGAAAACTTTTGTGCAACTCATCCAATATTGACCCAGTCCAAAAGTAAGCTAATGTCAAATTAACATCGGTCCTATCATTAGACAGATACTTTTTACCGCCTCATCGATCTACAACAGCGTTACATATTGTCAGCTCGCCCTCGTGTACCACGCCACGCAATTATAATTATTTATGAACGTTTTATTTGACAGTGAAATACGTCTCCTCTGTGTGATCAAATCAGCGGGCCTGACATATAAAAAAGTTCATGTCACATAAATATATTATGACACATGAAAATGTCACAAAAATAGAACGCGTACTATATGTCACTGGCCACATTACCCGTACTGACACGCTGTTGACAAGCACACTCACATAAACAAGAAAACTTTTAACATCTCATAAAATACCCGATGTCACACCAAAAGATGAAGCCACAGATACGGATGTAAGCTGCGACGTTGGGGGAGAATGAAACAGGAAAGTTTGCAATTGAAACTAACAGCAAACGAGAATTTATTGACAACACCGTCTAAAGTAGGGGCGCGGTGGTCGACCAGTAGCGCGCTCGACTTCGTACGGGTTCGAGTCTCGGTGAAAGCATGGTCTTGTTCCCGAGGCTAAAGGGCGTCCCTGAGTCCATACAGCTCCCAATGAGTACCTGACATCAGTTGGGGATTGTGATAGTCACACAATCTCCTCTCTCGTGTGTCCATACAGCTCCCAATGAGTACCTGGCATCAGTTGGGGATTGTGATAGTCACACAATCTCCCCTCTCGTGTGTCCATACAGCTCCCAATGAGTACCTGGCATCATTTGGGGATTGTGATAGCCACACAATCTCCTCTCTCGTGTGTCCATACAGCTCCCAATGAGTACCTGACATCATTTGGGGATTGTGATAGCCACACAATCTCCTCTCTCGTGTGTCCATACAGCTCCCAATGAGTACCTGACATCATTTGGGGATTGTGATAGCCACACAATCTCCTCTCTCGTGTGTCCATAATTATGGAAAGTTGTGAGCGCTGCTTTACTTGCCCCGTAGGGCATCATTGTCTGAAAAGGGGAAGTCACTCTACATTTTTCCCTTTAAAGTTCAAACGACTAGTCAAGTCCGTGTGCTGGATTCTGCTCAATATTGTCTAAACCTCTTTATTCCTATTCTTTATAACAAGTATTGCTAAAAGAGAGCACCCCCCCCCCAAAAAAAAGCGCTTACTTTTCAACATTCAAGTCAGTCAGGTCAAGCCAAAGTTCAATTGGATTTAACTTTCTATTTCCTCTCACGTGACCTTCAGCCGATACCTCCGTTGTTTTATGGTGCAACTTTGAGATATTTACCAGAGCAACTCCTATTTAGACCACTACACCAATGCTTTCATGCAAAGTAGACTATCTCTCAACCGTGACGCCTTTCATTGACCCACATCCTCCTCTACGTTCTCTACTGAAAAACCCATAACTAAAGGGGCATCAAACTCCCGCCATTGACTTAGGGCATTATTCTCCTGTTCCATTACTTGACACCCGACTCCGGTCACTGTCCTATTGCTCCTCCGGCGTCAAACACGTCTGTCATGTGACGACTGACTGCTTCTGTGCTAAACTAACGTATGTCTGTGACTATATACACTGAGCAAAAATTATACTTTGACCTTTGCCTTGTGTATCTGCTAACGCATGCGCAGTAATCCTCTTACGCGAACACGTGCGTGAGTGAAAGATTTACCTCTACGTGATCCTGTGTTTTAGTTTGTTAGGATGCTGTTGGGTTCGTGATGGGAGAAGTTTTGAAAAAAAAATAATGCTAACCATAAAAACCAACCGTTGTGTTGACCGGTATACAGCACCGCGTGATGGAAGGTGTGCTGGTCATTGAGTACAGCAAGAGGCGTTACATTTTTTAAGAACCCGCCCCCCCCCCAACCCAAAGAACCCTTTTTTCCTCAAGATATCCCCCCCCCCAAACGCTTCAGTTTGACTAGAGATTTGAAGACGTCATTAACGAGTTAATTATGAAATGAATCCAAATATTAAAACAAAAGATTGGAAGATTAGTGGTTCGGAATAAGGCAATAAGTCTACATCAGTTTTCACTGTCCCAATGGGATTCTTGGGGGTGTGATAATGACGTGTGTTATTTTCCTAGCATGATTTATGGTTTTAGACCTTATTTCATTCAGATGACGGTCATAGATCTATTCTTTTATAAAGTTATAAAGCACTTACATTAATAAAGTATTTTTTTGTTAAGTTTTGATAGTTATCACAAATGTTAAATTATACATGTAAGTCATGGCACACATACATCATTTCGTTTACTTGAACGGTTTCAGATTTAAGGCCCTGTCTGAACTAATCAGTGGAACAGACAGAACTGTTTAGGGATACTACTAAAACTGACACAACAAAAAATTCGCAATATACTCTTGTTAATGCCTAAAGGAATTTTGACACATCAGAAACATTTTGAAAAGCACCGCTGGTGTATAGTTTATTGCGTATTTCAGTCAGTTATAGTTTTTCACCTCGCCTTAATTGGGTCATTTCCGCCATCAACTGTTAAATGTTAGTAAGCTTTACGTCAATAGAAATCAGTTATTTTATAGTATCATTGAATTATTATCATACCTGCTGTAAATTGAGACACGATTAAAAATGCTTGCGAAGAACTTAAGGATAGTCATGTTAGTTTTGACATCTCCCCCCCCCCTCATATGAGTTTGTTTGGTGGAACTGTATCTTTCTTCTATTTCAGAACATCTCTCTCATATGAGTTTGTTTGGTGGAACTGTATCTTTCTTCTATTTCAGAACATCTCTCCCCCCCCCCTCATATGAGTTTGTTTGGTGGAACTGTATCTTTCTTCTATTTCAGAACATCTCTCTCTCATATGAGTTTGTTTGGTGGAACTGTATCTTTCTTCTATTTCAGAACATCTCTCCCCCCCCCTCATATGAGTTTGTTTGGTGGAACTGTATCTTTCTTCTATTTCAGAACATCTCTCCAAACATTTTTAACGACATGGTGATCTTAAAGGAGCATTTAATGAAATGACATGCGAGTATTTTAACGGGGTATATGTAGGCCTGACGTGACGTCACAAAACAACCAAAGTTTAGGCAAAAAAGCCTTCGTCAAAGAAGAAGTACACACAAACCAAGAATGAAATAAACGAAAAGAAATAATTTGGCTGCGGTGTTATGATGGTAAACACAGCAACCAGAAAGATTTTTTATTATCTTTATATATAATTCTCTTCGTGGTCGGACCCTGCGAGACACCAAGCTGCAAGTATGTTCAACAGATACTCATTTTAGAAAGCAGCGCACCAAATTACTCCACCAATGCATCAAAAGGTGTGCAAATGAAATATGCGCTGTAAAAGAAAAATTATATGACGTCATTGTTTTCGCTGATATTTTAATTTTGTAAAAAGGGAAAAATGTAAAAAGTTATAAAATACTTTGTGTACATTTCAGAAAGTTTAATAATTCGCATTGATCAAACAAGGACAAGTTAGTTGGGATTTTGAAAAAGGTGGGCGCCGAAGGCACCCCTAAAAAAGAGATTTTTTTCTAAATAAATAGATTTCAGCTGAACACTTCCGTCATTTTTTACGGGTGATACGCCGCGGGTCTCTCCAGAGTTCCTTCTTTTCATTCACTCACAGTCGTTTGCCCAAACCCACCCCATTTTGACAACTGTGTCTTTCAGGAAGTCTTCACCCGTCACTAAATCATTAGCGGCGTATGCTACGCCGCGGGTCAGCTAGTATCGTAATATTTCCATTAAATGGAAAGGTCGCGTTGTCATTAGGAACTCGATGACAATTCTCATTAGGTAAATGTCAACTTGTCAACGATGCCACCTCTCTCGTTGTTCATAAAAATAATATTTTAATTTCATGTTGGTGTCTATAGCGACCAATCATTTGTTTGTATCACGAACTCAACATAGATTTCCAATAACAATTTCCTCGTTATTATTTTGTTTTTACGAACCGCTTGCAACTTTAAAGAGTGGAATATAATTCAGAAACCACTAACTTTGGCTTAACTTTGCATTGTCACGCCACAATCTTCATGTCTCCCTTAACGTGCCTCGGAACTAATAAATTGCTGATACGTTGTTGTATCTGGGGAACGCACGTCCGCAAAAGCTGCTACTTTTCATGTTCCATTTCTCCTGTAATTCTTAAAAATCTCGTGAATTAATCCGATGACCAAACAGAAGACGTCAAACGGCCGTGTTGGTTTAAGGATGGCTATTTCAGTCAATCACCCACCGTCTCGTCCTGCTGGGCTCTCACCACAAGATGCTGGTTATACAACGGAATAATCAATGCAGCACGCCGCTGTTGTTTATGGACCTGCGAGCGCCCGCCCCAGACGTTCATCATAAACACTGATACGGACGTGAATCCGGTTTCCCCGGTTGCACGTGGTGAGATTCGCGTCTGCTACCCAAAAAATATAACGACAGACACTTTGACTGTAACAAGCTAAATATGATCAAAAGGATCTTAACGAAATCTGACTAAAGGAATAGAACATCCCAAAAGACGTCTACTTTTAAAAATAACACCGCAAGGACAGAAAACGTCTTTGTAGCAATGTTCAGACATCTTCATTTCTAAACAGTAACTGTACACGAGCGGCTTAAGCTAAGGTGTTTTTTTTTGGTTTTGTTAAGAGTTTGATTCATTTTACTTGGAAAACATGTCGTTTCTACGTGTGATGAAGATTTTGAGGAAATTGGAGGTGGGGGTGTTGTCCGAATTTTGCCCCCCTCTCTTCTCATACTTTAAATTTGTTACTACGCGTGACATTTGTTCGTATATTTTGGCGAACTATGGTGGCGGCAGCATCAAGGTGAAGTCAGGGCGCCACTGAGAGATACTTCTAACCTTTAGGTGCATCGCTTCCATGAAGGTGTTCACTATTAGATCTCTATATCAATACATGTTCAGCAATTTGGTCATTTTAGTACAACATTCATTTTAAGCTTGATTGGTCCGCAATAAACCATCCACACAAATCTGTCTATTAAAAATTCATCCATACAAACCTATCCATACTTGATCCATCCATCCGAATCCATCCATACTTAATCTTTTCATTCAAATCATTCCATACAAATCCATCCATCCAAATCCATCCATACTAATCCATCCATACAAATCCATCCATACAAATCCATCCATACAAATCCATCCATACAAATCCATCCATACAAATCCATCCATACTTTATCCAGTCATACAAATCCATCCATACAAATCCATCCATACAAATCCATCCATACTTTATCCAGTCATACAAATCCATCTTTAATATTCTCATAATGCATTCCTTTACTCATCACTCATCTACCAAATAAGGAAACTGTTGATTAACCAGAAATTCCTTTTCTTAAAATTAAACAACAGATGAATCAATACTCTTACTTATCCACCGATCCATGCATCCACTGATCCATGCATCCACTGATCCATGCATCCACTGATCCATTAGCCCCCAACTTGCCCACCCATGAATCTATAGAAATGACTCAACCCTCAAGAACGCGAGGCCACCCACTTTATCTCTACCCATGAATATTTCAGGTTTTTAGTATTTGCATGCCGAGACTTGTATCCGTAATCTCTTATTAGCTTGTAATCGATACCCTAATCGATGCGTCACGAGAAAACCCCCCAATCATTGTCTAAAGTTGAATCCCTATGATCCTGGGGGTATCGGGAATCGATTTCTGACCAGTTACCACGTCACCAGCAGAAAATGCACCAGACTCTCACACACAGATACTTAAACGCACGTGCGCAGACACACACATACACACACATGCGTTTGTTCTCACAGAAACATACCATTAAAAAATTAAAAGAATCATGATTTATTGTCGATCGAAACAGACCAGGGTTTCAATCAGCGATACCTTCGGTATCAGGATCGCTATATCGTTGTGGCATTCCCGATATAATAGCTCGGTGGAATCGATACCATATCTGTGGTGAAGTTACGTCCACAGCTTTAACACAACAGCAGCTACAAGCAGCGATACCACCACCATGGTTCTACTACCATCGTGGCCTTTACAATACTACATCAGTGATACCATCAGAACGGGTCTTCTACCATCATGGCCTTTACAATGCTACATCAGTGACACCATCAGAACGGGTCTTCAACCATCATGGCTTTTACAACACTGCATCAGGGATACCATCAGAACTGGTCATCTACCATCATGGCCTATACAAAACGTTAGTTTGTGTAAAAGGTAATAAAAATTTTGAAAGGAAAGAATTAACAACAGATGAAATACAACAACGAAAGTGTCGGCAAGAAGCCTCCACTGGTGAAAAATCAAATGTCCAAACAATGTACACACACAGCGTCATTCTATATCACCGTTATATCAATGAGGACAAAAGATTATTTATTGTTTTTTCCTAGCTTTTGAGTTTTTGTTATTTTCCGTTATTCGCCCTATTAAAAAAATTGTATCGTAGTATCTGCGATATTACCCAGGGTTCATTTAAAGATAGGCAAAGACAAGAAAAGGAAAAAAAATCATCCCAACTTCACCACATCATAGCCACACAACATAACCAACCTCACATCATAACCACACAACATCACCAACCTCACCACATCATAGCCACACAAAATCACCAACCTCACCACATCGTAATCACTCAACATCTCCAACCTCACCACAGTATAACCACACAACATCACCAACCTCACCACATCATAATCACTCAACATCTCCAACCTCACCACAGTATAACCACACAACATCACCAACCTCACATCATAGCCACACAACATCACCAACCTCACCACATCGTAGCCACACAACATTACCAACCTCACCACATCATAGCCACACAACTTCACCAACCTCACCACATCATAGCCACACAACATCATCAACCTCACCACATCATAGCCACACAACATCACCAACCTCACCACATCATAGCCACAGAACATCACCAACCTCACCACATCATAGCCACACAACATCACCAACCTCACCACATCATAGCCACACAACATCACCAACCTCCCCACATCATAATCACACAACATCATCAACCGCTTCTGAATACTTATTTAAACAAATAGAAAACACGGTTATTGCATTTTGACTTAATTTGTCAAAAAAAAGACAACGTTACTTCGAAACATATCTCTATACCATACTCTAACACAAAGATACACCATGCACTCTTTAAAAAATTCTGAGACATTTAGTCTACAATTGTGTAAAAAAAACAAAAAACTCACAAGAGCGCCACGAATTTAAAATATAATCACAGTTAAAATGCTTCACACAGAAAATTTAATCGAGGTAATGGTTGATTAGCCTCTGAAATCAGGTCCGACTGGCCATTACGGACATTTATCGATTTTCTTAAAAATTTGAAGAAGAAAAAAAAACCACTTCTAGGCTCTAGCACATACAGAGCGATCCCGTGAAGTCGCGCTTCGTTATTTCACGTTTAGTCGAGGTAATTCCATGGCTCCCAAATTTTGTGACGTAACATAGCAATAAATAATGCGTACGCATGATTTTCCCGCGATTATTGTTTCTGTCTGCCGTGGTAGTTGTAGTTACTTGTTGAAATTTATTAAAATGAACATAAATTTAAAAAAAACAACAGTAATTAAGGATTTAAAAAGTTTTACGGATTCTTGTAATAAACATTCGGCTTACTACAAAGCATCAGTTATAAACAGTTACCGATTTAATCAGTAACTTTTGTAATTAAAGTTCTTTTAATGTATTGGAGTAAAAAACGTGTACCAGGATATGTATTGATATAATATATAGAATACGTGAGTATAAACTTAAATTTAATTTTAAATACATGTTATAGGTAAGAAAACCCGCTTTCATTTGCATCCTTTATTATTATCGCTCAATGAGTTACACTGAATTATTCGCGATTCACCTTAGTAGCGATTACATAATTATGGACCCGAAAGACAGCGACTTAACGAAGTCGCACTATAAATATTTTTTCATATCTGCTGATTTATCGCTTTAAAAAAAAGAGAATTTATAGCAGCTATGGGTGATATGTCAGACTTCATTTCATCATATGAGCAGTGAAGGCAAGGGTTTGTTCCCGGGGCCTAGGGCGTCCCTGAGTCACCCCGCTCCGAATGGGTACCTAACACTACATGTAGTTAGGCGGCTGGGTAATGCGTGGAACCCACAAAGCCGTGGCCTGTGAATGCTGCATCACTTGCCAACAGATCATCTGTCATGGTCTGTGGACGCAACTATCTTCTGCATAGAAGGAGCGTCTGTATACATAAGAAGAAGAACAAGCAGTTCAGTCTAAACCCACTCTTGAATTTTTATAAAACCTTGTATTCAACTGCACTGGTTGGACTGTCACAGTTAACTGGTTGTACTGTCACAGTTAACTGGTTGGACTGTCACAGTTAACTGGTTGGACTGTCACAGTTAACTGGTTGGACTGTCACAGTTAACTGGTTGGACTGTCACGGTTAACTGGTTGGACTGTCCCAGTTAACTGGAGAGGGGGTGGGACGATCAGATTGTGTTCCTATGGAGGCACACCACTCTAGCTCTCGACTAATTGGCGCACTTGACAGTCGATTAGACCTATATCTGATTGGCGTGTGCTGAAAGCAATGACACATTCAAGTGTGTTGTTACACGAGCGTCGGAGATATATGCACATCATTATTTAGTTTTAAGAATTTATTATCATTTTTTTGTTGAAAAATTTGACTGCTATATGCAAAATAAAACCATTAATATTTCGAGTAAGTTTTTTAAAAGACGTGTACAAAACATTGAGAAAAAATACATGGACGTCTGTGTTAAAAACAACATAAAAAAGTTCAACCTTGTCATATTGGAAATTCAATATTTACTAAAACAAATATTAATAACACAACAGCTTTGCGAACATGTTTTTTTTAATTGCAAAGTTTCCAATAATAAAAAAAAATTAGTTATTTTTTTTGTGTGTACACTCAAATAGATTCAAATATTCTATTTGTAAAAAAGTAATACTTTATTTAAAAATCTAATTTTACTCATTTTGCGATATCCATTATAGCAGGGGTGCGCAACCTTTGGGCTGTTGACGGCGCATATAAAAAAAATTTACTTTTGCTACGGCCGCTAAAAAATTTTCACTGTAAAACGAAACGGTCTTTATAAAAAATTTACCTCTCGTAATAGTCAACGCGAGATATTAATAACAAAATCATAATGTATTGTACACAGTGCTTAATTACAAACAAAAACAATTCCATCGATATTCTCTTATATTTCTACTTTATTGAACATGGTCATGTAAACCTAACATTATGTCAAACACGTACAACATGAGTATATTGTTAGGTGGCATTAGTACACTGAGAGCACAATAATTGAATAAGTGGTAAGCTGCTTTACTAACACTTTCCATGTAACTTAGCAGCCCAGAGTCCAGAAATCAGTGGCTGCCTTGCTCTTGGATGTTTGCCGAGAGTCGCGCAAAGTCATGGCACTTGCTGGAGATCATCATTCGTATTCCTAACGCCAGATTGGTGTCCGCCAGTCGTGTTCGATATTTGCTCTTGAGATACTTCATTCGTGAAAATGATGCTTCGCACATGTAAGTGCTTCCAAACAGCACTAGAGTGTTTCTTGCTATTTCGTGAAGCTAGGGATACTCCACAGCTATTTTCTATGTGTCCAGTAGATCGTTTTTGTTCTCGAATTTCTTTATACGCTGCGCGTTATTTTTTAGTTCGATCAGTTGGACATCCAACGGCGCACTAACCAAATTTGGAGAAGCAACGAGTCTCATATTTTCTGAGCTCTTGTCGAAATCCTGAAAACGTTCTGCGAATTCCAACCACAGCACTTCGAGGACGCCTGAAAAGGATGTAGCCGGATTTCATCTTTTCTTATTTCATGGCTCTCGATTAGAGCGGTGAGTTGCGGGAAATGATAGAGATTGAGCTGTTGGGTATGACTTTGTAGTAGAAGACATTTATCACAGAAATCCTGAACTCTTCTGTGCATGAGGCAAACTGTTGTTCCTTTGCTTTGCCTAGCTCTATAACCATGATAAAATTAATCGTTTTCATTAAACGATTTACACTGTTATGTTTATTCACTGCTATGTCGAGAATATGTCTGGATTTCTGGTGCAGCTGCCAGCTAAGAGTGATACTTGTAC
Source organism: Ampullaceana balthica (assembly GCA_944989445.1). Classification (NCBI taxonomy): domain Eukaryota; kingdom Metazoa; phylum Mollusca; class Gastropoda; family Lymnaeidae; genus Ampullaceana; species Ampullaceana balthica. Next base: position 2,405,426 of record CALYLW010000007.1, read on the forward strand.
ACAGGCCTCTGGGTATTTGCGTGTACTGTAGCAGCTACTGAAGCTGACCGACGGGTTACACGGTTAAACAGCGCAAGCACAATACCGCGAATGAGCGCATCACAGGTTTCGGCGTGCTTCAATATTAGGCTGCTAAACTTCTCTGCCTGCCCTAATTAGCTAAAGCTGCAGCAAAACACCAGAGCGGCAAGAGCTACTTCAATGTCAATGAGCGCTAAACACTGCAGCCAACGCTACAGCTGCCGGAGACGTAATTTGTTTCGCAATAACTAGTGCTTAAGGGTGTAAATGAATATTCAATATTGCATTTACAACTTACATAATATATTGCCAAATTGCAAATATTTGACGGCCGCAGGTTATTATAATTTAAACAGATTGCCACGGCCGCACATTTTCGTGCCAACGGCCGCATGCGGCCGTACGGCCGCAGGTTGCGCACCCCTGCATTATAGCTTACAGCTATGAAATCAATTCTAAAAATGTGCGGGAACGCCGCAATTTAAAAAAAAAGATCCCTTCTACTTCGTTGAAAGAGTTTATCCAAGATGCTGCACATCATTTTGTATGTTTGATAAATTCTTATAAACGAAAGATAGTGCTTTGCTGGGCTGGACTCGAACAAACGTTGATTTTAAAATGAATCAATCTGAAACACATTATTTATCATTTCAACATGAGTAGTTGTCATAGAACTGAGTACGAGATGTTGTTCTTACGCTGTCGTTTTTCTTCGTCACTCTTCTCTTTATCTCCAAGGTCAACCGTCATTTAATCTCCAAGGTCAACCGTCATTAACTTGTGAATGTTTTAACCCAGGGATGTCCAAAGTCCGGCCCGCGGGCCAAAACCGGCCCGCGAAGCCATTTTAACTTGCCCGCGGCCTCATCTGAAATAATTAATTAACTGACGTATTATTTCTGTGTATGATTTATTTTAAAAGTAGAAATTTTGTGCTTAATTTTGCACTTGAAAAAGAAATTGGGGAATTCGTGGAAGATAAAGGACAACCAATGCCACAATTATCTGATACTGCTTGACTGGCAGATTTAACATTTTTAGTTGATATGACAAGACATCTAAACGTAGTTAACACAAATCTTCAAGGTCAAAATGCAGTGGTAAGCCAATTATATTCAGATATCAAGGCCTTTGGGAACAAGCTGCAACTTTTTCAAAGGCAACTTTCTCAAATGCAGCCTTAACCACACATTTTACCTCACTACAGGAAATCATGACAAGTTTCCCAGAAAGAAGCGTCAATGAGAAAATGCAGACGTATGTTGCAGATATCACACCCCTGACTGATGAATTTTAAAGATACTTTCAGAACTTTGAAACTATTGAAAAGGACATCATGTTATTTTCTTCACCTTTCTCTGCTGACACTGATGATTCTCAAGGCAATCTTCAGATGGAACTCATTGAGTTAAAAAGTGATAATGAAATTCGCACCTGACAACAGCTTTCTCTCAACGACTTTTACCTACAGCTGGATGAAGAGAGATTCAAAGAGATTCGAACATTTGCTAAGAAAATTCTCAGCTTGTTTGGCTCGACATACTTGTGTAAGCAGATATTTTCAGTTACGAATTTTAACAAGAACCGTGTGAGGACTGGAATAAGTGACTCTCACCTACGTGTTATCATACGTATCAAAACCAGTGGCATTGAGCCTCACCTCAACTATTTACTGCATTCAAGATCTCAGTTTCAACCTTCACATTAAAATTTTGCGATAAAAACTTCGCAACCTATGTCATCATATATATATTTACGCTCAATTATCGCTGACTGCCTCACACCTAACGCTAAGGGACATCACTCTGCTTTTTAAAAAAATTCAAAATATGGAATTTAAAAAAATCATAATCATTTTTTGGTTTTGAGATTAACATTAACCAAACAACGCACGAACCTTTGACGTCAGCATTTGTGTTGTAAACAGTGCTGACTGACTCAAAAAGGTGTTTTTTGGTGCAGTAATTTGGTGCGCTGCTTTCTAAAATTAGTTTAAAAATCCTGTTGTGATTAGCATTGTAAAAAAATTATTTAAATACTTTGTGTACATTTCAGAAAATTTTCGAATTTATCATACAAGTACACGGATAAGTTACTTGGGCTTTTGACCCCCGCCCCCGCAAAAAAAAACAACAACAACCCCCATTATAAAATACTTTGTGTACATTTAAGGAAATTTAATATTACGTATTTATCATACAAGGACAAGTTAGTTGGGCTTTTGAAAAAGGTGGGTGCCATAGGCGCCCTAAAAAAAGTGGGCGTCACGGCGCCGCAGCACAACCGAGCTTTTATATAATTTTAATCCGGCCCGCGAGGGTCATTATTTCAAGGAATTTGGCCCGCCATTCAAAAAGTTTGGACACCCCTGTTTTAACCGCTGTGATTGGTTCTCTTGAAATTTATAGAAGAATCCAATTATAGCTCTAAACAACATGCCGACAATTAAAGCAATAAATGTTCTGATTTGGAGAAAGTCGGTTGCTTCGCTAAAAACCTTAGGCAGTTAAAATTTACGAAAATGGCCAGAGATTTTAGCGGTTTATTTTGTTAATTAAAAAGTGTTCAGATTACACTAACCTGATAGACAAAAGGTTAATAGTCTTTACCTTGATAGTGTGACCGGGGAAGGAATTGTTTTCTCAGGCTAAATGACATGCGCAGAACCAACAAAAACAACAGATACGCTCATGGGTTATTCAGATAACACGCCTTCTGATCATTGCGCTCCACCGTTCATGTTAAGGCTAAACATGAGCCTCATGGAAACAGTCACAAAGAGAATAAAGCAACGGCATAGTGAAACAGCATGAAAAACAACATACCTCACAGCACAAATCAAGAAACATATCAAGTTTGAGAAATACACCATACAATATACCAGTAATTGCATGGGTCCGATTTATCGGAGTGTATTTCCATTGGCCTGTGTCCGGTTAGTTTGGGTGGGGGGGGGAGTAGATTTCAGCGTTCTGTCCGACAAGGAGATGACGTATGGCTTCTGTCACGAAAGAGCTCTTTTCTACGGCATTTTGTGCAATTTACTGAGGAGAGGGAAAAGGGGGGGGGGCTTTATTCTCGTTTACATCTTAGGTCTTGGTTACAGTTAATTTGTTGATGTCCACGTTCTCAAGATATAAAGTTACATTCGATGTTGTCTCTAAGGTTCGTTGGTCTGTGTGCCAAATTAGAAACTCGAGTGCTAAGCTGCAAAGCGTTCGTTTTTTGTTCAAGATTTCACACCCTGCAAACACAGATATTATATTATCCGTCTCGACATTGGCTGCGCGGTAACTCTAAACTTCTGCGCGGCGTCGGTAATTTATCTGCGCGGAGTGTTGGTTAAATAATGGCTAACTTGATTCATCTCTTGGCTGAAAAGTCGAATACTGTTATTCCGAAACTCTTACAAAATCAACGACTCACACCATTCTATAGACCCAAGTCACGTGCAACCCGTGATGACAACCATTATACACTTGTAATCAATAAATGAGGTAAGGTCACACGCGACGAGCTAAAACAACCAACAGACTTGGCATTCATTAGATGTGCTATCGTATGACCTCGACACCATTAGCTGTGCTATCGTATGACCTTGACACCATTAGATGTACTATCGTATGACCTTGACACCATTAGATGTGCTATCGTATGACCTTGACACAACTTGATGTGCTATCGTATGACCTTGACACCATTAGATGTGCTATCGTATGACCTTGACATCATTAGATTTGCTATCGTTATGACATTGATACCATTAGATGTGCTATCGTTATGACCTTGGGACCACTGGATATGCTACCGTATGACCTTGACAAAAAATAGATGTGCTATCATATGACCTTGACACCATTAGATGTGCTATCATATGACCTTGACACCGTTATATGTGCTATCGTATGACCTTGACACCACTCCGCACCGTCAAGAAACTCATTTCTGCGCGTGCTTCTGTCATTTTATTAAAGTCGGAATGCTGATGTGGGAGGGGGGGGCGAAATAGGAAGTTCCTTATGGAGAGCACAGTGTTTATGAAGAGACTACTTTTCAGGTAGCCGTTGTACTGTGTGTGGGTGGGGTGGGATACCGTTCTGACCCACCCTAGTATATACGCCCCTGATCATTCTCTGAACTCTGCCTCATCATTTCTGATATCGAAGCTGAGCCATACCTCAAATTACAAACAAGTGGTGCGGCGAACATTTCAGGGCGAGGGCCGCATTAGTAATATATGAAAAGTCAAGGGACTGCACCTAACCTAAACGTCAAGGGGCTGCACCTAACCTAAACGTAAAGGGGCTGCACCTAACCTAAGTTTAACCTCAGCTCACATCCATCTTTAACACAAAGTTATTGAATTTTTAAATAAAATACTGGAGGCTTTCGCGGGCCGCAAAGAAATATGTTGCGGGGCCGCATGCGTCCCGCGTGCCGTAGTTTGCCCCCCATCCACACCCACTTGTTCTAAAATAACGTCCTTCACCATCACCCCACATGACCCCGACACCTCCCGACCCCCATCTCAACGAATCCATACTTAGTTGTCCGACCTTAGTATCAACACGCGGCGTGTTGTTTTTCCTTCCGGTTCTATACTCACACCATCCATGTAAACAATGTTATAAATCTTCCCCTACTTAAAAAAAACAACTACAACGAACAACTTCAGCTCATCCATAAATGTGATAATCTATTTCTGATGTTAGTCAGCGGTCTGAGCAGCTGTACGTCAGTCAATATGTGTTGTAGGCGGTGAACCAGACAGTTCGGGAACTCGTCATTTTTTTTTACTTCGGGGAGAGAGGATTGAAGTGTTCGAAATAATAAGTCGATTTATAACATAAGTGTGTGACTTACAACAGGGTGAAAGTCCGACTCTTCTGTTCACGTTGTGAGACACAAATCAAGGTTGACAGGTTTAATATAGAAACATTGGATTAACTGTGTCTTCGAGAGTTTGTGGTTGATGCTCTAATGGCGGAGGGTGGAGCGTCCTACGATACGGCGGTGTATAGACAGAATCTCATGATGAAAGACGAACGACCGTAAGTCCATGTGTTTTTTTGTTTTTGTTTTTTTATTGTGGTTGTCAGTATTTTAAATTTTGTATAATGTATTGTTTCATTTCAGACCCAACTATTCGTTTATCGTCTCCAAGAAATAATAAGTCTTGTGAATAAAGGGGCGCCCGTAAATGGCATCACGCACCGAGGGGGGGGGGTGTCACACATTTGAGACGATGTGTGACGAGGGGCTGGGGGGATGTTTAAGAAATGTGACGTCACACCAAAAACGCGCAAATTTAAATGAAAGTTCAACTTAAATTTTTGATTGCTTACAATTTCTTTAATGACGTTTTGAATGGCTTCACGCGTGTTACGATATTAGATTGTTGCAGCCTTACACTAAATACACATTTAAATGACAATAAATCGATTTGAAAAATGCTCATTTCAAATAGGAAATACGGCTTTTTTGATGGGTGGGGGGGGATATTGGAGTTGGGGGGGGGCTAACTTTTTGTGACGACGTGTGATGTAAAAATCGGCCAAAATCGCGTGACGTCATTTGTGGACAGCCCCAAATAGCACCCAAACATTAAATTGTCAATTACATCTGCAAACAATATGTGTGCGTTTCAGTTTAACTTTATTTTTGTTTCTTAATATGAGCTTCAAACGCAGCTGCACCTCGATGTTGAAAAAAATAACAACCCAAAAACAACAACAACGTAATTTTCATCACTCTTAGTTAACTTTTCGTAAAACACGCGATAATTTTTTAAAAATTTTTGTGGATTTATTGATTAGAAAGTTTTTAGGTATTACACACACTGTTCATCTTAACGTATGAGAGTTAACCAACAGTCACCAGTGAGCTGGACATGTCCCCAGTTTTATGACTAGCCTCTAACAACACGGCACACCACTCAGCACAGGGTTGCCATATTGGCCTTTTTAAGGCCAAATTCTCAAAATTTGGCCTTTTTTAAGAGGGTTTGGCCTCAAAAATATTTTTTGGCTTTTTGGCCTTTTTTTGGCCTTTTTCTTAAAAAATAAATAAAAATATATAAAATATATATAAAAATAATCTTTATCACAAAAATTTTTTTAAAAATTAAAAATTCGCCAATAAGTCAATAACCTTATTAATTATTTTCTAAATTTTGGATAGCTTACGTGTATGTTAGACATTAAAAAGTTTTTTAAAAGTTTAACGAAGAGGCTATTAAGACAAAGCCAGATACAGAATTGAGCGCACACTTTTAAACGCTATTGTTAGAGTAAGGGGTGAGCTTTTGTTTACAAATAAATGCAGTAAGAACTTTGTCATGTCACCAAGAATGCTTGATGACTTGACATCTGATAAAGTTTATAATAATACTGCAAATAGTAGTCTAGAGGAAAAGGATGACCTGAAGCTTTTTTTTTCAAATTTGAATGTTAGTATCATAGTCTTTTTATTTTGTGAATACAACCGCACATACGAACATTGGCATTTACACATTTATTATCCTTTTTCTCCTGGTTTTATCTTCATTTTAAATAGTTAACTAATTTTCAGCCGTTTTGAGCCGTCCATAAGTGGCGTCACGCGATTTTGGCAGATTTTTCAATATATTTTCACCCCCTCCCACTTCTTCACACGTAATCAAGAGCTAGACCGTTTCCAATATGACGTCACTGTCCTTAAAAGCACCCTCCCCCTCGTCATACATCGCCACAAATCTATGACCCCCTCCCGCCCCCTAGGTGCGTGTTGTCATATTTGTTGACATTTTTCATGTAACTTAAGTTTGGCCTTTTTTTGGCCTTTTTTGACAGTCAGTTTGGCCTTTTACCCAAATTATAATCTGGCAACCCTGACTCAGCAACACTTAACTCCATGCCGCCATTTACTGCTGCTCTAGTCACACTACTCAACACGTCTACACGGTTTCCCTTCCCCCATGATAATGTGCTGTGTCTAGTCCACGTGGCCTATACCAACACAGCGCTACGACCAATGTTCCATTTAAGCTGCGCGGCCACGCTGATATCTTACTGACGCCGCGCAGCTGTATAGAATTACTGCGCAGAAAATTGTGTAAAATATTGCACAAAAATGAATGTTGTGCAACTTTGCACACGAGTTTTTTAATATATATTTTTATTTTGCACACGGACCAACTATTCTTAGAGGGAAAATTGTCTACGACAGCCTGAAATCAGAAATCTCATATTTCAACTTTGACACCTCCAATAAAACACCCCCCCCCTTTTCACAGCTCTATCTCCATATTATGAAATATTTACAACTTATCGACTTAGTTTTAAATCCCTCAAACATTCACCATAAAAATAAAACCATTATCAAGTCTTAAACAATACTAAAGCCTTAATTCCTGCATCATTAAAAAGATTGAATCAATTTAACATCTGAATTCATCCAAGACGACTTTTTGAAACTTGCTCCGCAACCCAAAATCGCCAGAAAGAAAAAACCAAAAATAACATTCGAAGCCTCGGAAACCACATTAATGCCTGTGAACAATGACGTTTGGGCCAGAGCTGAAATGTTAGTCCTTACCACGACAGGGTTCAGGCGGTCTTCCACTAACGACAACTTAGTGAGACCAATCAATCCGGCACAGACATCAAGGCTCTAACATTGTCTTGGACAATTATCGTCAAATTTTATTTTTTCATTCTTTCTGGTCTTCTGGCTGATCTTTTGTCTAGTTTTTCTCTCGTCTTCTGGTTAGTCTTCTGTCTGCTCTTCTGTCTGTTCGTCTGTCTGGTCTTCTGTTTAGTCTTCTGTCTGGTCTTCAGTCAATTCTTCTGTCTGCTCTTCTGGCTGTTCTTCTGTCTGGTCTTCTGTCTGTTCTTCTGTCTTGGTCTTCTGTCTTGTCTTCTGTCTGGTCTTCTATCTGGTCTTCTGTCTGGTCTTCTGTCTGGTCTTCTGTCTCTTCTTCTGTCTGGTCTTCTGTCAGTTCTTCTGTCTGGTCTTCTGTCTGGTCTTCTGTATTGTCTTCTTGCTGTTCTTCTGTCTTGGTCTTCTGTCTGGTCTTCTGTCTGATCTTCTGTCTGGTCTTCTGTCCGGTCTTCTGTCTGGTCTTCTGTCTGGTCATCTGTCTTGTCTTCTGTCTGGTCTTCTGTCTTGTCTTCTGTCTGGTCTTCTGTCTGGTCTTCTGTCTGTTCTTCTGTCTGGTCTTCTGTCTGGTCTTGTTTTGATGACTTTCATTAAATCAGCTCGAACATGTCGATCAGCTGATCCCTAGTTACGAAACATGCGATCAGATTATAAGGTAAACTAATTGGACAAAGTTGCTTACGTCATACCACGGATTGTCCAATAGCTAAACCCTTTACTTGTAAGGGGAATTGTTTTCTAGACATGAAAACGCCACCCTCAGTCCGGAGAAGAAAAAGTACTTTACTTTTCTTAATTTTTTTCTTAATGTTCAATCCTGGGAGCTCGTTTGAATTGATCTACCATCCACACACCAAGTTGAGCAGGGGTACTGACAGGGGCGTCTACATTCGAGTGTTTGAGGCGTAACACCCACCCTCCGTATCTTGTCTTTTCTCAGGGACACATACCCGGTACATCCTACACAACCGCTCGCCTATTATAAGAGAATCGGTAAAAAAAAACCTTAGCTCAGATTTATGTTGTAAATTGCTCTGAGAATTCCAGTGAAATACGCTCCACGATATGTTTGCATTTATTTTTTTCAAAAAAAATCAGACAAAGTTTTTAAGTAACGTATTTATTCGCATATAACCGTACATCGCATATAACCGTACATCGCATATAACCGTACATCGCATATAACCGTACATCGCATATAACCGTACATCGCATATACGCCGACCCCCTAAAACTGCTTTAAAATGGCCAGTTTTCTCAAAAACCCGCATATAATAATAATTGTCAAATTTTACTCCATATTTTTGGTTCATAGAAATGTGTTACTTTAAAGATGTAAAATGTTTACTTTTCTGTTACATACCAGTTTGTTTACCTTTTGGAAAGACACAAAAACGTGTTCTGCTCTTTCCACATTATTTGCTATAATAATATCTGAACCTCCGCTAATAAGTTGTTCACATCCGTCGAGTAACGAGGTATTATATATTTAGACAAAAATTATACATTTTAGTGTCTGTCCTTGTGTCCATTTTGTTTTATGCGCATCTAAGCCGATCACCCTGATTTCAGTATTGTATTTTATAGTTCTAAACTTGGTTTATATGCTAGTAAGTACGGTATTCGTGATTTCATCCAAATAGAAGATAGTTTTTTTTTAAAAAAAAAGCATAACCAACTTCTTGTTATCCAAGTGAGATTATATCTGTAACATGATGTCAGGCTTCCTCCCCCTTCTACTCATCAAGGGAGACTATATAAGTAATATGATGTCAGGCTTCCTCCCCCTTCTACTCATCAAGGGAGACTATATAAGTAATATGATGTCAGGCTTCCTCCCCCTTCTACTCATCAAGGGAGACTATATCTGTAACATGATGTCAGGCTTCCTCCCCTTTCTAATCATCAAGGGAGACTATATAAGTAATATGATGTCAGGCTTCCTCCCCCTTCTACTCATCAAGGGAGACTATATCTGTAACATGATGTCAGGCTTCCTCCCCTTTCTAATCATCAAGGGAGACTATATCAGTAATATGATTTCAGGCTTCCTCCCCCTTCTACTCATCAAGGGAGACTATATCTGTAACATGATGTCAGGCTTCCTCCCCTTTCTAATCATCAAGGGAGACTATATAAGTAATATGATGTCAGGCTTCCTCCCCCTTCTACCCATCAAGAGATCTCACACTGTGAAATCTTCCACTTTCAACATCACAAACCTTTGCCAACACCCTCCCCTCCCCCACCCTCCCCCCCAAGCTCAGTGCACGCGCCTGAGTTGCCCTTTGATGACTCGTGACCCACTTGAAAGTGTTTCCCCGATTAAGAACTCGGATGAGTAGGTCATTAAAAGTAAAAGATAAAAACTATCTTCAAACGAAAGTTGGCCGGCTTGAAAACAGCGTTATTTTCAGCGGAGATTAATGAAGGAAGTTTTGAAAAGTTTGTGTTACTAATTAGGTCGTGAGGAGGAGATGGTCTTAGGAACAATCAGAATCGGAATGACTTCCATCCCAAACGAGGTTGTTAATGGCTCATTAGATCGTACGTTAGCATTAACGTTTCAAAATTGTAGTGTTGTAAATAATAACAATATCAGTTTGATGATTTAAATAAATCATAAAAATAGTCATACACATATAATAATCAATGCATTCTATGTAAAAAATGTGTATCATAGCAACAATACATAATTTCAACATTGCGGTGTACATTAGCTACGTTTATCATTTAAAGAACTGTTCCGTTATAATTTAATTAATTTTGAAAGTAAAGTTTGAAGAAATATTTATTTTATGTGCAGTCTTGAAGGCCTTGGTAGTTGGAATACTGCGAATGTGTAATGGTAGAGAACTCCATTGTTTGGCGGAGATGTCATTAGGTCTCAATTAGTGGCATTACCATTTCCAAAATATTGAAGAGCTCTAAATAAAAAAAGGCTTTAGAAAATCATACATATTTTAATTTTTTTATTTTTTGTTTTATTTTTTGTTTTGTTTTTGTTTTTGGTGAAAGTCAATGCAGCTGGTAACAACGTGATAGGAAGTTAAGTTTTTTTAATTTATTGAATTCGTTAATATTTCTGCCTTTTGGTTGTACTATACCCCTTCTATTGTCTCAGATATCGGCTGTAGTCTCACGTCTCACAAATATGATAATGTTGGATGATGCAGGCATTGCCGGCCAGAATCAAGCGTATAGATAGTGAAATGGCCGCGAACATTTCTGGGGCCGCGTGCCCAAATTTCAACCAAAACCTACTTTTTTATAGCAAAGTGCCGACAGTCCCATGAAACCCGAGAATGGGGGCTTCGCTGGGCTGGTTTAATTAAGGAAGTTATATTTTAGTCGCGTGCCGCTGTTGCACGCGTGCAATAGATTCGCTATCACTGATATAGTGTGTGTAAAGGGTGCCAAGAGGATCTCGTCACACACAAGGTGCTCAGAATCCTACCTAGCTGTATATCGAAAATTAGTAGGTTTACAAATTTTCGTTTGGAAAAAGAACAAAAAGCTGGGAGCAGCAAATGAACAAAGAAAACTTAACATTTCATATTTGTGGAAAAGCTTAGTTAAAAAGAAAATATTTTTTTATACCAATGTTCTGAGTTTATTTTAAACCAGTTTCCATACACCTGTTTAATCAGACTTCAGGCACATGTATGGGTTTACAGACGTTAATATGATGTCGATAATATGATTAAGTTCTAAAAAATATGAAGATGTGCCATAAAAAACGCAACATTTAGTTTTACGTTAGCTCGGCTAAATAACACCCTCCCAAACACACACACACACACTCTCTCTCTCTCTCTCTCTCTCTCTCTCTCTCTCTCTCTCTCTCTCTCTCTCTCTCTCTCTCACGGACACACATTTTTATAATCGTTTTAATCGTGGCGCTGCGATTGATTTTGTTTTATAATGCTACACCAAAAATAACACTTTTCGCACGTTCCGCATAAAATTGCTCAATATGATAATAAATGAAGCAAATAAAAATAAATAAAATAAATGAAAGTTGCGTATTACGTTATCTTTTAATCTGATGTGTATTTATTTTGAAAACTTCCGTCATTTTTGACGGGTGATACGCCAGTATATATAATAAAATTGTTGTTTATAGTATTACATAGAAATGATGCGAAGCTTACTTCATGTTTGTGTCAAAGATTGGCGTTTGCTTTGATCGCACATTGGAGAATTTTTAAACAAATAAACAAATCAGGGTACTGAAGGTACACATTATTATTTTTAAAAGGGGAAAACAAAAATCTTCAGGAAATTAAAAGAAACCATTTACGAAAATAAAACAACAAATAAATACAAAAAAAATAATTTCCTCATTTGTTTTAAATAAATATCCCTCCAACCAACCGTACTAACACTAATTCCTGAATATTCGTGAAAACCGCGCCACTCTCCTTGCGGACTCTGATACTAATACTCACAGTTTCCTCTCGGCCCCACCCGTCATCGCGTTCAGGGAGGCGAACATCTGCACGACCTGCTATTGCAACTTCGCAAATCAACTCTTTCCTCCCATCTGAGGCCAAAGCCATGCGGCCACCGTCATTGCAATGGAAGACGTGCCCCTTTGTTATCTTGACTGACAGGATTGTCTTCCCTAAAGGGGGCGTTTATTAGAAAACGCTGCTTTCTTTGTAGTAGCCACAATGTGGTCTATAGCAGTGCTTCTCAAACTTTTTAGTATGGCGGACCGGCAGGAATTTTGTCCATTGCACCAAAGACCGGTGCACTATTTTCCCTGCACTGACAATTTTTTCTGCCCTTTTTTGATAACCTCTGCGGACCGGCGGCGGATGGCCCACGGACCACCACTTTGAGAAGCACTGGTCTACAGTCTACACCATTGTTTTCACACGTTGTCTTGCAATGTATATAGGTGAGACTGGGAGGCACCTACTGGATCGCATCGTGGACTACATTCGTTCTATTACGAAAGATAATCAATGTAACGCCCCCCCCCCTTGCATTTCCATGGACCTTACAACGCCAGAGATGAACGTGCTGTTCTCGCTGACATGTAAACAACTCGCCTCTCCCAATCTCCGATAATCTTTATAAACCTCGGTAAAATTCTTTCCCTCGTCTTTCTGGTGAAGTCTTCCTGGACAAAACACTGCTGCTGAGTTTTTTAAAACTTTTGTTCTCTTATTAATGTTTGGGTTTTTTGTTGTTGTTGTTGTTCGCTGACGAAGGATATATGTCAATATGTTCGTTGTTTTGTAGTGTCCCGTGAGGCTGACACGTACCCATTTAATGTCCCGTGAGGCTGACACGTACCCATTTAATGTCTCGTGAGGCTCACACGCACCCATTTAATGTCCCGCGAGGTTCCACGCACCCATTTTTTAATATAACATGGTTATTAAACACACCTCTAGACCCCACAGCAAGACTTTTTTCTCCCTCTTTGTTGACTTTTCAGTTCAAGCAGAAGAAATAAATCACTCGGTAAGGCTGTATCTAGAACCAATGCCGTGCTTAATGCTCACACGATGTTATATCTCATAGAGTTAGGGGAGGGTTGGGCAAAGTCCAGGTTCCCTGTCGGCCATCAGGAAGTGAGTTGTTAACGAATGTTTCCTATGATAAGTTGAGTAAAACGCGATTTATCACCAGGGAAGAGGGGGGGGGGAGTAAAACATGATGTACCTCCAGGGAAGAGGCGGGGGGGGGAGTAAAACATGATGTACCTCCAGGGAAGAGGCGGGGGGGGGAGTAAAACATGATGTACCTCCAGGGAAGAGGCGGGGGGGGGGAGTAAAACATGATGTACCTCCAGGGAAGAGGCGGGGGGGGGGAGTAAAACATGATGTACCTCCAGGGAAGAGGCGGGGGGGGGGAGTAAAACATGATGTACCTCCAGGGAAGAGGCGGGGGGGGGAGTAAAACATCATGTACCTCCAGGGAAGAGGCGGGGGGGGAGTAAAACATGATGTACCTCCAGGGAAGAGGCGGGGGGGGGGAGTAAAACATGATGTACCTCCAGGGAAGTGGCGGGGGGGGGAGTAAAACATGATGTACCTCCAGGGAAGAGGCGGGGGGGGAGTAAAACATGATGTACCTCCAGGGAAGAGGCGGGGGGGGGGAGTAAAACATGATGTACCTCCAGGGAAGAGGCGGGGAGGAGTAAAAAAAAACTAACGATTCTAAAAATAGAATCATATATAACAGAGTGATGGAGATGGAGAAAGAAGGGGAGAGAGAAAGGAAGAGAGAGAGAGAGAGAGAGAGAGAGAGAGAGAGACTCACACACAGAGCGAGAGAGAGAGAGAGAGAGAGAGAGAGAGAGAGAGCATAAAGAGTGTTTTAAATAAAGAGGCAAGGAATCAAGACCAATTAGCTATAATTTACCAATTCAGCCAATGGAGCATCGTAGCGGCGTGATGCTCCCAACGTGATGCTCCCAACGTGATGCTCCTAACCAACGTGGTTAGTTTTTGTTCAGTCTCAAGGCAACAAGTGATTTCAACTAGTAATGTAGGGCACAACTTTTATTTTAATAAATAAAGAAACACAATATTTTTATTTTCGATTCTTTTTTTTCCACAAAACGGTACCATCGCACCCCAGGTGGATTTTATGAGTTATAATTTCTTTTATTTTCGCCCTTAATTTTTTAAATTTAGGTTTACTCTTTTTAAATTGTTATCTTGCCATGAATATTACGCTGTACATCACGCACATCCAATGGATCACTTCTGTGGGAAGGCCAAGTTTTAATTTTGTTTACATTGGAAGGCGAAACTTGAATTCCTAAAAATTTCCCCAATTTCGCTACGTTTCTTTTTTCTCATTGGATAAAATGGGGGGAGGGCTAATCTAAACTGGCACAAGAGAGAGAACTCTCGCTACCCGCCAGCCGGCCATTAGCTACGCAACTCTAAACAATAAATATCTACTGGTGTAGGCGAAGTCTCTTGCCTTCAATAGGATGTTACCTTATCAAATACAAAAACCATATTTACATTTAAACCAGTGCGTCGTAGCACAAAAATAAATATTTAGGAGTTGATATTATAGCATCATACATTGACAAAACATAATAATAAAAAAAATAATAATGATAATATCAATAACCCCCTTTCCAGTCAATGACGGACTATGTGGCAAGTGAAGTAGCGTTCACAAGTTTTATTTAGCCACCACTAACGAGCAACGGATTGTGTGGCTAGCACAATTCCCCGGGAGCCTTGCTAGCACCGAGAATAGAACCCGTGACTCTCTTCTGTCTCGGTTCGGCAGTCCAGCGCGCTACCGCTAGACCACCTCGGCCCTTTGACAATACATATTAGATAAAACAAAATGCCCAACAATATCACAGCAACAAAAAATCATATACAGACAGAAGCCTAGTGGCAGGCTGAGATGGATCGCTGATGTGGAGATGGATATTCACCAGTTGGGAGTGTGGGCGAGGAGGATGAAAGAAATGGATCGCTCCGAGTTGAAGGATGCGGTGGAGCAGGCCAGGGCCCTGCATGGGTGTCAATGGCTTTACTTATTAATGTGTAACTCTTGTAGGCGTTCTCTCAATACAAAACCTTGTACACAATAATCCTCTGAAGAATTGGTTTCAATAAAACAACTTTAATATTTATACTTTGTACAAGAAATATAATTTGAGGTTATACAACGTGGAACACACTGGCATACATCCTGCCATGACACCAGCCAACACTAACACAGACTTCCCAACCTTCCTAGCCAATGGGATCGACTCTTTCTTCCCGCGCTTTTACTCACGTGACCTCTCCGTCACCCATCATGTGATTCACTCATGATTCACCCGTGACAATGGGCTGTAGCGCAACTGATTATGATGATGATGATGACGACAATATCAACTTGGAGATCGCTCCACTTATTTGTGTCACACATTTCATCTATTTCAGTGAGCAACAGAACTGACAGACAGACAAACAGACAGACAGGCAAACTTGTCAAGTTGTTTCAAATGATTTATGATGGACTGAATAAACAACGACAATGCTCACGGAAATCTAATTTAAAATGTTACAGGCTCATATATCATGACGTTATACCCGCTGACGATGACATTTAAAGCTTATTTGTTAGCATGACAGCAATTTACGGTCAGGAGTTACCGTATATACTCGAGTAAAATTCGATCTCGAATATATAAGTCGACCCTCTGATTTTGTCACATAAAAAGTGGAATTTTACATTTCTTCAACGATCTCAAGAGATAAACTCATTGCGTTTATGAAATTAGTTTGGCCTTTTACGCCTATTGGTTTAAATAAGTCGACTCCTGATTTTGGCCTGGAAATTTTGAAAAATAAAATAACCTGACTTATATTTGAGTATATACGGTAAGTACACAGCGCTCCATAAAATGTTTTATGATATAGTAAACATATTTGTTGTCGACAGAATAAAATGTATGGTGACAAAAGAAGTGTAGGGGGAAGTTAAACGACAGGCAAAAATATCTTTAAATTTGGTTCAAAGGGTTTCAACGTTCACTGTTACCGATAAAAGATTTTCTGAAATGTCTTGCTGCCCAGCTAGACCTGCATTCTTCCAAATGTCTTGCTGCCCAGCTAGACCTGCATTCTTCCAAATGTCTTGCTGCCCAGCTAGACCTGCATTCTTCCAAATGTCTTGCTGCCCAGCTAGACCTGCATTCTTCCAAATGTCTTGCTGCCCAGCTAGACCTGCATTCTTCCAAATGTCTTGCTGCCCAGCTAGACCTGCATTCTTCCAAATGTCTTGCTGCCCAGCTAGACCTGCATTCTTCCAAATGTCTTGCTGCCCAGCTAGACCTGCATTCTTCCATTACTTGAAGAATCTTAGAATCTACTCTTTTATTCACACACAGTTGTTTACATTATATTTATTTAATACTATATATATATATATATCCCACTCTTTTCTTTTAGGCGGAAATGGTCCAGTATAATGTAACGAACCAGGCTAAAACATTGGCACGCTATTCTAGGCTAGAAGGGTACGGGGAATATGGATATGGTTCGCTCGGGGCGGCGACCAATAATCGTCCTTATAGTAGAGCGGTGGTAGTTCATTCTACCCAAAAGCAGTTTCCGCAATGTTATGGGGTGGGGGTGGGGGATGGCTAGGAATATCTTACCCTCCAAGCCCACCCCACCCCACCCCTCCCCTCCCGATAGCACGTCACTAAGTGCGTGTTGTCTATCATCGAGTTCAATTCTTTCTTTTAGGATCGTGGCGGTCGTGGGCCACGTGTCCGTGGATGTATTGCTTGCTGCATGAGATCACTCATCTCGAGTGATTGTTTAATCAGACCAATTAAATAATTGCAGGTGGTGTCATTCATTATACAGGCCTGGGGGGGGTGGGGACATAGATTGTTATGAGGATCAGGGCGCATTCATTTTTTGTTTGTTTGTTTATTTTATTTTTTTATATTTCTAGGGAGTGTGCATTATTTTTTTATTGTTGTTTTATAGTCTTGTTTAAAAACCAGAAAACCCACAATTGTTCCTCTTTAACAATGAGAACAGATTTATATCCTCATAAAAAACACCCTGAAATTTCATTGTTTTCATGACAAATTTAGGGAATGTAAGTCATTAGCAGATGTGGCGACCTTTCAATCGTGTTACATGTTTGGAAAAGTTAAAATTATTGGAGTCAGCATTAAGCGTATATTTCTGTATCAAAATTTCGAGAAAGTCAACATTCTCACTGGTTTAAAATATATTAAAATCAGCTGTTGCCTCCCTTTCGACAGTTGCATTGCATGGAAATATAGGTTAAACAGATGTCAGTGAATTTTATTTAAAAAATGGTGAGTTTAATTATAGCCTGCATTCAAGTAGACGAAATACCCTGCACTTCTTCTCAATTTAGATTAGTCACCCGGGACCTTATCTCACATGATCAAAATGACCCGGTACTTCTTCTCAAATTTGCAAAAAGATCGGATGCTCATTTCAAATGAGAAAAATTACACAGGACTACATTGCATAAAAGCAAATCAGACTCTTTCAAAAATAATTCAATTTTAAAAATTGTCATGGTTATATTAATAAATTAGCATTTAATTTATTGTGTTCTATTTTCCTTTGAATTTATTCTCCTCGTCATTAATCCTATTTATTCCACTCACTAACCAACTCAAAGATAAATCTTAGGTTTTGTAAATATTTTTTTTCACCTTTTTTTTCTCCCTTTTTTTCACAATATCGCTGAACAGACTTTAAAACAATCTTAATTAAGATAATTAGAACCATAAAATGAAAATTAAAAAAAAGGATCATTTAGAACGTTGTTTTTTATGAAATGTACATGACAATTTCTCCAAAATAATGTTTTTATTGTCTTTTCTTCTTCTTTTGCATTATTATTATTATTTATTTTTTATCTTTCACAATTTTTTATCTTTCCCTTTGAAAAAATGCAAAATTTTCAGGGGTTTTCATTTGGCAAAGAGAGGTAATCCAAGATAAAATATTTTAACTTATGTCTGTATAAGTTAACTCCCATAATATTTACAATTTTACAAAGACTTCCAACACAAAATAAATCTATGTTTTAAATTCAGTGGCAACATTTATTACACAGTTTTAATTCTTAACTCCCATTTGTGGGATGATAGTTAAAAAAAGTAATTTTCATACTCTACACCCCAAAATGATATGTGCACAAATAGTTATATGAGCAAAGTAAAGTACAGTCCTTGTTTCAGACCAGCGCCCATAGGTTTCTATAACAACGTCATACGAGGGGATTGCGTGGCCAGCACAATGCCCATCCGCCTTTACTTTCCCAACTGTTGTCGGGTACCCATTCGGAGCTGGGTGGAGTCAAGGACGCCCTTTAGATCCCGCCTTCACCGAGACTCGATCCCGTGACTATCAGTACGACCGCCAAGTGAGCTACCACCACTCGACCACCTCGATATAAGTGACTCAACTTAAATTTCTTCAGTGAGTTAGATGGATTGACTTGAATGTGAACGGTCCCATAAAATCAAGTCAAATGACTTCCATGCTCCCAGCCCGTCATGCTAGAAGTGATAGAGATTTTTGTTGTTTTCCCTCACACGTCGTCTCTGTATTCCCGCTCATACCCTCTTGTTGCCAAGTGACACTCACCACGGCCTCGGAAGTGAGATTCTGTCTGCCCCCACTCATCACCAGCTGTTAGGAGATCCTGGATTGGGGAGCGATAGCTGAGTGGCAAGTTTGAGTTCTTTAGTGGAACTGCCAAGTTTGATTTCTTTAGTGGAACTGACAAGTTTGATTTCTTTAGTGGAACTGACAAGTTTGATTTCTTTAGTGGAACTGACAAGTTTGATTTCTTTAGTGGAACTGACAAGTTTGATTTCTTTAGTGGAACTGACAAGTTTGATTTCTTTAGTGGAACTGACAAGTTTGATTTCTTTAGTGGAACTGACAAGTTTGATTTCTTTAGTGGAACTGACAAGTTTGATTTCTTTAGTGGAACTGACAAGTTTGATTTCTTTAGTGGAACTGACAAGTTTGATTTCTTTAGTGGAACTGACAAGTTTGATTTCTTTAGTGGAACTAACAAGTTTGATTTCTTTAGTGGAACTGACAAGTTTGATTTCTTTAGTGGAACTGACAAGTTTGATTTCTTTAGTGGAACTGACAAGTTTGATTTCTTTATTGGAACTGACAAGTTTGATTTCTTTAGTGGAACAGACAAGTTTGGTTTCTTTAGTAAAAGTGAAGAAACATTAGTAAATTTGTTTTCAAATTGTGAAAAAAATTTAGTTTCCTTAAACGTTTTGACGATTTAATCCTGTGTTTAGTTGACTTGATTATTTTTCCTGATCAAATGGCCTATTTAGCTTAGTGGAAATTAATCTATTAAGTTGGATAGCTGCGTCCTTTGCTTAGGACGGGCTGTTACCTTTGTTTGGCGGTGTACCAAGGCTAGGTATACAAATTCGGCAGTTGCGTGAATTACGGTTACGCTAATCACAGTTTACATCAAACTCAAGTTTCGTTTCTAGTCTCGATTTGTGATGTATTCTTTTTCAATTTTAGTTCATAAAGGTCAAAAGTCAAGGTCTATAGCCAAGTCTAAATAAAAATATAAAGTTAAAATACAAATACAAATATTTTACATTGCACTAATTGGTTGGTGTGTCCAGAGTTGGTCCAATGGGGGGGGGGTTGACAGCTGTAGGGAAATATTGAGTAACAAAAATAATCGAATTTTTTTTTATAACATAGGGATTTGAGATTTTAGATAAAGATGGAAGTTAAAAGCACAAATAAGCATTCAACAATCTGCCGTGTTCATATCTTTGTGGCCCAAACAAATTTTTTTTGTAGAATTGATTATTGTCAGTTATCGTTGTTGTTGGTTTTTTTTTGGGTTGAGAAAAAAAATAGTTTGAGCAAAGGTAACACGATTACTCTTGCATTACTCGGATCAGTCAATGATAATTCAACAATATGGAAAATGTTACAGTTATTATTCAAGGGAAATTGCCCTCTATGCCTTTACCCGGACAATGATTTCAGAACCGATTCTCTCGATTGCATCTCTCACTTTAATACTGGGCTGGATAAATTGTTAGACATGTCACTCAACCAGAGAGCAATAGACTGAGGACGATAAAAGAGAGAATGAGAGAGAGAGAGAAAGAGAGGGAGAGAAAAAGAGAGGTCCAAGAGCAGATGTCATTCAAATGATTCGGCATGTCTAATCTACGATATAAAAGATGTTTATTGTTTGTATTCAAATACTCCTTTTTTAATTTTACAACATATAGAAGAAGGAAAAACAGAAGCTAGGGGGGGGAGGGGATTAAATTTAACAGGAAGGTCTCAGTCCCTATGGGGTAGAAAAAAAAAGTAGTTTTTGCATGGCAGTGTGTTTATGTGTGTGAGAGTGTAAATAAATGGTAGGGGTAAGCAGAAATTAGGCGATGAAATCTTGAGACACTTGAGTGGAAAATGCCAACCATTGAACTGAGTACACCAGGATGTTAACGAATAGTCCACCGCGGTATTATTACAGTTACTTCTGCCATTAAAATATCAATTCTGGGGTTATTTTTTTTGTATCGATTGTCGCAAAACAAGACGGCACCCCTGACATCTCTGTTCAATAACATGTCATGACAGAGTACACTGCGTTGTGTGATGAAGTAGGTTATTATTTATTTCCTTGCCAAACCCGGCGTTATAATTGTTTTCTAAAATAGAGCAGGGATGCGGGATAAAGCAATTATTGGTGTGGGCGGAAGCTGATAGCTTATAATTTATTATAAAAAATAATTATAGCTCCGATATACAGAAGGCTTAAAATAGCCTTCTAGAAATATATATTGAAATGTATGATATTGCAAAATGCTCGCTTCAGTTTCGTTAAAGACATACTAGGCTAAAATATGGAACGTGAAACATGTGAATTTAAGTGTAAGCTCTTCATGTGGTGCTAGACGTGAACTATTGGTGTGGCGCTACGAGAACATTCCTGGTGTGGAGAGAGGTGTAAGCTTGTGGTGTGGCGCTGTGAGTACATTCCTGGTGTGGAGAGAGGTGTAAGCTTGTGGTGTGGCGCTATGAGAACATTCCTGGTGTGGAGCGAGGTGTAAGCTTGTGGTGTGGCGCCGTGAGTACATTCCTGGTGTGGTGCCAGGTGTTAAGCGTTGGTGTGGCGCTGTGTGTACAATTTAGACGTGGAGCTATGTGTTAGCCGTTAGCGTGGTACTGGGTTTAAATTCTGGGTTGGGTTGATCGTTGAAATGAATTCTATTTGTAGTTTTGTAGACATATTTGAAGAAATAATTGAGTGCGTAACAAAAACACTTATGTATAGCGAAACATTTCTGACGTGCTTATTTAATTTTTTTTTAAAAACCTTTGATTGACTACCGGTGGAGAACTCTGCCAAAAATAAAATAAAATTTGTAAACAATATAAAACTAAACCTAAATCAGTAACATGAGCTACGATAATCAATACCTTACTATGACCGCCCCGTGACGTCACCTGGCTCCGCTCACCTTTCATCGCGTGCATGGTCATCCGTTACCAACTCGCTTTCCAACCTTTGTTTGACTAATCAGATTTCTGGCCTGGACTCAGGACCAACGAGTCTCAAGCTGTGAATAGTTGGTACAATTTTTTTAAAATTAAAACTTAAGCACTCAAGAATACACATTTAACAACTTCTGAATCCTTGATATTTCCCCTCCTATTTTGTGTCTTGTAAAGTTAATTTTGTGTTCGTTGCTCGTGGTTGAGTTTCCAAACATAAACGGGGCCGTGTTTTTGAGAACCATCGAGATCCTTTCCTCCGACCCCCCGCCCCAGCAAGATGTTATTACTCTAGATCAGACACATAAATCTTTTCTTGCTTGTTTATTGCGTATTGGCTTCAACTCTCCATCAGGTACTGGTCCGTCACGGGGCCCGGCCAGTCAGCTAGCCTGCTCTTGATTCCACTTCGGGCTTACGTTTGACTTTGGAGGCGTTTGAAAACAAAATTCCCTCAACAGATTAAAACATTTTGTGGACATGTGGTGTCTGTAATTTGATGTTTAATATGATAAGTGCTTATCAAAGTATCCGTGAGGCTGCGCATAGTTAACTTATCCTAACGAGTGTGCAAACTACGTCTACTAGGGACAATTTAACTTTATCATACAGATCGTGTAAAAGATTAACCAAGGCGCGGTTAATAGTTAACAATTTAAACAAGACATGAACTAATTTATCATTGGCATTGTAATAAATGTGTATTCTACGAATTGTGTATACAAATTAACATGTGTGCGGCGCAGTGGAAATACTTATCCTAGTTAAAGTGAGAACAACTTATCCGACGAAATGTGTAAAAAAAAACTTATCCTAAGGACAGTGTATATAACATACTCTAGGAACGATGTATTTAAATAAAGCTGCGAAGATGGTTTTATCTGGGCTGAGCACTTGTAACAGATTTTGTGACTTTTCCTCTCAGGCGGCGATGTAATAGATTATGATGTTTTCATCTTAAAACTTCCGGCATAAAGTCAAAATGGCCGGGTGGTTTGCCTGTAGACTTCCTATGTGACCTGATTCAGTCAGACTTTGTCGGAATATTTCCCTAATGCATCATCTGTGTTCATTTATATCTTTTCGTTGTGTTGCATTCACGGCGCTTAAATACAGCGCCTGGTTTGTTAAAAGAAGTGGTCGAGTTTGAATTGTATAAGGTTGTTAATCTCATAACGTTTTTTTTTCCAGATAGAGTAACAAGTTCATTATGAGTTTTACTTGCAAGGGAAGTAATATTTTTGTCGTTTATTCGACAATTGAAAGAAAAATAGACAAAAATAAATAAATATAAGTATTCTTTTTAACGAGATTTTCTGTAAGCGACGCTGTAGTGAAAGAATTTATCTGTTGAAAATAATTGTGTGCAAACATATTTTTTTAATTTACTAAAATAAAACAATTTTTATTTCTCGTCTACAACTTTCTTTGGTGTTCAATTTAAAACTTTTGGCTGCCATTAACGGTTGTCCACACTGATGTACTTACTTTCTATAGTTAATCTGTATGCAAATATTTGTATTCCTGATGAAATCTTCTACAGGATAACTTACTTATGAGATAAAATCTTGTGAGTCTTATGACCGGATTAAGTCAAGCATTATTGCTGACCCCGACATGAAAAGTATTTTACCTTAACTCTTGGTGTGAATCATACTTAAGTTTTCATATTACACGCTTGTGTTGTAACTACGGCAGACATCTCGTGTTCATTCATACATGTGTTGAGTCCAGTTATTTGGGGGTCACTCGCTGTGCTCGTATACCAAGATGTCTCTCGGCGAGGATACCACGGCCTTGCTCGGGGAGGAAATATCGCCTCCCCCCACCCCATCCACATCGGCGCCCCTCGATGGAGGGGGCGCCCCCCGACAAACGCCCAGTGTGGTCAATCAGTTCCTCAAGCTACTTTTAAGGTAACTTGGTCATTTTTGCATTGGTCATTTTTACGTGGTCATTTTGGCATTTTTATTTTTGCCTTATCGTCTTTGTTTAAAGGTTTATATAAAAATATCACCATCGCACATTACACATATTACAGAACTCACCATCGAACAGTACACATATTACAGAACGCACAATCTCACAGTACACATATTACAGAACTCACAATCTCACAGTACACATACTACAGAACTCACCATCGCACAGAACACATATTACAAAACTCACCATGGCACAGTACACATATTACAGAACTCACCATCTCTCAGTACACATATTACAGAACTCACCATCGCACAGTACACATATTACAGAACTCACCATCTCTCAGTACACATATTACAGAACTCACCATCGCACAGTACACATATTACAGAACTCACCATCGCACAGTACACATATTACAGAACGCACCATCGCACAGTACATATGTTATAGAACGTACCATCTCACAGTACACATATTACAGAACGCACCATCTCACAGTACACATATTACAGAACTCACCATCGCACAGTACACATATTACTGAACGCACCATCTCTCAGAACACATATTACAGAACTCACCATCGCACAGTACACAAATTACAGAACGCACCATCTCACAGTACACATATTACAGAACGCACCATCTCACAGTACACATATTACAGAAAGCACAATCTCACAGTACACATATTACAAAACTCACCATCTCACAGTACACATATTACAGAACTCACCATCGAACAGTACACATATTACAAAACTCACCATGGCACAGTACACATATTACAGAACGCACCATCTCCCAGTACAAATATTACAGAACTCACCATCGCACAGTACACATATTACAGAACTCACCATCTCTCAGTACACATATTACAGAACTCACCATCGCACAGTACACATATTACAGAACTCACCATCTCTCAGTACACATAATACAGAACTCACCATCGCACAGTAGCATATTACAGAACTCACCATCTCTCAGTACACATATTACAGAACTCACCATCTCTCAGTACACATATTACAGAACTCACCATCTCTCAGTACACATATTACAGAACTCACCATCTCTCAGTACACATATTACACAACTCTTCATCTCTCAGTACACATATTACAGAATTCACCATCTCACAGTACACATATTACAGAACTCACCATCTCTCAGTACACATATTACAGAACTCACCATCGCACAGTACACATATTACAGAACTCACCATCTCTCAGTGCACATATTACAGAACTCACCATCTCTCAGTACACATATTACAGAACTCACCATCTCACAGTACACATATTACAGAACTCACCATCTCTCAGTACACATATTACAGAACTCACCATAGCACAGTACACATGTTACAGAACTCACCATCTCTCAGTACACATTTTACAGAACTCACCATCTCTCAGTACACATATTACAGAACTCACCATCGAACAGTACACATATTACAGAACTCACCATAGAACAGTACACATAATACAGAACTCACCATCGCACAGGTCACATGTTACGGAACTCGCCATCTCTCAGTACACATATTACATAACTCACCATCTCTTAGTACACATATTACAGAACTCACCATCGAACAGTACACATATTACAGAACGCACAATCTCACAGTACACATATTACAGAACTCACAATCTCACAGTACACATACTACAGAACTCACCATCGCACAGAACACATATTACAAAACTCACCATGGCACAGTACACATATTACAGAACTCACCATCTCTCAGTACACATATTACAGAACTCACCATCGCACAGTACACATATTACAGAACTCACCATCTCTCAGTACACATATTACAGAACTCACCATCGCACAGTACACATATTACAGAACTCACCATCGCACAGTACACATATTACAGAACGCACCATCGCACAGTACATATGTTACAGAACGTACCATCTCACAGTACACATATTACAAAACTCACCATCTCACAGTACACATATTACAGAACTCACCATCGAACAGTACACATATTACAAAACTCACCATGGCACAGTACACATATTACAGAATGCACCGTCTCCCAGTACAAATATTACAGAACTCACCATCGCACAGTACACATATTACAGAACTCACCATCTCTCAGTACACATATTACAGAACTCACCATCGCACAGTACACATATTACAGAACTCACCATCTCTCAGTACACATAATACAGAACTCACCATCGCACAGTAGCATATTACAGAACTCACCATCTCTCAGTACACATATTACAGAACTCACCATCTCTCAGTACACATATTACAGAACTCACCATCTCTCAGTACACATATTACAGAACTCACCATCTCTCAGTACACATATTACACAACTCTTCATCTCTCAGTACACATATTACAGAATTCACCATCTCACAGTACACATATTACAGAACTCACCATCTCTCAGTACACATATTACAGAACTCACCATCGCACAGTACACATATTACAGAACTCACCATCTCTCAGTGCACATATTACAGAACTCACCATCTCTCAGTACACATATTACAGAACTCACCATCTCACAGTACACATATTACAGAACTCACCATCTCTCAGTACACATATTA
This sequence comes from Ampullaceana balthica, assembly GCA_944989445.1. Classification (NCBI taxonomy): domain Eukaryota; kingdom Metazoa; phylum Mollusca; class Gastropoda; family Lymnaeidae; genus Ampullaceana; species Ampullaceana balthica. The sequence continues at coordinate 2,431,689 of CALYLW010000007.1, forward strand.
CAGAACTCACCATAGCACAGTACACATGTTACAGAACTCACCATCTCTCAGTACACATTTTACAGAACTCACCATCTCTCAGTACACATATTACAGAACTCACCATCGAACAGTACACATATTACAGAACTCACCATAGAACAGTACACATAATACAGAACTCACCATCGCACAGGTCACATGTTACGGAACTCGCCATCTCTCAGTACACATATTACATAACTCACCATCTCTTAGTACACATATTACAGAACTCACCATCGAACAGTACACATATTACAGAACGCACAATCTCACAGTACACATATTACAGAACTCACAATCTCACAGTACACATACTACAGAACTCACCATCGCACAGAACACATATTACAAAACTCAACATGGCACAGTACACATATTACAGAACTCACCATCTCTCAGTACACATATTACAGAACTCACCATCGCACAGTACACATATTACAGAACTCACCATCTCTCAGTACACATATTACAGAACTCACCATCGCACAGTACACATATTACAGAACTCACCATCGCACAGTACACATATTACAGAACGCACCATCGCACAGTACATATGTTACAGAACGTACCATCTCACAGTACACATATTACAAAACTCACCATCTCACAGTACACATATTACAGAACTCACCATCGAACAGTACACATATTACAAAACTCACCATGGCACAGTACACATATTACAGAACGCACCGTCTCCCAGTACAAATATTACAGAACTCACCATCGCACAGTACACATATTACAGAACTCACCATCTCTCAGTACACATATTACAGAACTCACCATCGCACAGTACACATATTACAGAACTCACCATCTCTCAGTACACATAATACAGAACTCACCATCGCACAGTAGCATATTACAGAACTCACCATCTCTCAGTACACATATTACAGAACTCACCATCTCTCAGTACACATATTACAGAACTCACCATCTCTCAGTACACATATTACAGAACTCACCATCTCTCAGTACACATATTACACAACTCTTCATCTCTCAGTATACATATTACAGAATTCACCATCTCACAGTACACATATTACAGAACTCACCATCTCTCAGTACACATATTACAGAACTCACCATCGCACAGTACACATATTACAGAACTCACCATCTCTCAGTGCACATATTACAGAACTCACCATCTCTCAGTACACATATTACAGAACTCACCATCTCACAGTACACATATTACAGAACTCACCATCTCTCAGTACACATATTACAGAACTCACCATAGCACAGTACACATGTTACAGAACTCACCATCTCTCAGTACACATTTTACAGAACTCACCATCTCTCAGTACACATATTACAGAACTCACCATCGAACAGTACACATATTACAGAACTCACCATAGAACAGTACACATAATACAGAACTCACCATCGCACAGGTCACATGTTACGGAACTCACCATCTCTCAGTACACATATTACATAACTCACCATCTCTTAGTACACATATTACAGAACTCACCATCTCACAGTACACATATTACAGAACTCATCATCGCACAGTACACATATTACAGAACTCACCATCGCACAGTACACATATTACAGAACTCACCATCTCTCAGTACACATATTACAGAACTCACCATCTCTCAGTACACATATTACAGAATTCACCATCTCACAGTACACATATTAGAGAACTCACCATCTCTCAGTACACATATTACAGAACTCACCATGGCACAGTACACATGTTACAGAACTCACCATCTCTCAGTACACATATTACAGAACTCACCATCTCTCAGTACACATATTACAGAACGCACCATCGCACAGTACATATGTTACAGAACGCACCATCTCACAGTACACATATTACAGAACGCACCATCTCACAGTACACATATTACAGAACTCACCATCGCAAAGTACACATATTACTGAACGCACCATCTCACAGTACACATATTACAGAACGCACCATCTCTCAGAACACATATTACAGAACTCACCATCGCACAGTACACATATTACAGAACGCACCATCTCACAGTACACATATTACAGAACGCACCATCTCACAGTACACATATTACAGAAAGCACAATCTCACAGTACACATATTAAAAAACTCACCATCTCACAGTACACATATTACAGAACTCACCATCGAACAATACACATATTACAAAACTCACCATGGCACAGTACACATATTACAGAACGCACCATCTCCCAGTACACATATTACAGAACTCACCATCGCACAGTACACATATTACAGAACGCACCATCTCACAGTACACATATTACAGAACTCATCATCTCACAGTACACATATTACAGAACTCACCATCGCACAGTACACATATTACAGAACTCACCATCTCTCAGTACACATATTACAGAACTCACCATCGCACAGTACACATATTACAGAACTCACCATCGCACAGTACACATATTACAGAACTCACCATCTCTCAGTACACATATTACAGAACTCACCATCGAACAGTACACATATTACAGAACTCACCATCGCACAGTACACATATTACAGAACGCACCATCTCACAGTACACATATTACAGAACTCACCGTCGCACAGTACACATATTACAGAACTCACTATCGCACAGTACACATATTACATAACTCACCATCTCACAGTACACATATTACAGAACTCACCATCGCACAGTACACATATTACAGAACTCACCATCTCACAGTACACATATTACAGAACGCACCATCTCACAGTACACATATTACAGAACTCACCATCGCACAGTACACATATTACACAACTCACCATCGCACAGTACACATATTACACAACTCACCATCACACAGTACACATATTACGGAACTCACGATCGCACAGTACACATATTACACAACTAACCATCGCACAGTACACATATTACATAACTCACCATCACACAGTACACATATTACAGAACTCACCATCTCTCAGTACACATATTACAGAACTCACCATCTCTCAGTACACATTTTACACAACTCACCATCGCACAGTACACATATTACAGAACTCACCATCTCACAGTACACATATTACAGAACTCACCATCTCTCAGTACACATATTACAGAACTCACCATCTCACAGTACACATATTACAGAACTCACAGTACACATATTACAGAACTCACCATCTCAATGTACACATATTACAGAACTCACCATCTCACAGTACACATATTACACAACTCACCATCTCTCAGTGCACAAATCAAAACACAAGTCCACCAATAAACAAGTCCCACGAGCTAGTTTTACTATTGGAAAACTGTCAATCCCCCTCCCCCCCCACCTGCAAGTGATGTAGTTTTTGTAAAAACGTGTGGTAAAGATTTTAAAAAAAAACAGTTGAATGTTTTCTTCGGTCTTCACACTTCAGTTCATCCACAGGCTAATTATAGAGGTTCTCGATGTTTTTGATAGGCAAAACTTTTTTTTTAATAGATGCATCATAAACTTATTAAATACTGTTTTTTTTTAAAATCTTTTTTTATGCATGATCCAATTACAATATTGCAAAGTATACCAGTAAATTATAAACAACCTTTTATTTCCTTAGACCGTTTCTCATTGTTTTAATATGAAATGAAATAAACGATCATTACGACAAATATGGTAACCACCAAGCTGCCTCTCCCCCACATTAGGAAACATTTTCCAAAGTTTTAGGTATGTGTTAATACATGGTTAACTATCACTCATTTATTTGTCTTTAAAGGTCCTGGATTCTTAATAATAATAATAAATTGATAACTTATATAGCGCTGTATCCCAGTAATAAGGAACTGGGCTCACAGCTCTTTAAATGAAAATAATAACATGCACATGCGTATTAAATAAACATTCATATCATAACAACCACATAAATGACAGAACGCTACACATAATAATTAAAAGAAATTTTGTTTAATTAATTATGGAAATAAGTTTATCATATTTATTACTCATACTGTCATAGCGATGTATTATTGACGAGCAACAAAGCCCGTCCAAGGACGTTCCGCCACCGTTCGGTGGCATGTTGTAACTCCCCTCCAACAGCCGTCTCGACCGGCATACATGTGCATCACGTCAAAAATACTATTCATTATAGTTAAAATAAATAACTCGTAAAAACAGAGCTTTTGACTATAAATCCCAACGCGCATAACTAAAAATAAAGTCTTGGAAGAAATACTGCACCAAAAATAACTCGTTTTGAACGTCCGCGTAAACGTGTTCAATATGATTGGCTGTAGGAGTCATATGTTTTTGAGGGACCAATCGCTATCGATGACCGGACAGAACATAGCCTTTTATTATATAGGAGGATAACTATTATAGTTTGTAAAGTCATGAATGAGAAGCGAGGAATCCGGTATGGGCTTTGTCCTTATTAACCCGAAGTCTAATAATATAAATATTGGGGCTATATAATATATATCATTTTTCATAAAAATTTAATAAAAGATACGAGTCAATATCTAAATGTAGGTATGACAAGGGTTATCTTATCAGCTATTTGTTAATTCGTCGTTAATTTAAGACAGCTTATTGGACTTGAAAAATGAAAAACAGTTTCGTAATTTTATTATGCTAACATTTTGAGAACATAGTGATTCGACTGTATTTAATTATGCTTCAAAACATTGTTCCGCTAAAGTGTAATCTAAAAATAGAAAATACTCATTTATCTATGACGTTTTCCTGTTTTAGAAATGACAAACCCTATTAAATTTGACATATACAAGCAATAATGATTGTCATCATTTCTATTTCCTGTTGAGTGGGACAACACAAATTCCCTAAGCAAAAAACTAAAAACGATTTTCATCCCCAATTTAAAAAAAAACTTTTTCAGAGTATTAACATTCAAGTTTGCGAATGCCTATAACTATATACCGTGTTTTTTTTGTTTGTTTTTGTTAACACATTTCCTTTACATCCTTCCCCTAGAGCAGTGCTTCTCAAACCTTTTAGTACGGCCGACCGGCAGGAGTTTTTCCATTGCTCCCCGGTCCGTCGCACTTTTTTCCCCTGTACTGACGAGGTAGCGAAATGTAATTTGTTTTATTTTACTTCTTTCATGTTATGTTTATTGCCGAAATATTGACATATTCTAAGGGGTTTGTATTAATGGAAGAGAATGGAGGATTATCATGAGATTTGTATGTACTTTCTTGATAACTTCTGCGGACTGGCTACGGATTGCCCACGGATCGGCACCGGTCCGTGGACCACCACTTTGAGAAGCACTGCCCCAGAGCTCGTCGATTTTATAGATACAACACAAGATCAATGTTACATGCTGGTGTCCACCAACCAAAGAGATGGTATTAGCATATATGTCGTTGTTTAAGATTGCGTGTCACGACAGTGGAATCCATCGTACTTATGCCATAAATCCCCTCAATGAGCGACCACCTCAAATCGATACGGTGGTCAGTGAAGTACCGGCTGGAGATATAGTTCAGCCCACATCCGCCCCCCCCCCTCCACACACCCCATCAACGTGTCAGCTGCTCATTATCACGCTTAGTGGTGCCACTCTCTCATCACACTCATTAGCTACGACTTGGAGTAAGAGAGCGAGAGAGGGGGAGAGAGATAGAGAGAGAGGCAGAGAGAGAGAGAGAGTTAGACAAAGAAAAAGACAGAGAAGGAGAGAGAAATAAAGAGGGAGGCAGAGAGATAGATTAGATAGAGAGAGAGAGAGAGAGAGAGAGAGAGAACACAGGTGAGAAGTCTTAAGCAGTCAATTAATTCGCGAATTACATTTCGCAGTTCATAACTTTAAAAACGTAATTTTTATTTTTCGGAAAAGGAGAAATATAAAAACAGATCTACTCCTATTTCTTATGGACCACAATGAATGCTCCGATAATTAAGACTCCTAGTTTCTATCAACAATGTCAATCAAGCTATATATGATCATACTTCACAGAATTACCACAATTTACTGAGTTAAATTTAAGCGCAGAGATATCTACTTTTCTACACTGTAATGCACATTTTAAAAAATTGGTTTCGCCAGTAAATGAATGCACTCCAAAAACACACATGGTAAACGCATTGTCGATGACACTTCGCTTATCTCTGAAGCTGAAACTCCATGAGTTGAAACTCTGAAGAGAAGGAGAAGCCTGTTATGGTTAAAGTTTTAAGGAATGTGGGGCATATGTGTGTGTCGTGTGATCAGAAGATCATTTCACATACATAAAGAACATAGAATTCTCAGCAGTGAAATTTTGATGAATGTCACAGATGGAATTATTGATTAACTCCGAGCAAAGTAGTACATGAAATCATTGTAGTACATGAAATCTTTGTAGCACATGAAATCTTTGTAGCACATGAAATCACTGTAGTACATGAAATCACTGTAGTACATGAAATCACTGTAGTACATGAAATCACTGTAGTACATGAAATCACTGTAGTACATGAAATCACTGTAGTACATGAAATCACTGTAGTACATGAAATCACTGTAGTACATGAAATCACTGTATTACATGAAATCACTGTTTTAATGAAATCTCTGTAGCACATGAAATAACTGTAGTACATGAAATCACTGTTGTACATGAAATCACTGTAGTACATGAAATCTCTGTAGTACATGAAATCACTGTTGTAATGAAATCAATGTAGTACATGAAATCACTGAAGTACGTGAAAGCACTGTTGTACATGAAATCACTGTATTACATGAAATCACTTTAGTATATGAAATCATTGTAGTACATGAAATCACTTTTTAGTACATGAAATCACTGTAGTACATGAAATAACTGTAGTACATGAAATCACGTTTTAGTACATGAAATCACTGTAGTACATGAAATCACTGTAGTACATGAAATCACTGTAGTACATGAAATCACTGTAGTACATGAAATCACTGGAGTACATGAAATCACTGTAGTACATGAAATCTCTGTAGTACATGAAATCACTGGAGTACATGAAATCACTGTATTGGATAAAATATCTGTAGTACATGAAATCTTTGTTTCACATGAAATCACTGTAGTACATGAAATCTTTCTATTGTAATACACTTACTAAAACAAATTAATGAATGATAGGGTCGATGGTCATAAAGAAATACATCACTTTTGATGCAAAGTGATATGAAAAGGTGAACCATTTCTGATTTGATATATTTCAAACTGATTTATAAGAGCCAGAAATTCATTCGCAATCTACAATCAACGCAGACTTTCCTTAAAGAGATATATCCCAGATCCCCCAACCAGAGGCTTCACTAGGATTGGTGTCACCCAGTGCGATAGGTCATGGTGTCACCCAGTGCGATAGGTCATGGTGTCACCCAGTGCGATAGGTCATTGTGTCACCCAGTGCGGTAGGTCATGGTGTCACCCAGTGCGATAGGTCATGGTGTCACCCAGTGCGATAGGTCATGGTGTCACCCAGTGCGATAGGTCATGGTGTTGCACCTCACAACTTTCCCCATAGACCTGCTCCGAGTCTGCCAGTGTCAAATAACGGGAACATACACAGTTTTACCCTTTGGTGTCACCCTTTGTGATTGGCGTCACCCGGTGAGTCCCTCACCCCCACACCCCCGTATTGACGCCGCTGCCTCCAACACAAATCTTACTTTTTGATTCTCTATTCTTCTCTCTGTTCCCACTGACTGCCGTTAAATCATGCGAATAGCTTAAGTCATATTTTTTATATATATAATTTGTAAAAAAATGTGTTATTATGATTGGTTATTTACTATCATTTAATTATTTTAAATAAACTAACGCTACGTTGAGAGTCATAACAATTGTGTCAATAGGATTGCGCAGTCCATTTGACTCAGGACAAAATTTCCCAGAAATATACTCCTTGAGAAATTCCCTCAACAAAGTGCCTCAACTAACTTTGGTTCCGACAGTATTGTCCCATCTAAAAAGCCCAGAACTTTTGCCCCGGCAATGCAATCTCATACACCCCACAGGAAACATCACATGGTTACCTACAACCCGTGCCATTAATGTGTTGAAGGTTCAAGTGTCTGTTGCTATAACTTTGTTTTTTGTTTGCTTTTTGCTTTTCTCTCTAGTGGTTTTTGTTTCCCTTATTTTAAAAAAAAATAATTTTTTTTTGGGGGGGGGTGGCTTTTTCCTGGATCATGATGTGGGTCATTTTTTGGAACCATATTGACGTGGGTTCATTACGTATAGAGGTCTTAATTGTGTTGGAAATATTGACGGGGCCCTTTTCTTGTGGGTCAAATTTGACGAATCCACACTTTGTAGGCTTTTAGTCCCGGGCTAAACTGATCAAAGATTTTTTGTATCAGTCCAGATGATATTACATGTATGTTTTTTTTTAAAACTAACAATGGTGAACCCATTCTCAAACCAGATTCTTAATTTCTAATTTTTCTTCTCTCAGAAAACACAGCAGCGGCGACCTTCACAGCAGATTAAAAACACGGAAGTTGTTGGGCGTTGGAGAAACCGACGACGGGGATATCCACAGGTCAAAGGTCAGTTTCTATTTTTACATTTTGTTTTTAGCTGTGTACCATTCTGTGGCTTAACTAATGATTTGCTGAAACCGTCCGGCTAGTTAAATACACGTAACAAAGACGAAGCACTGATAAACAGATAAAATGACGAAACTAGAGCAATGAACCCCAATCACTGATATGAACCAAATCAGGGTTCTGATACACTGTACACAAATCTAAAAAAAGAAAAGAAAAACACTTATCTAATTTTAACTAAAATCACTTTTATGCGAAGATATTATTAGAAAAAAACCCTAAGGGCAGATGGGTAACTGGCCTATAAGATTGAGACGTGTGGATGAGACAGAGAATGTCCTACAGCTGCTGTGGTTCCGGGCACGGAGGCGAAAGAAAGTTGATTTGAGCAGACCAGGGCCCCACATGGGCTCCAGGGCAGTTGACGATGGTGATAATTATATCTTTATTCATGTAATGATTATAATCAAAATGGAATGATGAATATATTACCCCACAATGACAAAGTCATGATCGTGCAGTCTTATGACGCATGCTTCTTGTGTATATCTTGTTTACTTCTCAGTTTCTCAGAGGACGCTACATTTTTGACGTGAATCAATGTTTACATCCGTAAATTATAATCGCTAGAAATTCAACTGCCCTGAGTTTAAACCACCCTCGGTAAGGTCAAGAGGACCAGTGGTCGCCAAATATTAATACGTTATTTCCTTTTATAAGAACAGAACGAAGTCTGTGAGCTAAAAAATACGTATCGTGAAACTTATCACCACAAAGAACCCCAAAACGATGTTTCAAACTAACAATTTAAAAGCAGGCTCCAAGATGTTAAAAGTGTTTCCACTTTCTTCACTGATACCGCTTTAATCACTCCTGCCAAAAACACTTTATATGCGTCTTTTGTTTTACTTCTTGCGAATTCCTTTACTGTTTGTACAAATTTGTCTGCTAGTGACAAGTTGATCCGTGATGATGTAGATATTCTAGTTAATTCATAAATGATGTAAATTTGTTATGTCAAACATTTGCCAGGATCAAATAGAACGTATCGCATATTCCGGCATCTAAGATGACTTTTTAAACCCTAAAAATCTTGTCAAAAATCCGGGCTCGTTTTATACGCCGGATATCATCTTCGTATAAGTAAGTACCTGTTCATACAGTACAGCACCAGTAGCGTTATAAAGTACAGTATACAAATGGATACAAGGCTCAATAGCTTCCACCTCAGATGCCAGCGCCGCATCCTAGACATCAAATGGCAAGAGAAACTCCCCAACACAGAGGTCCTGGCTCAAGCAAGCATGAGTAGTATTGCAGCAATATTAAGCCAAAGACGCCTCCGTTGGCTTGGACAGGTCAAGAGGATGCAAAGTGGTGGCATACCCAAGGATGTGCTTTACAGCGAGCTGGCGACAGGGAAAAGGTCGGTTGGTCGGCCATGTCTCAGATACGTGGACATATGCAAGAGAGACATGAAAGTAGCCAACATTGATATACAAAACTGGGAAAACCTGGCAGAGGATAGGTCCATGTGGCGGGCTATAGTGAAAGAAGGATCACTAAGAGCAGAGAAGCAAACTAGGGCAGAAGCAGTCGGGAAAAGAGCGAGGAGAAAGGCCAGGAAACACTGCCCCACTGCTTTCGTCTGTGTGTCATGCAGAAGAGAATGCCACTCAAGGATTGGTCTCATCAGCCACACCAAGAGCTGCAAATAATAAAGATAAATCTATCGTCTTTCGTAGACGGACAGATGCCATACAATATAAATGGATAACAGTCAAGGCCCCATCATGTCTCCATCATCAAGAAGAAAGAAATATTAAGCCAGTTTCAAACTTAAAGGGTGTTTCAAAAAAAAACTGTATATTAAATGGAAACGTAGGGGGGTCGTCTTATACGCCCAGTCGTCTTATGCGCCCAGTCGTCGTATACACTAGAATACACGGTATTTTATTCATCGGGTGTATTTCCAGGGATAACCGAAAGATAAAAGACGATGTTTCTTCATTCTATTCATTGACAGAAGGTTTCGGGCGCATTGAGACATTTTTTACTGGCAGGGGCTAATGAGAGGTTAACTCCCCCTCCCTCCCTCCCTCCCCGAGCGCAACTAACACCAGCTTCTTTCTGAGAAAATCGCTGCAATGTTCAGTTTTGCAGACGTAAATAAAGAAAAAATCACCTATGACTTCCGGAATGTTCCATGTGACATTTTCATTTGTATTTATTATGTAACATGAGAAATTTGACATCAAACCAGTAGAAATCACATTTTGATAAAATATTTGACAACTGTCATTAGCATGCGTTATATGACAACGGTCACTTTACATTAGACAGTGCATGCGACGCGTTTCAGATTTCTTTTGACATGTCACACCTGTCATCCGGATGTGTTACATGACATGGAAGAAACGACAAGTGGCACGTCATGTTTTCACTCTTTAGAAATGTCTAAGTTTTTTGGAATTCTGGCTTTATAAACAACGCAACAGCCTCTTCGAGATAGCGCTGTGTACTCACTATTGTGATGTAACAACCGCGTTTTAAAATACATTTTTTTTGTCGCCGTTTTCTTTTTGTTAACATTTCTTTCTCCTTAGCTCCTGATATTTGTCTCCCTCTAGCCTCCTTCGTGTATTATCTCCCTTTCTCCCAGCCCTATCCACCTAATCCCCCACCCCTCGTTTACTTGTTTTTTGGCACATTTTGCCAGCCAGAAACCCTCCCCCCCCCCTGTTTCTTAAAGCGGCTCAGACACGACCGCAACAATAACACAAAAAAATGTCGAACAAGATTTAAAGCTAATGGAAAAATCGTGAGCGTGCGTCCAAAATGAAATAGACAGCTGAGTGAAGGGAGACACAGAGAGTTATTATATTTTGGGGTGGGGATGGCGGCGGTGGATGAACAACTCTTGGAGAATACAGTAACAATATAAGTTCTGCTGCCGTTACGAAATGAATCAAGTTCAGGTTCATGAAATAGATTTGATTTTGTAGTTTTTTGAATATATATATTATATATAGCTGACATTAATTCTAAACATCTGTATAGGGAAAATGACATAAAAATCGCACACCAAAATGGATAAGCCGACACAAATATGATTGTTACTTCGATAAATTACGCATTCAATAATATTTTCCAAAAAAATATCAATAATATCAATTAACATTTACTAAACTCAATCATGGAGTTTAAAAAAAAACGTTGCTATGTACACAGCGGAACAGAGGGATATGTACACAGTGGAACAGAGGGATATGTATACAGCGGAACAGAGGGCTATGTACACAGCGGTACAGAGGGCTATGTACACAGTGGCACAGAGGGCTATGTACACAGCGGAACAGAGGGATATGTACATACGGCTGTATACATAACGGGATAGAGGGCTGTTAATAACTATCAATCGTGTTGACCAATAAAAGTTCCGATCAAATCGGCAAGTTAAGGGGAAACATGTTAAACAATCTAACGTAACCAATGTTCATGTATTCCGGCAAGCACAACAAAGGGAATTATCCCCATCTAACTAAACATTGAAACATTCTCCACCGTTTGTTGTAAATTTTGCATTAATAATGAATTTTTTATCAAAAGAAAATTGAAATGTTTCACAATTAATTCAATGAAAATGAGCCGTGGCGTTAATCTGTTAATTAAAGTCCGTTATTCACATTATCACAAATAGATTGATAAGGAGCTTGGCGAAAACAAATATTGGGCTTATACTTATACTTATAATACATTGAAGTGATGACTTTCTGACAAACAATGAAGATATTGTTTATCAACGGATAATGTCATTTCATGGTCGAAATCTAAAATAGAACCCTGGTATATATTCAGCCGCAAATGTTTCAAGATGGTCTTACTTAAATATCTAGGTATTCTGCTTTGGCTTAACACTACAGATCTCTGTTAATTCTAAGTTAACTTGAGTGAGATTAATGCCGATGACCGAGAACACAAATTGTTTACAATATAATTGTACAACAAATTTTGCTAAATGTTTATTTTAAAAAATGTTCATAACCCTGTCTAAAAATAGAAACATTAATTAATGAGATATGAATTGTTCTGGTCTGTGGAATAAATAAATGTCGTTTATGACGTAATGATAATTGATGAAATTTGATCGGTCGCTCTGAGAGAGTTCGATAGTGCTCTTTAAATCAGTTTAAACGACTGTTTTTTCTTTACCTTGGAAAATGACGTTTAGAGAAGCCGATTGAAAGTGGCCACAATGGCCATACTTTTACAAGCCCAGAGTCCCTTGTTTTAGTTACCAAATTATTCTTTTAAAAATAAAGGGACATTAGAAAACTAACAATTTAAGTGCGATCATAATGACCTGATACCATCTTCAGACAAGGGAGTTGTTCAGACAGCGATGCGGAAATCCAGTTTCTGCAACTTTTTTTGAGATGCTTCAAGAAAAATTCAATGAGTCGCATGTAACCCCGGATGTCGTAGCTTAAGCCTGGGGAAACATTTTGTAAAATATTCCTGACAATTATTTTTGAGGGAGTGTGGAGGGGGTATTGCGTCCTTCCAATTATCAGCGAGACCCACAAGTAAGAGGCGGGTAAAAAATATAATTCACCAATTTTCTAATACCATTACACATTTGCAGTATTCCAAGTACTAAGGGCTTCAAGACTGCACTAAAACATATCTCTTCAAAATTTTGCTTTCAAAATTAATTAATAACAATCAAAAATTTATTTGAATGATAAACGTAGCTTATGTATGCTGCAATGTCGTTATATGTTGTGGTTAGGATGTATATGTCTTAGGGGCCGTCCATAAAGTACGTCACGCTATTTTTGACCCATTTTTACCCCCCCCCCTACTCCCTGTCGCAAACTGTCACAAATCTTGGACACCCCCCCCCCTTAAAGTATGTCACACTTTCGAACAAAAACTTTTTTTAAATTAACAAATAATTCAAATTTTATCTAAAAACACTTGACGTCACACATGACCTAACCCCCCTCCCCACTGTCACAAACTGTCACACTTTCATACACCGCCCCCTCCGAAGCGTGATGTACTTTATGGACGTCCCCTAACATTGAATGCAATGATTATTATAGGTGTACGACTATTCTAATGTGACGCGCTGTGAGCCCGGCTGCTTTCGGGGATATTTCACTATAAATTATGAACCATCTAATTGTTATTGAATGAATAGTAATATCACAGCTCTAAATATTTGTAAAAAATTAATACATTATACACCAGGAGAGAATGTCAGCTGAACGTTAGGTAATTAACCAAGTCACAACCCGGTTCTCTGTTTGTGATGCTGCTTAAATCTGGTTTGGGTTAGTTTTAGTTAGAACACGCACGTTTCATCAACTATGTCATTAATGGCCATGGTTTTATCTCATAAAAATTGCCAGCTGTTTCTAGACTCAATCTCAGATAAATACCAAGAATGCAACCCCCTCCACCCCCTAACAAAATGAAAGGTGTGGATGAGCTGAACTTGGTGATTAGGTTCACTGATCATCAAAGGGAGGTAATCGAAAGATGTTTGAGAACACCGTTCGAGACCATCTGAATTCAGCGCTTTTTCTTCTTTTTTTTTAATGCACCATCTCAGAGTGTTAAAGTTTTCAATCTCACCTGTGAGAAATCGTACGCTCTGACCCAATCGATGGTTGTCATGGCAACGGGTGGCGTCTGGGGAGTGATCTTTTTTCCCCCGACCCACAACGAAATGAAGAAGCACAAAGATTCTTTAAAGTTAGCATAATATATATTTGTTGAGTTTAAATTAAAAAAAAATCGTAACTATTCGATCGAGAAAGATCATATTAGAACCCAGTAGTCTCTTTTGTGTTTGTAATGTGATAAATTTCGCTATAAGCCTTTCAACATCTTTTAGTTGGTGTTTTTTTGATCGGTTTCTTGAAGAAAAACAGGTGCGTGCGTGTACATGTATGTGCACATATTGATGTATGCAAGTATTCATATGTACAATCATTTCTTTATCGATCACTGGCCAAATAAAAAAATCTTTGATCCTTTAATGCTTTTCGAAGAAAAGAACGCATTATTTTAAAGCCAATTCAGCATAACAAATCTCTTATAAGGCATTGGCCACGTCACGTTGATCTGCGTTTCGTTACGAAAGAAGAAGCTCTAAAAATGAATTTTATGCAGTTAAGTCAGCGAGGAAAAAAAACCTGCTTCAATTTGGGCATTTTTCAGAATGTAATAAAGGTTCTGGCTCAACAGGAAAACCGTTTTCTTACACGGGCGAGACATACAATTTCATCCTATCTCGCTGAGAATATTAACTTTAGTAAGTTATCTTACTCGAGTTTTTAGTTTGAAATTGTTTTGTGCCGCAGTGTACTACGAAACACCCAGCGCGTGCATTTGATTTTCCACACATGTAATATATTTTGCCACCCGTTACAAAAAAGGTCTCGCAGCTTAGCTTTGGCAATTTGATTTTCATTTTCCCTTTATTGTATATATATATATATATATATATAATGTGTGTATGTGCCTGTTGTGTGTGTGTGCATTTGTTTCCATTAAAATGATCAAGCGCTGTAAATTGTTTTGGCATGTTAAAAATATTACCTTTGTTATCTCCGTACATGGCAAACACTCACTGAACAGGTTTGTTTCTTCTCGCAGCTGAGCCAGATCCTGGGTCACAGCGACCAACTGTACATCCGCCTCCCATACGGCCTGAGAATATGGCAGCTCATCATGGCGCTTATGTTCACCCTGATTGGCTTGTGGGTGAGTAGGTGTGGGGAGGATTGTGTAGATAGAATGATTGGCTTGTGGGTGAGTTGGTGTGGAGAGGATTGTGTAGATAGAGTGATTGGCGTGTGGGTGAGTAGGTGTGGAGAGGATTGTGTGTATGTATGTTCGCGTAGTACCTTGAAAGTTCACTTCTGTTATCATGATCATGTGACTTGAGCAAAGAACGTATTTTTTTACTTTCATAAAGTTATGATTTTTTTATATTATTCAGTGATTTTTCTTTCGGTTCCCACATGATTCTTATCCCGGAAGTTCAATCAGTGGTTTCCCTTTGAATTCACTCAAGCTGACTTATGAAAGATTCTGAATAAAAAGAGAAATAACACAGAAATAAAGGGACAACATTATACTGAGAATTGAGCCCCAAAGTCTCTCCCCCCCTTTCCACGCCAACAGAGTTTATTTCTCTACACGTACTAAAACCCTAGCCATTTAAAAAAAAACATTTCTGATTTGTATGGACACATTTTTAAAAATTATAAAACGTCACGAGTTCCAATTTCTTTCTGTTTTTATTTCAAAATTTTTAATGTAACAATAGTTGATTTTATTCAAAGAATTGTTCATTCCATTACGAAACGAATTACCCTATTGCCGATTATTACCCTAATGAGTACTCTGGAATAAATGACTTGAAATTCACTTACACATTTTAGTTATCGATGTATTTGTTTGTTTGTTGTTCGTCCGTCGTAAACGACGATGACCACTCTCATCTTTTTAGTCCAGTGCTAGGCCGCCACGTGTGTCCTCTGGTGACTTATTAGCCCTATGCTTGCTCGAAATTTGAGTCCGCATGTCGGACAATAGATGGGTGGGATCCCTTCAGGAGAGTTTTGTACACTGTCCTTCCTGGCTTCACATTTGGTCTTGGCAGCGTGTTGTCTATTTGCTTCACAGACAGCTGCGCCATTCCGTATCATAGAGCGCAGGGGGGCTCGGTCAGTGGCTGCTGCCTCCCAGGAGTCATGGCTAATGTCAAGGGCTTTCAGAGCATTTTTAAGTGTATTCTTGTATCGCCTATGTGGACCTCCGCGTGCTCTATGCCCTGCAGTAAGCTCACCATAGAAGAGCCTCTTTGGGAGGCGATGGTCGGGCATGCGCACTACATTCCCCGCCCGGCGTAGTTGGCTCTGCATGAGGCTAGTGTGGATGCTGGGTTGTCCTGACCTGGCTAATATTTCGGTGTCTGGAACTTTTTGCTGCCATTTTATATTGATAATTTTTCTTAGGCTTCTGTTTTAAAAAGTGGTTCAGCAAAACTCGCATGGCGTTGGTACACGATTCAAGTTTCACATGCATATAGTAAAGTGGGGAGCACTACAGCTCTGGATACTTTTATTCTTGTGTGGGTGCAGAATCCCCTTCTGTTCCAGACACTGTCAAAAGGATGATGATGAGAATGACTTGCTCTGTGAATTTGTTTAAAGTTAGGAAGATTCGCGCAACACGTCGACCTCACTCTCACGCCCAAAATCATCTGATCCAGCAGATGTTGTCGAGACGGCTTACGATGGGGTTGGGTGCAGTGGATGACCAGGACGTCCTGTGTGTCTCGTCATGACCAGGGCGTCCTGTGTGTCTCGTCATGACCAGGATGTCCTGTGTCTCGTCATGTTCTTAGCACTCCACGATGCTTTGTTTTGAATCGCCTCTTTCCCGTTGGCTTATAGAAGATCCAGCGCGCAGGCAGCCGAAAACAGTCTTCACATGATGGGTAGACAAATCCGACTTCACCGAGGTTTGTATCCTTATCCCATCGGTTAACCTCACCTGGTTTAGCCGGTCAGTCGAGAAAGTTTACCGGGGTGTGGCCGCTGTGAATGCTACAGCTACTTGGAGCCACACGTGAGAGCTGGGTGCCACGTGGGGACCAAAGGTGGCGAACTACCCCAGGAGGAATACGACTGCTCCCCATCCAGGGGTGCTACCCATCCCATGGACACCCCCATACACCCCTTATCGAGTTATCGATGTAAATAATCGGGAAATGATAAGTAATTTATGCTAAGAAGTTTAAAACGAATTCTGTGTCCATGGCGGAATCATCTGTTTGCACACATCCTGCATTTTACTAGAACTGTTATTTCATGAGAACTCAAACTTCTCTCGCCATATCTGGTTAATCTAAATTCTTAAGTAATGTCGTTGAAACTTTTTAAAGATTCACTTTGCCCAAACCGGAACTAGCCCATTGTATGGATCTCAGAAAGTGACAGTTTCATTCAATATCCCATAATGCACCACCAGAGACTCAGCCCAGACATTATCTCCCCCTTTTATCGGCTTTCTGGATTCTGCTCCGGTCTTTTCAAATTTTTAATGTCTCCTCCATCTGTTGCCTCCCTTATTCCTTTAAACCCCCACCCATACTGTCACGCCCCCACCCCCCCACTGTCACGCCCACCCCCCACAGTCGCGCCCACCCCCACTGTTACGCCTGCCTCTAAGGCCATTCCCTTATATCCATTAAATCGATAGTTTTATTCTCCTCAAGACGGTGGCACATGTGTTGAATGGCCTCCCTGTACATGCCAGAATGGAATTGAAAGTGTCAACATTTTAACTAATAATAATCTATATATATAAAAATCAAAGTATGTATGTATGTATGCATGTCTGTTATAGCTGACTAAACCATTCATCCGATCGCCATGAGAACTTTTGGAGACTTTTGAGTACGCTCCAGGGATGGAAATAGGCTACTTTTATTTTCAAATTTTAACACTTATGGGGCGCCGGGGGCCCATAATGAGTTTTTTTCTTATATGAGCTATATAAAAATTAGTTTAGGGCTTAGCTGCTTGGAAAATGAATGAATCTTGACCAAACTTGGTACATAACAACTTGATAACCTATATTAAAGTATCATATGGCATTGAACTCCTAATGTCCGTTCCTTCGGGGCCGGGGGCCCAAAATCTTTATTTTTGTAAGCGTTAAATACTTTATTCCCGTTAGCTGACTAAACCATTCATCCGATCATCATGAAACTTTTGGAGACTGGCAACTTTTTTTCTTAATTTATCACTCATGGGGCGCCGGGGACCCATAATGTCATTTTTTGCTTATATGAGCTATATAAAATTTAGTTTCAGCGCTAGCTACAGTGTAAATTGATTGATCTTAACCAAACTTTGTATATAAAAATTTGATAGCCAATATTAAAACACTAAAGGGAACTGAACTCCTAATAGTCATTCCTTCGGGGCTGGGGGCCCAAAAAATTCTTTTTCTTAAACGTTTAAGATTTTATTCACCATTCAATTATTAACAATATTGACAACTAATGACACATGTATCCATTATTATACAGATTGAAATGAACAGGTATTTTGAACTTTATATCTTGCACTGGGGCCCTTAATGTCGTTTTTTGCTTATGTGAGCTATATAAAAATTAGTTTTTGCGTTAGCTACTGAGTAAATGAATGCATCTTAACCAAAATTTGCATACAAAAATTTAGTAGCCCATATTGACACAATTAAGGTTTCTAAACTTCTAATGTCAATATATTCGGTGCCGGGGGCCCCAAATGTCTTTTCTTCGTATATGTTTAAGATATTTTTCCCCATTCAATTTTTCACGATCTTGAGGAATATATCTATGAGGAAACTGAATTAAATGAACAGGTTTTTGAAATTGACACCTTTCATTAAAGGGGCCCATAAATGTCGTTTTTTTCCCTTTTTTAAGCTGTATAAAAATTAGTATTCGTGTTAAATACTGAGAAAATTAATGGATCTTGACCCATCTTAATATATAAAAACTTAAGGGTCTATATTTTATTACTATAGGGCACTGAACTCCTAATTTTCATTCCCTTGGGGCAGGGTGCCCAAAATGTATGTTCAATATTTTATCGTTCATTCAATATTGAGACATATAAATAAATGTATGTATTTTGAAATTTATTCAAATTAAAATGTCTTTCGCACTTTATTTCTTGCGATAATTAGGCCCTGGGACCCATAATGTAGCTTTTTGCTTATATGAGGTATATAAAAATAAGTTTATGCGTTAGCTACCGAGTAAATGAATGGACTTTAACCAAAATTTGTATACACAAACTTGGTAGCCAATATTAAAATACTATAGGGCACAGAAATTCAAATTTCCATTCCTTCGGGGCCTGGGGCCCCAAATGTCTTTTCTTCGTATATGTTTGAGATAGTTTTCTTCATTTAATTATTCACGATCTTAAGGAATATATCTATGAGGAAACTGAATTAAAATGAACAGCATTTTTTAAATTGAAATCTTTCACCGAATGGGCCCAGGGGCCCCTAAATTTCGTTTTTTTTTCATTATATTAGCTGTATAAAAATTATTATTAGCGTAAAATTCTGAAAAAGTTAATGGGTCTTGACCCATCTTATTATATAAAAACTCGAGGGTCTATATTTTATTACTATAGGGCACTGAACTCGTAATTTTCTTTTCCTTGGGGCAGGGAGCCCAAAATGTATGTTTAATATTTTATCGCACAGTCAAATTTTACCATTATTGATAAATATAAATAAATTTATGCATTTTGAAATTTATTCAAATGAACATGTGTTTCGCACTTTATTTCTTGCAATAACTGGACCCTCTATCTCTTACTGTCGTTTTTTGCTTATACGAACTATATAAAAATTAGTTTATGCGTTAGCTACTGAGTAAATGATTGGATCTTAACCAAATTTTGTATAAAAAACTTGGTAGCCCATATTAAAATACTCAAGGTTTTTGAACTTCTAATGACATTTTCTTCGGTGACGGAGGGCCCCAAATGTCTTTTTTCATATATGTTTAAGATATTTTTGCCATTCACTTTTTAACGATCTTGATAAATATATCCATGATGAAACTGAATTGAAATGTAAAGGTTTTTGAAATTGACATCTCGCAGCGAAAAAGCCCGGGGCCCCTTTATGTAGTTTTATTCACTATATTAGCTATATTAAAATTAGTTTAAGCGTTAGATAATGAGAAAATAAATGGATTTTGACTAAAGTTAGTATATAAAAAGTTAAGAACCTATAATATATTACTATAGGGCACTGAACTCCTAATGTCCATTCCCTCGGAGCTGGGGGCCCCAAATGTCATTTTTACTGCACGGTAACAATTTAATTCCCCATTCAATTTTACACGATATTGAGAAATTTAGCTTGAGTACAATGGCAATAAAAAAATTAAATTATCACTCATTTTTTGGCTGGGCCTCTTAATATCGTTTTTCCTTTTGTAAGTTTTTAATTATTAATTTATGTAACAGTTTGCTATTAAACTTGGACTTTTTTTTCTCACTTCCCCGAAGGTTTATGGCATAATTCTTTTAAAACATACTTATCTTTGGTTTCTTTCAATTTATTCATTTTTAAAGAGATCGTTGCAACGCACGACGGGTCTGCTAGTATATAATATATTAGAGAGGCCAAAAAACCACACAAAAAAAACACGTTTTTTTTAAAAAGAGAAGAAAAAAAAGTGGTGAATAAACACATATCTCATCAATGAAGAGAATGTATTGGACTACCTTATGGGTGACACAGGGATGTCATGACAGGTGCGTTTGTCTGTGTGTGTGTCAGGTGAGCTTGTCTATGTGTCTCTGGGGATTTTGTCTGGATGTGTCAGGTTATTTTTTCGACATGTCTCTCCGTTAAATGTGTCTGTGTGTGAGGTGAGTTTTGTTGTGTGTGTGTGCCAGGTGGGTTTGTCTGTGTGTGTGCCAGGTGGGTTTGTCTGTGTGTGTGCCAGGTGGGTTTGTCTGTGTGTGTGCCAGGTGGGTTTGTCTGTGTGTGTGCCAGGTGAGTTTGTCTGTGTGTGTGCCAGGTGGGTTTGTCTGTGTGTGTGCCAGGTGGGTTTGTCTGTGTGTGTGCCAGGTGGGTTTGTCTGTGTGTGCCAGGTGGGTTTGTCTGTGTGTGTGCCAGGTGAGTTTGTCTGTGTGTGTGCCAGGTGAGTTTGTCTGTGTGTGTGCCAGGTGGGTTTGTCTGTGTGTGTGCCAGGTGAGTTTGTCTGTGTGTGTACCAGGTGAGTTTGTCTGTGTGTGTGCCAGGTGGGTTTGTCTGTGTGTGTGCCAGGTGGGTTTGTCTGTGTGTTCCAGGTGGGTTTGTCTGTGTGTGTGCCAGGTGAGTTTGTCTGTGTGTGTGCCAGGTGGGTTTGTCTGTGTGTGTGCCAGGTGAGTTTGTCTGTGTGTGTGCCAGGTGAGTTTGTCTGTGTGTGTGCCAGGTGGGTTTGTCTGTGTGTGTGTCAGGTGAGTTTGTCTGTGTGTGTGCCAGGTGAGTTTGTCTGTGTGTGTGCCAGGTGAGTTTGTCTGTGTGTGTGCCAGGTGAGTTTGTCTGTGTGTGTGCCAGGTGGGTTTGTCTGTGTGTGTGCCAGGTGAGTTTGTCTGTGTGTGTGCCAGGTGGGTTTGTCTGTGTGTGTGCCAGGTGGGTTTGTCTGTGTGTGTGCCAGGTGGGTTTGTCTGTTTGTGTGCCAGGTGAGTTTGTCTGTGTGTGTGCCAGGTGGGTTTGTCTGTGTGTGTGCCAGGTGAGTTTGTCTGTGTGTGTGCCAGGTGGGTTTGTCTGTGTGTGTGCCAGGTGGGTTTGTCTGTGTGTGTGCCAGGTGGGTTTGTCTGTGTGTGTGCCAGGTGGGTTTGTCTGTGTGTGTGCCAGGTGGGTTTGTCTGTGTGTGTGCCAGGTGGGTTTGTCTGTGTGTGTGCCAGGTGAGTTTGTCTGTGTGTGTGCCAGGTGAGTTTGTCTGTGTGTGTGCCAGGTGGGTTTGTCTGTGTGTGTGCCAGGTGAGTTTGTCTGTGTGTGTGCCAGGTGGGTTTGTCTGTGTGTGTGCCAGGTGAGTTTGTCTGTGTGTGTACCAGGTGAGTTTGTCTGTGTGTGTACCAGGTGAGTTTGTCTGTGTGTGTACCAGGTGAGTTTGTCTGTGTGTGTACCAGGTGAGTTTGTCTGTGTGTGTACCAGGTGAGTTTGTCTGTGTGTGTACCAGGTGAGTTTGTCTGTGTGTGTACCAGGTGAGTTTGTCTGTGTGTGTACCAGGTGAGTTTGTCTGTGTGTGTACCAGGTGAGTTTGTCTGTGTGTGTACCAGGTGAGTTTGTCTGTGTGTGTACCAGGTGAGTTTGTCTGTGTGTGTACCAGGTGAGTTTGTCTGTGTGTGTACCAGGTGAGTTTGTCTGTGTGTGTACCGGTGAGTTTGTCTGTGTGTGTACCAGGTGAGTTTGTCTGTGTGTGTACCAGGTGAGTTTATCTGTGTGTGTACCAGGTGAGTTTGTCTGTGTGTGTACCAGGTGAGTTTGTCTGTGTGTGTACCAGGTGAGTTTGTCTGTGTGTGTACCAGGTGAGTTTGTCTGTGTGTGTACCAGTTGAGTTTGTCTGTGTGTGTACCAGGTGAGTTTGTCTGCAAGTCCGACGTCGTCTTTCAATCATCAATCAAATAATTATTAAAAAACTCTTATGTCCATCCACTGAGACCAATAAAAAGTCGTGTTTCGACCACATCGAATACAACCACTAACCTCACTCAAATGTATCACACTAGAAATCTAACAATTTAATGTAGCACGTAAAAGTGAGATGTTCATCCTACACGCAGCATTGATTATTGTGTATTTATTTTTAAACTAGAGATAACCCGCCAAAATTGACAGAATCTTTTTTGGTTCAAACAGCACTATAAATTATAAAACAAAATCGTTCGCAGCGCCACCTAACAGCACTACATTTATACAGACAACGGGAATCAATAACATAAGTAACTTATCATTGTTTGATAAATAAGAAATATTAAACTTGCTGAAATGTACACAAAGTATTTCATAATTATAAGTCCTATAATTCTATTTTTACATTGTTCCCTTTTCAAAAATTAAAATATAAGCTAAAACAATGATGTCATATAATATTTTTTTACAGCGCGTCTTTAATTTATAATTATATTATTTTGCACACCTTTTTGCGCGCCTTCCGATGCACGCCTTGTATTAAAAATATAAGCTCAAACGTTTTTATAATAAAGGCGCAAACGAATTTAATGGGTAAGCCCTAGAAAATCCAATCAAGAGAATAAAACATAATCGATCGCAGCGCCACCTAACAGCATTACAAATTACATCCATACATACACACAGACAACGGGAATTATGTATATTAAATATTGTCTTCTGTTTGGTTTTAAGCAAGTTTTTATTTCATTATTCAAAATGAAGTTCTGGTAATCTGTATTTATGCAGTCTTTAATTGATGGTCTTCGACTCTCTGTACATCGTTTGTTTTAACTAGACTTAAAGTAAACCACGTGACTTCAGATTTGTGGACTTTGTTTTAGCCCAATGTTTATTTTAAATAAATTAAATTCTCTACTAATCTGATTCAAGCGGAAATTTGCGTCTGATGATATCAGAAAATTCACACACTTATCATTTCAAGGACTAGCATTATATAATATAGAAATATTGATTGATTTTCGTAGTCACGGCCAGAGTTAACACCCAACGAAAGTTTAAGTTTTGCACGCCATAATTTACAGTGTTCCTCTAATTTTTTATTTGCATAAATATTGTTCCCTGCGTATCGCCGCGTGAAGCTTCTTGTCGTACTGCTAAACTCTTCCTATGAACGCTACGCAGCATTAGGTTTCCATTCAGCTTTGCCGGCGCGACGAAGTCAAGTCTCACCAAAATGAAGTATCTTCGGGAAACACCTTTTTAAAAATAAAATATTTATCAACTTTCAATCCATCAAATTATAACTTAGAATTTATTAAATTTTACGTCTTGTAATATATATATATATATATATATATATATATATATATATATATATATATATATAATATATATATATATATATATATACACACATGTATAGAAAGAGAGAAGGAGAAAGAGAAAGAGAGAAAGAGAGAGTATTTGTGCTTAATTCATTTGTGTAGTTTAGTGAAATTCCAACAATCATGAGTTTAACCAGAGGCGTAGGAAGGTGACTGGCATGGGGCATGAAATTCATTATTCAAGTTTGTCAGGCTCTGCCCTTAAACTACTATCCCTGTCTTTTTACACCAATCCGAGCCCTTTCACAACAATGCAAGTCTTTATACACCAATCACTGCCGTTATACACCAACCCCTGCCCTTATACACCAATCACTGTCCTTATACACCACTCCCAGCCCTTATACACCAATCCCGGCCCTTATACACAAATCCCGGCCCTTATACACTACTCCCGGACCTTATACACCAATCCCGGCCCTTATACAACAATCCCGGACCTTATACACCAATCCCGGCCCTTATACACCAATCCCGGCCCTTATAAACCAATCCCGGCCCTTATACACCAATCCCGACCCTTATACACCAATCCCGGCCCTTATACACCAATCCCGGACCTTATACACCAATCCCGGCCCTTATACAACAATCCCGGCCCTTATACACAAATCCCGGCCCTTATACACTACTCCCAGACCTTATACACCAATCCCGGCCCTTATACACCAATCCCGGCCCTTATAAACCAATCCCGGCCATTATTCACCAATCCCGGCCCTTATACACCAATCCCGGCCCTTATACACCAATCCCGGACCTTATACAATAATCCCGGACCTTATACACCAATCCCGGCCCTTATACAACAATCCCGGCCCTTATACACCAATCCCGCCCTTATACACCAATCCCGCCCTTATACACCAATCCCGGACCTTATACACCAATACCGGCCCTTATACACCAATCCCGGCCCTTATACACCAATCCCGCTCTTATACACCAATCCCGCCCTTATACACCAATCCCGGCCCTTATACACCAATCCCGCCCTTATACACCAATCCCGGCCCTTATACACCAATCCTACCCTTATACACCAATCCCGCCCTTATACACCAATCCCGCCCTTATACACCAATCCCGGCCCTTATACACCAATCCCGGCCCTTATACACCAATCCCGGCCCTTATACACCAATCCCGCCCTTATACACCAATCCCGCCCTTATACACCAATCCTGGCACTTATACACCAATCCCGCCCTTATACACCAATCCCGCCCTTATACACCAATCCCGGCCCTTATACACCAATCCCGGCCCTTATACACCAATCCCGGCCCTTATAAACCAATCCCGGCCCTTATACACCAATCCCGGCCCTTATACACCAATCCCGGCCCTTATACACCAATCCCGGCCCTTATACACCAATCCCGCCCTTATACACCAATCCCGCCCTTATACACCAATCCCGGCACTTATACACCAATCCCGCCCTTATACACTAATCCCGCCCTTATACACCAATCCTGGCCCTTATACACCAATCCCGGCCCTTATACACCAATCCCGGCCCTTATACACCAATCCCGGCCCTTATCCATGCACTAATCCCTGCCTTTATAACCCGAACTCTTTCCTGTGTACACAAATGACAAGCAAAACAACTCAATGTTGTACATAATTCGGTCTCAATCTGTACAGCGGAAACTTTAAAATAAATAAGTGAATAAACATTTCTTACATATTTTTGTCACGCCCATATGATGGGGTCCATTTGTGAGGTCCTCACCCTCCCCACATCGCTCCAGCTACGCCACTGCAAACAACAACATTGAAATAAAAAGAATGCTTTGATATTGTGTATTTAAGTGATCATTTTCAATACTATTAAAGTGTAATTGGGTCAGATTGATTTTGATGTTGGATTTACTTTACAGTAAGGAGAGAATTGATTTGATTTCTTCCCCTTAGCAAATTATCTTTAAATGAATCCTAGCGGATGGTGGAGACTCCTTATTGGAGATGTTTTAATTTATAACAGCGGTTCTCACGATATGAAGTCCCACCACGTGTAACTTTATACCAATCACGTGAAATTAAGATCCTTAAATAACTGCAATAGACTTTTACTCGTTTGTGTCCTACTGTTGGAAATGTTCGTTTTTTATTGCGCCATATTTAAATCATATTACACTATTTTTTTTAAAATGTATTCTTGTTTCTTTATTTAACTGACACGTAAGTCTAGTCCAACTCCTGTGTATCGCATCATATTTTTTCCACATTGATGTTTCTCTAATTACTTCCTGTCTTTGTCTTTAGGCCTTAATCCTCCCATCCCATGTGTTCCACATTGATGTTTCTCTAATTACTTCCTGTCTTTGTCTTTAGGCCTTAATCCTCCCATCCCATGTGTTCCACATTGATGTTTCTCTAATTACTTCCTGTCTTTGTCTTTAGGCCTTGATCTTACCATCCCATGTGTTCCAAATTGATGTTTCTCTAATTACTTCCTGTCTTTGTCTTTAGGTCTTGATCTTACCATCCCATGTGTTCCACATTGATGTTTCTCTAATTACTTCCTGTCTTTGTCTTTAGGCCTTGATCTTACCATCCCATGTGTTCCAAATTGATGTTTCTCTAACTACTTCCTGTCTTTGTCTTTAGGTCTTGATCTTACCATCCCATGTGTTCCACATTGATGTTTCTCTAATTACTTCCTGTCTTTGTCTTTAGGCCTTGATCCTACCATCCCATGTGTTCCACATTGATGTTTCTCTAATTACTTCCTGTCTTTGTCTTTAGGCCTTGATCTTACCATCCCATGTGTTCCAAACATCATCTGACACCGGAGGTGGGGATGCCATCACACTGCCAGCCAGACTCTACGGGGGTGCACTTATAAGTAAGTCAGAAGTCATGTCACCAACACTTATAAGTCAAAAGTCATGTTACTATAACTGCGGGTGCACTTATAAGTCACAGATGATGTTACTATAACTGCGGGTGCACTTATAAGTCAGAAGTCATGTTACTATAACTGCGGGTGCACTTATAAGTCAGATGTTATGTTACTATAAAAGCAGATGCACTTATAAGTCAGAAGTCATGTTACTATAACTGCGGGTGGACTTATAAGTCAGATGTTATGTTACTATAAAAGCAGGTGCACTTATAAGTCAGAAGTCATGTTACTATAACTGTGGGTGTACTTATAAGTCAGATGTTATGTTACTACAACTGCGGGTGCACTTATAAGTAAGTCAGATGTCATGTTACGTCACTATAACTGTGGGTGCAATTATAACTCAGATGTCATTTGAAGATACTATAACTGCGAATGCACTTATAAGTAAGTCTGATGACATGTTATTATAACTGCAGGTGCACTTATAACTTAGATGTCATATTACGTTGCTGTAACTGCGGGTGCACTTATAAGTAAGTCTGATGACATGTTGCGTCACTATAACTGCGAGTGTACTTATAAGTAAGCCATATGTCGTTTTGTGTTACTATATCTGGGAGTGCACGATATCTCATATATGTGTTTGTCACCATTCAAGCCAATATGAAATATAGTTTCAACAGCTACTGACGTCACAAACCTACGTCACTGAAACAGGAGAAAGCTTTACTTCAACAGAAAGAGAACCCTTTGAAAAAAAAGCAATGCAACTACCTCAACAGCTAATATTAATTACCGACTCCAGCATTAAAACGCGTTTCAGACGTGACGTTTAAAATTAACCCTAACACCAAGCATCTTTTTCAACATACTTTGCGGGTCATGATGACCCCGCCCTTCTCCCGGCCACACAACACAAACAACAGCACGTGCAGTTATAAATCTCCCCAATCCGTTGATGTTATTGATTTGTTTCACCACAGCTTTGATTGAGTGGTGAATTATGAACGCGACATTTATTAGGACTAGTCCTTATTATGCTCTCTTTGATCTAAAGTTTATTTTAAGTCAAACTAACCAACAAACGATCCAGCAGAATTTCTGCAATAATATCCTAAGGGAAGCAAAAATAAATGTTGTTAATTTAAGATAAGGGTGTACCGGATTCAAAATGTTGAAATCAGGCTTCCGGTCGGATTTGGCCGGATTTATGAAGTGAACATCTGCCGGAGCCGGATTTGGAAAAAATGGCCGGATTCCGGATTTTCCCGAGGCGAAATCCGGTACGACCCTAGTTTAAGATGACTATTGATGAATAGGATAAACAGGATTTGGGTGGACACCACGTTGAAAGGTATCATACGCAGTAGTGCCTGAAAAACTCCACAAGGTCATGGCAGCCTTGTTTTGCTGCGCGCTCTTGATTGATGACTCATGATCAAGTTCTATATCCTGAAGGCTTTTATATGCTCTACTTAATGCTGATGACAAGTTCAAGTTTTCCGATTTTAAACTTCATAACTTCTTAGCTATAGACTCTAGATGCAGACACAAAAAAACCACTAAAAAAACAACAAAAAAAACTGAAGAATTCGTTAGCTGGCCAGCTCGTATATTGATGAAACACACAAATCTGCAAGCCTTAAAACTTGTTTTTTTTTAAAACACTAATAGTAAACAACAGAAAACTAAATTTAAACAATGATATTCCTTCAACAAAATATCAAACATGTCTTGGTATTAGGAGTAGGCGTCGTGACAGAAAATCTCGAATGTAACAGGAAGAACTATAAGATTGACCAAGGAAGTCGCAACATCTCGACCGGTTTGTCTAACAAATCCTTACACTTCTTTCTGTTTTCCCCAAATTTGTCGAACAAATCCTTACAATTCTTTCTGTTTTCCCCAGATTTGTCCAACAAATCATTACACTTCCTTCTGTTTTCCCCAGGTTCG
The DNA here is from genome assembly GCA_944989445.1 of Ampullaceana balthica. Classification (NCBI taxonomy): domain Eukaryota; kingdom Metazoa; phylum Mollusca; class Gastropoda; family Lymnaeidae; genus Ampullaceana; species Ampullaceana balthica. The sequence continues at coordinate 2,460,670 of CALYLW010000007.1, forward strand.
TCCAACAAATCCTTACACATCATCCTGTTTTCCCCAGGTTCGTCCAACAAATCCTTACACTTCTTGCTGTTTTCCCCAGGTTTGTCGCTCGTGTACTGGTTCACGTTGAGCTCACAGGATCGTGACATCATACGCATGTGTTTGATGACGTCAATAGTTTATTTCGCCATTCAGTTTTTAGGTAAGTAAAATACCTTTTTTTAAAAATTGTTTTTTTAAAGCACGAATTTTTAAGAATTCTATGAAGGAAAAAAAAATTAAATTAAAAAATTTCTAAGATAAAAATTATAACAAAATAAGAATTGAATTGGTCTGCGTGCAACCCAAACAACAACACATTTATTTCAACTAGACTTTTGGACTCATTACCGCATTAACCAACAAGTAGTGCCAAACACTTCCACACAGAAGGAAGGTATAGATACACACAACAGTGAGCCTTGTCGTCATGGCTACACATTCAAACAAAACAATCCCTTCAAAAACACAACATTTTGACAAATTGAATCACCGGAGCTGTGATTGTCCAGAGGGTTGACGTCACAGAGACCACTTTTGTCCAGACTTTGATATTTGTTGACCAGCTTTCACTTGCACATGTTTAATTGTATTAACACACGTTTCTCTCTTCTCGTCCCATTATCGAGTTATGACATCTCCTGATTGTTTGTTTTGTTTCGTTTTTTAAATTATTTTGCATTCCTATATTTAATTTTTCTTGGGCTCAGAAACCGTGTTTTTGGAAGTCGTTTTTCCCATTCCATTTTTAACTTTTCAAAAATTAACCTCTACTCTAAATGTTAAACTTATTTCTAGCCACTCCGTTTATTATCAAATGCATCAATTTTCTATTTAATTATACGCCTTGTTTTTTTGTTATTAAGCTCATCAGAAGAGAACAATAATATACATTAAAATGAAATTTCTAAAGGAAGAATATTTAAGGTAGAGAAAAATTATTTTTGAAGAGAATTAAGAAAACTCATTTTCTCGACCTTCCTGTAACTTTTAATTAAAATATTATTTTTAATATTAATTATAATGATTGATAATTATGGTAATAATTTCTTTTCTTTTTTAAAAATTTGAGTATAAAATATCTCTTAGCACTGTCGCGGTAAGCATAAGTATTAAAATGTGTAAGAAAAATATAAGACAAACTATGCGAAAAGTATTTTCAGATTTTAAGAACGCTATACATTTTCAGACTAAGTATTATAGTTTAGTGTTACTGAGCACATCCAAATTATTTTTATTTAAAAAAAAATATCTGAAGCATCTATTCAATTCGTTGGTAGCATACATTTTATTCTGTCGTTGCATTGATTGAATAAACGTGACAATTTGAAATTTATGGACAATAGGTAATTTTTACTATTTTTAAAAAAAAAGCATTTTGTGGCCACTTAAAAAGCTATACTATATACTTCTTGACATGAGGATATTATAAGTTGGCGTTACATTGTATTTTTTATTTATTTATTTATTTTTTTGGCTGCGGGGCGCAACATCTGGGAAATTTGAAATGTCTTTAAACTTTAAAGCGACCACTCCCAAAAAACGGGATTTAAAACAAAAAATGTATTCGTGTAGGAAAACGGCATCTGAAGAAGTAATTTATTTTAAAAATGTTTAATAAATGGCATACTTTAAGGTTTCAATTACTATGAATAAAATGCGTCCCAGCCTTTTCATTCTTTTAAATTATTTTTTTAAAGTGTAATGATAAACTTACACTTAATGTTTAGGATAAGAAGACCAAACCGTTAGACCAATGTCAAGCCTCCTTTTTCCGTGAATGGTTTGGCCATAAAGATGATAAACTTAAATTAATGTTCAAGGCATATTTATTATAATTAAAAATTTAATACTTTTTAAAAAAAATCACCGAATAAATACCACTCAACTGGTACCCTTTGTTCAGTTTCAGTGTTTCCATCCTCCGCCCCTGCTTCCCCCCTCCAAACATGCTTGGGGCAGTACGCTTTTATCGTGTGGAGGGCAGGACAGATTCTTGGCAGCCTCTATTACTACGTGGTCCTAACACGTGACCTGAGGCATTACCGCTGACCTGGCCAGATTTCTTTGAATTGTTTAGTTCAAACAATTAAACTAAGAATGGCCTTTGTTTTTGTAGTAAGTGCTGCAGCATTTGGCTGGTGTCAAGGCTTGCTTTTTTTTTCCAAATCTTTTCCTTACGATAGATTGTCATTAAAATTTTTATTTGTTGAATGTTTCCTGTTCGAATCTTGACTGCATCTTACAAGGCTTTCTAGGCAATTTTTGTTTAAAAAGAAGCGCTTTGAAGATAAACCTTTTTATCCCCATGCACATGCGACTGAGTTGAATCAAACATTTATTTTGTAGAGTAGCAACTAATTCCCGTATGATTTGTTTTCTGTTATCGTTATTTTTTATTTCACCTGCTTGTCTCAAATATCTATAAAAGGAATTTCCATCAATTTTTCATAATGCAATGTTATACTGTTCTTAGTCGTTTAAAAAAATAATACGTTTTTAAAGTTAATATATTATTAATATATTATTTGTAAGAAAATGCATGGGCTTGGAAAGGGCTTAGCTTGGAGTTGCGTTTAACTTGGAAAAAATGCTTAATTTGCAAATTTGATAAAATCGTACAAAGAAAAAAATGTTTCATTGTCCCAAGTTATTTGATTTGAAATATGCCGTCCTAGTAACACCTTTTACCGGCTGATCTATTCATCAATACGTATGATAAAATTTCCATAACACTGCTGAAATCGTATTACTTAACTCGGTATGTTACATAGGCTACCAATGGGCCATTGCATTAGAATTAAGTGTTTTAAATTATACATTGATCATGAGGCAATTTCCATGAACATGTAGGCATTTGTAAATTTATTATTATTATTATTATTATTATTTTGATACTGCTGAATACTTCGACTGGCTACTGACGGAAAAAATTCATAATTTTAAAAATAAAACTTCTAAAACATTAAGCTAGTCACCCTTGCTTGACAAGGTTAAAAATTCAGTAAAAATGGCGTGGAAATGATTCATTGAAAGGATGGATTTATTGTTATACTTTGAAAAAAAAATGAAATTAGCAAATGGTATAGTGAATAGTGGACTGAGAATTAATGCATCGCCAATCATGACCTAGCGAACAAGACTTTACCATCTGGCCAGATTTTAAAGCTGGAAAATATACCTCATTAAACAAACTTGCACTTCTATAAAAATTATTTTAATAAACTTTTACAATAAACTTGCACCCATTTACCACATACCCTTGACTGAATTTTTATGCATTTCGAATGAGACATCCGTTCTGGCATGCTGTTATTTTATTTAAAAGGTTTGCTTACCTGTGTCTTACACAATAAGGTATTGGTTTTATTTTCACCCTCAGAGTTATATACTGTTTTACTAATCGATCATTTTTGTTTTCTTTACTTATCGTTTGAAATTGCACTCTCCTGCTTGACCTCACACCTGCCTTTACTGCACGCACCTATTACGTTATCAATTCCATAGATTTTTAAAAAAAATCATTGATTTGTTTGTAAGAATCCAACTTTTTAAACATTTTGTGCTATTATTAATCTTTAGCATCATCATCATATATCTCTGAATATCAGTAAAAAAAAACCTATAGATTTTTTTTCTATGTTTTAACAGATCGTTGCTATTTTTTTTTAAAAATTTCAACATTTCTTTTCTTAAAAATGAATAACCTGATTCATAAAGCCCGGAATGAAAAATGATCTAGTAAATTTTATTTTTTATTCAAAAGTAAATTTTTTACAATTATCTAAAAAAAAATTGTTTGCTCATTCTATGTGATGATTTCTATCTAAGTAACATACTTAAATCATAATGGGAGAAGTTCATATTGATTTTACGTGTGCAAAAAAAAATACGAATTGCGTAAATAATGTAACTATTATATTTCATAAATATTATATTAGAACTATATGCAAATTCTCAATAGTTTAGTATCTCAATTATGTTTATAGTTTGTTTGCTAAATCTTAAAGATTTATTTAAAGAATAACTTAGGGACATAATAAGATATAAAAAAGTACCTTCCGCAAAGTCGACATTGTCGATAGACCTCCTTTATGGAGAACCTTAAATGTCATCAAACTTTTTGGGTAGCTATTGTAACTTTAAATACATTTTAAAAAATCAATCAATCAATATTTGTAAATTGGGTTCTTATATAACTGAAGGTTCATTTAAACAAAGTTGAACATCTGACCCCGCGGATAGATGGCTTGAGAGCCGGCCTTCTTCCCGTTCCTGTTAACAATCACCCACGTGTTGAAGATTACATGCATGTGCTGTCCTCTATCGGCAACCTTACATTGACCTTTGTTTTTCTTTTCAATTTCTCTGTCTCTACAGTAACAGCTGGATACTTCATTTTCTCCCCGCAACCTCTAACCCGAAACGTCGTGATTTTAACAGCGTGCAGGGGCGTCTTCGTCATGATAAGCTGGTTCTACCACTGGGCCCTCCTCCAGCGAAAGTTCTTCGCCTCCATGAAACGCTCCGCCTCTTGCAAAGACCTCAGCAAAGAGAAATGATGTCCGCAGTTATTTTCGTTTTGCGTGTTGTTCTTCTAAGTGGATTGAAATTTAAAATTTAAAAAAAGTATCCGTTGTTTCATTTCTCCTCTCCTCTCATTCGATGCCAAGCTCAGTGTAAAAAGTTCCGAAATGTGTGTCTTGTTGTTCATTTTTAAAATTAAATTGCCTTGTATTGTTTGATTAATGAAGAATTTGTTTGAATTGTGATTAATGAAGCATGCTTTATGATTTACGTGGCGGAAACAAACATCATTTGAGAATTATACCAAATAGAGTAACTTTTATGGCAATAACTGTTATAACAATAAAACAATAAGATTATGCTTGTGTTAGTGAGTTTTTATTAAAATAAAAAAAAAGTCTCATGAGGAAGACAAATGGAGAAATAAATAAATGTAAAAATGTAAACGTTCATGATTTAAGCCAATTCATATTTCGTTCAAAGATATGTGTTCATGAGTAATATATTCATAACAATTATTTATGTCAACATCAAAAGTAATTTGTGAAACACAGACAATTATTGCTTGAGATGTTAATTATGATATTTCCGACGGGTCGTTCATTTTACATGTATATCAAAATGTTGTTATAGGGTTTTTATGTCAGCAAACAAAGGTTTATAATAAAATTAGATACATGATTAATGATTCATTAATTAAATTAAGAGAAAAATATGGTATAATTCTTTTTTACAACAAACTGTGAATTTTCGTTGAATATTTATTTTAAATTTCAAATATAAAACAAAACATTCTGTTTTGAATTAAATTAGAAAAATAAACAAAATATGTATCAATTACTGGAAAAAACAGGATATTGTTTGTGTCATTGTTTGTGTCAAAATATAAAATTTTAAAATTTAATCTTTAAACATAGGTATGTGTATTAAATTTTGATGAATCTAAAAATAAAAATAATAATTTGTTAATGGTAAAAATGATTGTTTAAATTTGGGATTTTCAGGTGTGTAGTCATATGGAAATAATGGTATAGCTTGTTTTCAGAGCATTAAATTTTGATGAATCTAAAAAAAAATTTGTTAATGGTAAAAATGATTGTTTAAATTTGGGATTTTCAGGTGTGTTGTCATATGGGAATAACGGTATAGCTTGTTTTCAGAACATTAAAATTTTTTAAAGAAAATTTGAAAATACAAACAATAAACGATCACTTTAGAATCAAAGAAGTGGTGAGGCATATAAAGCAATTCCATATTAAAATATTATATTTCATTCTTTTCACGTCCAATAATCTTGATATTGTCAATAATTCAAGAGTATCTGTCATCTCTGTAAGTCTGTCACAGGTCTCCTTGTCAATGTAGTCCTACTTGCAAATATTAATGAGACTACGGTAACCAAACATAGATTTAAATGTCACTGAAGTTTTGTATGTAATATCAAGTTACATACTTTCATTAAAATTTAAAATTAAAAAAGGATATTTCTTTCTATCAATTTAAATAAATTAAAACTGCTTTGAAAACTGGGTTGTTTTTTTTTAATTAAAAGCATTATTGGTTATATTTTACAGTAATTCAAAGATAACTTATGAGCATTTACATCCCTAATTCACGGGGTCAAATAATAGCTTGAAAAACACATTATTTGAATGAAGTTTCAAAATAAAATTATAAGAGCGAAATATTAGGCAGCATTTTGTGGGATAATTTCACCAGTGAACATAAATTCAGTGCAAAGTAAAAGATTTTATGAGGCTTATAATATCATATGAACACTTGGTTGTTTAAAATGTGAGCATATATACAAAATAAAGTTATCAAACAAACTCTTCATTAATATTTTATCATTATCAGAGATAAAGAATTCTTATTTCACCCTATATAGCTGTTTTGTGTATTATAATAAATTAAAAATTTATTTGTAATTTATTTTGGTGTTATAACATTCAAAGTTAACATCAGTTCTATTTTTAGAACTTCAACTTAAAAAGATCAAGCAAATTATAATTAATGTGAATTTTTGAAACAAGTTATTTTTTAATGTCCAATAATCGTAATAATTTGAAATGTACTTGATGTCATTAATTTTTTTTACTTGTTGAGGCATTTAAAAAAAAGATTAAATTAGATTATCCTCTTTGAAAGTAAATATATGTACATGTATACCACTCTTTAACTTTACATTAAGACTTTGTCTTTATACAGAACAGAATATTCCTGTAGCCTAATTTCTTTAGCACAAATATTAAGAGTGTACAGAGTACTCAAATCACATAAAGACATTTGCTTGTTCAGGTAAAGCCATAACTGTTAATTAGCATTGGCCATATTGGCGTTATCATTATTTATAAGTATGGGACTGGGTAATTAAATCTGATCTTTTTCATAATCCCACTTTATTAATCACTTATAAAGGGGAAATAGAAGCATTGCCAAGTTCTATTTGAAATATATTAAGCTTTTGTTTTTTCTTTTTCTTTGTTTGCTTGTCATAAAAATTAGAGCTTGTCAAATTATTTTTAGATAGTGCACACTGGTACAAATTTGGACAAAATTACAGTCCAAAAATACATTGCAATTATAAATGTTACGGATGATTAAAATCTAATTGTTGCCATTAAAATATTGACTATTATCATGGAAATGATTTTTCAATAATAAACCGAGCATTTGTCTGTAATTATTTAATTTAAATTTACATTTAAAAAGCACAGAATCTTTTCATATTCTTAATGAATGGGACGTTACTGGTATTTGATTAATATAAATCTCTATTCTCTGAAGTTACAAATGTTTGCTTGTAATCTTTGCTAGTTAAAAATTATGGCTATTTATATTTTGTTAATTTTCAATACCATTAATATGATTTACCCTGAGAAATTTTTCTTTATATTTTAAAACAAAATAAATATAAATTTTATGAAAAGAAAACAAAACAGAATTAAAAAGTGCAATTCGATATCTTGGTAATACAATTTAGTACTACAAACCATAGACGTATTACCAATGTAACTATCCCATAGGTAAATGCTGCCTCTAATATTTATAGTGTACATGATATGTACCAAAAGGAAAAAAATTCCTTTGCAATTTTCCATTTACAACAGCAGTTAACGTTGAAATTTTTAATGTGTTAGAGGATTTCTTTTCCAGTTAAAAGTTTTAATAAATAAATATGTCATATTAAATACTAAAGAATATGCATTTTTATCAGGATCAAGCATTTTTAGCAACTTATTTGAATTTTGGAATATAACAATTCAGACTAGATGGAACTTAGGGTAACTTATATTGAATTTTTTATTTATGAATTATTTTTACTTAATTATATACAGTGTATATTTAATTAACTAATTTTTGCAACCTATTGTAGGTCCCAAAATATTGCGTTTTATGAAGATCTAAATGTTTGAACAGAGTTGTACCTGGTAAAATGTTGATTGTCTCCCATTAACCTCCGTGAAACCCAGCCCCACCCAGGTCCATCCACGCCCCCCCCCCACCTCATGCCTTTTCTCACATTGTCCAAAATATGCCATGTGATATTTCGCCCCTCCTTGGTCATTGAACTGTTGTTTCCCATTTTATCTTAATCTTTCCGCACCCACACTCACACACACCAAGTAACCAAGGACACTATGATCTGTGTTGTATGTATTTAATGTAATATACATGTACTGTCATTTATGTTTCAAAGCAAATTATTAAAATTAACCAATACATGATTCACATTTTTTCTCGTTCAGTAACTTATTTCGTTTTAATGTTTTGTTTATTTGTTGTTTTTTTTTGTGTTCATCAGCTTGGAAATGAAATGTTACCCAAATGAAAATGCAGATTTTCTTTTTTATTACAAATAACAGGATCCGAGTCAATGTGGACAATTCTCTATTCCTGGTTTAAATTTGATTAATACTGAAATATTTTTTAAAGGCATGTTAGTCGAAAATTCCTTAAGCTTAAGATTTCTTTCAAAAAGTATTTAAACCATGTTATTTCAATGTATCACAAAACATATTTGAAATCCAACAACAAAACAACAAATATTGAATAATCTAGGCATAAATTTGTTTTACACATTTTATTAAGAATTCATGATATCACAAACTCTTTACGTTTGAATCTCAGGGCAATGCTGAAGAACAGACAGAGAATGTTGTATTTTCTCAGTGAAAAACAATACATTTCCATTAAAATTGTAATTTTTTATTCCTTACCATTTAAAAAATAATTTTATTATCCATTGAATCACATATAGTATGGATGTTGCAAGTTTTGGCATTTACAACATCGTAATGTTAATGGCTAATTAATTATTGTGTTGGTTGAGTCATATTCTCTTTACATTACATCATGCACTTAACTACGAGGCGATGCTCATCATACGGTTCTATATCATTTCTGGTTATCAAATCTATTTAATATACACAACCAATTGCCTCACACATTGAGCGCAACGTCAGTTCTACCCCTGTAGCATCCGGTCACGTGACGGGCACTGCACGAGCAGCTCTGTCCATTCAGCTGTCTGCTCGCTCTGAAGACGCTCAGATGGACGGAATTTCCTCGTGACGTCACAATTTGGCCGGGACACCTGAGGGTGACGGCTGAGACCAGGGGAACTCCCCCATCGACGGTGCACGTCACCGTGACGTTCTCGCCGGCAAGGATGACGTCACTGGTCAGTCCTTGTCCACTGTAAGATCTGCCGTTGATCACCAACGAAGGCGGCGCCTTCGGGGGCTCTGGTGAAAGTAACCCAACACGAAATGATTAATCAATTGTGCACTGAATGGTTTTAAACTTATCTTTGTTGTTAAGGATTTAAAAAAAAATAATTAATATCGCAATTTCGAAAAATGAAATAAATATTCTTTTAAAATATAATAATAATAATAATAATGATAATAATAATAATAAATTTGAACACTGTTTATGCTTAGAGATGGTAGAGTGATTAAGATGGTAATATTCTTGTTAGTAACGATAATACTGCAAAGCTCGCTCTTTTTTTCCCCTCAACTTATTTTTTAATGCTATTGAAGAGAAGACTTCTTACTTCTTAGCGACTCGATTCCTTGTTGTACAAAATGGAAGGACACTAGGGTGTGTTCTATTCGCAACGGAGAGGATTATCACTAATCATATGGTTAGAAATGCACGAAAACAGTTGATACATGTATTTGGATGTAACAATGTCACTTTATCTCTAGTCAGAAATAAACTAGTTTGCTAAGCATAACCAAAATCATTAGTTACTCTCGTGACCTGTTAGCAAGTAAGTTAGCATTAGTTTCAGTAGCTGACATTCAAATCAATCGCTAAGTCGTTAGTCTTAAACACTGGTCAAGATTAACACTAACAAGTCGCTGAACATTGACGAAAACTTTCCAGTACTTCACGAATTTGTCTGGTCTATTTGGATGCTTTTACAGAATTTTTTCAAGGTACCATTAGTTAAATTTAAATCATTAAACCTAGACTGACTAGATGATAAAAGTACCAAGACTAAAGTAGTCATATTACAAAGACAATTAACTCTAATTTAGAAATAGAACACAAAGATAACTTTATACAACCCTCAGATAGACATAAGGATAGAAACGCTTTTCTTATTCCGTATGCAAAAACAAACACATACTAATTCTTGTCCTTCCCATCCAGAATTCGGGTGTGAAATGGGTAGCCTGAGGAAACCAGGAAAACCAACACTTTATCAACATTTAAAACTCTAATAGGAATGCAGGACTAGACACAAACCAAGGATAAGCCTAGGACACAATAATCTTTACAGAAGGAGCGTGTAACAGATAAGATAGGATAAGATACCACTGACGCTAAAAGTAGCCTCTTGGGCCACGATTACAAAATCTGATTAAGAGGAGCTCCAATAAAGCTGCTATGCTTTTCCCGAAATTAATGTGCGAGCCGAAACAGCTGAAGATCATCGAAAAAATCTCCCTCACTCTACAACTATCACAGTTTCTTATGGCTCACCCCGAACATTGATGGTGATATTATTCTTGACCATTTCTTTACTACAGCTGTTGGTGGGCTGGCATAAGACAGTTTGAGGACCTCCCGTCACAGGCTTGATGCTATAATTGAACCTGTGGACGGTTCCCAGTTCTTCTCCGAGGTACCAGTTGTAGACGGGGCGATCATCATTGACACGGAAGTGAAACCACGGGGTCGGGAAAACATTGGCCACGGGGACGTCACATTCTACGTTTAGTGCTTCCGGTCCACCGGGGCAGAGGTCAAACGTGTTGTCACCATTTCCGTTGGCTAGTCTGAGGCTCATCACGGTAGGACCATCTTGAAGTTTATTGTGAATTCAATTATCGATTACATAATGTTATAATTGTATGGGGTCTTCTAGGAAATACAAAATAAGATACACCAGAACACGGGTAATCCCTTATTTCAGCGCATTTTATATTTCAAGTCATCAAAAAAACATTTTTTCAAACTTACTTCATTAATTATTATTATGAAATCTATTAAAAAATTGAAACATTGTTTTTTTGTTGAAATAAAATTACTATTTTACGATTTTTACGAAATAAAAATTTGTATACTTCACTATCTTCTGCGACTAACGGCACCATTGTTGTTGTTGGAAGTCTGCTTTTAAAACCCTTTTTCTAAGTTAAAAACCCCTTTAAACTCAACAAAATACGCGAAAAAATAATTGTAAAGCATTCATTAAATAATTTTTTTATTTCTGATTTAAGTGTTTAAATTAGTCAAAGTAAGTTATTTTATTTGTTTGTTCTAAAAATTTAAAATGCGCTAAAATAAGGGATTACCCGGAACACGATGTAACATCACGATCTTACAGTTTGGTTGAAGTTTTTAAAATAGTTTTGATTTAAGATATTCTCCACCCCCACCCATTTTCTTCCATTTTTAATCAGCCATATTGTCAATGTTCCAACAAATAATAAAACAACGTGTTTTAGTTTAGGAGTTATAACTTTTAGCTTTACATGCTCTAATATTAACATAAACAGCTATACTGACTTATTGTGTACCCACTTACAATTATAGCAACATACCTAAAAGACAAACACAATAAATAGACAACTTGTTTTTAAAAATTCCGACTTACAAAGCACAGTAACTCTCAAACCTTATTTAATGGAAGCGTTTCACGTAAACGAAGCAAATTAGTAAAGGAGTACAGTAAAAAAAAACAACCCAAAACATTCGTTCTTTTCTTAAAAAGTCAGAATGTCTCATGTTTCTCTGTATATTGTTTAGAATAATAGGAATTCTACGACTTACTGACTTTTAGAACTGATTGGCTAAATAAGCTTACTTGTTATTACAATTAATAACCGCGACTCGGCGACCTGAAACCAACAACTCCCGGCAGGCAATGCCAAAGTCCGATATGTTAGGGGTTAGGTGCTAGTTACATATGATTACAGTCGCTGTACGGATCTTAGACAAAGCATCTTAAATGCATTGTCGATGATGAAAACCAAAGTACCCGTTGAGGGTCGGGTAAATCCGAAGCGACCGTTTCGTCCCCCTCAATTTTACTAGCAACGCCATTGAGAGGTGCCGGTTTAGGGCCAGGAGCGCCAGTACGGATTAGCAAAAGGTACCGCGAAGAACGCAGCGGACGCCAGCTCTGAGGAAACCTTCCAGTGTGGGTTGCACGCTAGGTAGGTCATTGATGATCCCCCGCATTGCGGCGATCCTAACCATTGAGACTCGTATGCTTTGCCGGGGTGGCGCCGAAGTGGTAGCGGGTCGTAGTAAGGCAATTCCACCCCTCCTTGTGAGGTCAACCTAGTGGGAGGCATCCTCGACTTTCTGTCTTAGATGCCCAGGTGGCCGCTTCAGAAGCGACCGCTCCGGGGGGGTTCCCAGCTGTCAACGTCCTTTTCTGGGGGAGGGGGCCAGATAGCTGGGAGGGTCTTCCAGGAAGACCCATGAAGAGCACTAGGCTCGGGGCTTCTGATTTTCTTCCACATGTAGGATCATTACAATTAATAGGTTAAAGTATCTTACTTGGTTTTGAAACTAATTGTCTAAAGCAGGGGTCTCCAAACTACGGACCGCGGGCCAGATGCGGCCCATGAGGCCCTCTCATCCGGCCCCTGTAGACGTTTTAATCTAAAAAAAAAGATACAATTTTTACCTGTAGTTTACCACAAAACTGTTTGTAGTTGGCCCCCAAACTTCTGTTTGACAGTTAATGCGGCCCTCCGGCAGAAAAGTTTGGAGACCCCTGAGTCTAAAGAAACTTATTACTGGCTGTTTAACAGAATTGGCTAAATAAACTTAATGCTATTTAAACTTTTTTGTTTGTTTGGCTTCTTTAAGTCTCGTGAGACGACGGAATTTTCTGTGCTCCTGTGGGATTTACGCAACTATTGTCTAAATAAACTTACTAGCTGTAACAGAATACAAAGTATAACCACACACAAGGTGAATCTAAATACAAGGTACATTAATATTCAAGGTACATCAACATACAAGGTACATCAGCATACAAGGTACATCAACATACAAGGTACATCAACATACAATGTACATCAACATACAATGTATATCAACATACAAGGTACATCAACATACAAGGTACATCATCATACAAGGTACATCAACATACAAGGTACATCAACATACAAGGTACATCATCATACAAGGTACATCAACATACAAGGTACATCAACATACAAGGTAAATCATCATACAAGGTACATCAACATACAAGGTACATCAACATACAAGGTACATCAACATACAAGGTACATCAACATACAAGGTACATCAACATACAAGGTACATCAACATACAAGGTACATCAACATACAAGGTACATCAACATACAAGGTACATCAACATACAAGGTACATCAACATACAATGTACATCAACATACAAGGTACATCATCATACAAGGTACATCAACATACAAGGTACATCAACATACAAGGTACATCAACATACAAGGTACATCAACATACAAGGTAAATCATCATACAAGGTACATCAACATACAAGGTACATCAACATACAAGGTACATCAACATACAAGGTACATCAACATACAAGGTACATCAACATACAATGTACATCAACATACAAGGTACATCAACATACAAGGTACATCAACATACAAGGTACATCAACATACAAGGTACATCAACATACAATGTACATCAACATACAAGGTACATCATCATACAAGGTACATCAACATACAAGGTACATCAACATACAAGGTACATCAACATACAAGGTACATCAACATACAATGTACATCAATATACAAGGTACATCATCATACAAGGTACATCAACATACAAGGTACATCAACATACAAGGTACATCAACATACAAGGTACATCAACATACAAGGTACATCAACATACAAGGTACATCAACATACAATGCACATCAACATACAAGGTACATCATCATACAAGGTACATCAACATACAAGGTACATCAACATACAAGGTACATCAACATACAAGGTACATCCACATACAATGTACATCAACATACAAGGTACATCAACATACAAGGTACATCAACATACAAGGTACATCAACATACAAGGTACATCAACATACAAGGTACATCAACATAAAAGGTACATCAACATACAATGTACATCAACATACAAGGTACATCATCATACAAGGTACATCAACATACAAGGTACATCAACATACAAGGTACATCAACATACAAGGTACATCAACATACAAGGTACATCAACATACAAGGTACATCAACATACAAGGTACATCAACATATAAGGTACATCAACATACAATGTACATCAACATACAAGGTACATCATCATACAAGGTACATCAACATACAAGGTACATCAACATACAAGGTACATCAACATACAAGGTACATCAACATACAATGTACATCAACATACAAGGTACATCATCATACAAGGTACATCAACATACAAGGTACATCAACATACAAGGTACATCAACATACAATGTACATCAACATACAAGGTACATCATCATACAAGGTACATCAACATACAAGGTACATCAACATACAAGGTACATCAACATACAAGGTACATCAACATACAAAGTGCACCGAAACACATTGTACGATTGTACGCCAAAATTCAAGTCACACCAACTTACAAGGAAATTTAACTTCGAACTCTGTTCCTTTCTGTTGCTTCCTGAGTGCAGATGCACCAACACACACAAACTTCTGAGTTTTCGTAGCTGCATGAACAGATTCGTTATGGTAGTAACATATTGGAAAGCAATGTGAACGAGTATTTTTTTTTAGGCTAACTCTTGCAATAAACTATTATACCAATAATATCATATCAGATTCAAGTGCTTTCTAATAAAAACAACAAATTATTTACTGAAGGTTGCAAATAAAATTAAGACATTAAAAAATAATCAACTTTGTATTATTACTTTTAAAAGGTCATTTCACCACCACAAATAAAAAGAGTCCCTTTCGGGCGTCTTAACACTTTGACAGAAACGATCGACTGATAACAGTAATGGCTTTATTTAACTCACGAGTTCTGGTTTTGGGGGTGGTCACTATCAGTCTAGAAGAACCGTTGACCCTCTCCTGATCGGCCAGCCTTTCCTCCAGGAACCACTCGGCCACACCTTCAGGGTAGCCGGCCCTGATCAGGACACACGTGCAAGACCCTAATGGCGCTGGAAGACAGTTGTCGACCCTGGACCACGGGTAGTAGCAGTCGCGATTGAGAACGACCTCTGGCAACGCTGGAAATAAGCAGGATATAGTTGGATTCATTCGAGATTTGAAAGTAACTTAATTGATTTTTAAATCCTTTATATTAACTCGTGGTGTCTGAACACTTGCTTGCGTGCTTGCTTGTCACCAAAACTTTGGGATTGATTTTAACCCACTTCCTCGTTAGCTAGCGAGCTGAAATTTTGCAGGCAAATTTGTGCCGATGACAAAAACGATGTAACAAAATTTCAGATAGATCGCATGTACCGTAATTAAATTATTGAATTTTTAGATTATTTTATTTATTTCTATGTATCATGTTATTTTTTGAGATAGAGTGTCGCGGTGCGTATTATATTGAACAACCTTTCTGTCGCGCAATAAGGTGCGTATTTTAATGACAACACTTTTTATAAACATATTCCTGATCGGTGCGCATTATATTAAACATGTTTTACGAGACATAACTACAATTTTGTATTTTTGGATGGTCTTTCGCTGCGTATTATAATGAACATTCTTTTAGTTACGTCTCTTACATAAAGGATTTATAGTCAAAAACTTGTTTTTTTTTACTTTTTAAAAATGTATTATTGTTTCCCGGTTTCACCACATCAGGTCAGATACCTGTAGAGAAATAGAGGAGGGACCAACTGGGATATATACAAGTAAATTCTAAAGGCATAACTTGTAGGTTGTAGTAAAAAAATAAACACGTATACACATTCTACGCCAAAGACCATATACGGTATTTGTCATGGTTCAATTCATCCGGTACATTGATAAATGAAGATTACACTGGGAAATTGCACCTAGGGGATTTCGGATCCTAATCCCGCAGTGATATGAACTTTTTTTCAAAACAACAACTAAGATACTCACCCAACTCCCGAATGTACACAACTTACAAAACTCGACCTGCACAGGTTGACTGCGGGATTGCACGCCAGTGCGAGTCGAGAGTACGGCAGAAAACTCGTGAATTCCCTGGCCCAGACTTGAAACGGTGACGTTGACGGAACAGAAGACGTTGAAACCGGAGGACCTGTCTGGCTCGGTGGTCAAGCGGGCTCCAGTCAGCAGGGAGCTCCTGCCCTGTGGATACAAAAAAGATGACCTCCAGTCCACATGACGTCATGTTTACACTTGAGTGTCTGTAAGAATTTAGATTTGTAAGATAAAATATGTTTCTGTTTCAGTCTATGGAGAATGTGATCTTATTTTCGCTTATCAATTGTACGTTATCCGAATACCTAACACATGTTCCCTTTGCTGCGCGGCCGCGAAGATTTCTGACCGACGCCGCACAACCATTAGAATTACCGCTCCGCAAATTTTGTAAAAATATGGCCAAAAATAGATGATATGCAACTCTCCAAACGAGTAAACTTTGCACAGAACCAACGAATCTTAGAGAGAAAATTGGACCTAACATTTGCTTATATTCTTAAAATTATTTAAGGCAAAGTGTTCATCATTAGGCAGATGTGTTGAATATCATGCATTGAGTTTGCAAATGTATGTTTTAATTACACGTTTCAACTCATTTCTATAATATGGAAATTTCCCTTCATTTTTCTAGTATTCTGAAAAAATAAAAGGTAAAGATATGTTAAAGTTACCACCACGCCTTCAGACCAACGGTTGAGCCTATGCTCCTCAGAATGTCCACAAATAGAGACACGGATCCCAGTTTCCGCCAATGTGATCTGTATGAATTATTGACTTGACTAAAAGTATGCCGTGGGGGGGGGGTGGGGGGATGGGAATACAGGGTTTCCTAGGTGATGGGGGGGGCGCACTTTAAAGTAGTGAATCTTTTCCATACCCCTGCATTTTAAAAAGTATGACTTATATGTATTCCTAAGGTTATGTCTTATTCTAAATAATGAAGGGACGGCCATATCAAAGAGCGCCCCGGGCGTCTCAAATTTATCTGCTTCACCCCACGTGGCAGCGCTTTGATCAGTTGCATCAACTAAACATTGTGTTGATCTTTGTTTACATTTAAATATTCTAACATTATTTGTTTATCTTTGAATATTCTAACATTATTTGTTTACATTTGAATATTCTAACATTATTTGTTTACATTTGAATATTCTAACATTATTTGTTTATCTTTAAATATTCTAACATTATTTGTTTATCTTTAAATATTCTAACATTATTTGTTTATCTTTAAATATTCTAACATTATTTGTTTATCTTTAAATATTCTAACATTATTTGTTTATCTTTAAATATTCTAACATTATTTGTATATCTTTGAATATTCTAACATTATTTGTTTATCTTTGAATATTCTAACATTATTTGTTTATCTTTAAATTTTTCTTTATATACTTTTAAAAATTCAAAATAATTTTCTAATAGTGAACATTTTAACAAATAAGGTTTTTAAATATTTAAAAATGCTATATTTAATGCAGTTGTAATGGAGGAGTACACTGTTTTAGCATTATTTATACATTCTTTGTGGTAGAAATCTTTTGTGAGCTTTTTTTTAAGGGCATAAATCATATATATATTTACGCTCAATTATGTAGCCTAACGCTAAGGGACATCACTCTGCTTCTTTTTAATTTTGCGTTGTTAGCAGTGCTGATTGACTCAAATAGTTATTTTTTGGTGCAGTAATTTGGTGCGCTGCTTTCTAAAATTAGTTAAAAAATCGTGTGGTGATTAGCACTGTAAAAATTATTATATAAATACTTTGTTTAATTTTCAGGAATATTTCGTATTTATCATACAAGGATAAGTTACTTGGGCTTTTGACCAAAAAATAAAGTGGGCGCCGTAGGCGCCCTACAGCCTCAATTTAGAATTGCTTTGTGTACATTTAAGGTAGTTTAATATTACGTATCTATCATACAAGGACAAGTTTTTTGGGCTTTTGAAAAATAAAAGTGGGCGCCGCAGCACAACCTATGTTATGTACATACTTTGTGTACATTTCAGGAATATTTCGTATTTATCATACAAGGATAAGTTACTTGGGCTTTTGACATAAAAAAATAAAATTAAAATTTAAAAAAAAACTTTTATAATATACTTTGTGTACATTTAAGAAATTTTAATATAACGTTTTTATCATACAAGGACAAGTTAGTTGGGCTTTTGAAAAAGGTGGGCGTCGTAGGCGCCCTTAAAATAGGGGGGCGCCGCAGGCGCCACGGCGCCGCAGCACAAACTAGTTTATAAATATGTAGGTTTATTCCTCTTCTTAATCACTCTACGCATTTCTCTTTCTTGTTCTGGTGCTTGTCTGCCCAACCCTAATTAAGACGCCAAGGCGCATATCTATTGAGTTGTGATTGACGTATTTCTTGTATTGGCATTTTTTTCATTTACGGATAATATTCATCATTATTTGTAGAGCGATCTGCATATAAATCTAACCCCAGTTTCTAGAGCCAAGCACATACCAATTAGCATACCCTCTGACAACAAATCAAATTTATTAAACACAATTCAATGAATAATTGAGCCATTCTGCCTTCTGTAAGGGTCAATGGCTCTATAGCTACAGAGACAGGTCCGGTGGGGGTACTTACATTAAGTTTCCAGTACGTCTGACAGTTTCTGACACCTGCCTCGACTCCACCGAACTGACATATCACTGACAGATTCTTGTTGGCATTGTACAGGAAAGTGTCGCAGTTGGAACTTACGGCATTTGCTGAACATACAAAAAAACTCCTTATAGTTGCTCAAGTGATTTACAATCATGTAAGATGTGTGTAGTTTGACGGTTATTTGGATGGTCATGGGTTAATTCCCATTTTATGAAGTGAAGACAGTTGCGAATAATTAACACTAAAAACACATTTTAAAAACTAGTCTTATATGAAACATTTTCTACTTTTTAGTGTACGCATTTTACAGTAAGTGCAAAGCCAGCTTACCTTTTGACTATAAATCCCTTATATATGAGACATAGCTAAAAGTAGTGTTTATGTTTAAACGCGACATTTACAGACTGAAACACAATTATCTCCCCTGGTTTTAAAACTGGGCGCAGGGACGGTAGGGGGTGTGAACTGTGACGGTCGGCGTCAACGCGTGAACTGGGCACGTGAAAAAAATATAAACAAATAGTGGGACGGTTCGGATTAAACTTACAAAGCAAGTTAATATAAGACTAGTAAAAATAAAGGGAAAGAGCCCATGGAGCAAGCCGGATTGGCATAGACAAAAAAACGCTACAGAAGAAATCATTTTCATTAAAAAATGATATTTTAAAGAGATCTGACCAGATGATGGCAGAATATGGGCAGATCACTTACTGACCACCGGGAAACGCAAAGAGAAATTGTATTCAAACAAGAAAGTTCTTTAACAAAGACCAGATTGATGTGTGTTCATTTACACTTCCCATAACATGTGCTGCCTTGAATATCAGTCGTGGCAGAGGCGTCACTAGGGTTGGTGTCACGCGGGGCG
Organism: Ampullaceana balthica; assembly: GCA_944989445.1. Lineage (NCBI taxonomy): Eukaryota > Metazoa > Mollusca > Gastropoda > Lymnaeidae > Ampullaceana > Ampullaceana balthica. The sequence continues at coordinate 2,480,400 of CALYLW010000007.1, forward strand.
GTAGCTCATGGTGTCACCCCATCACGACCTACCCCATAGAACTCCTCCGAGTTTTCCAGTGCCAAATAACGATAACATACAGAATTTTACATTTTGGTGTCAGCCCCCTGATGGTGTCACCCGGGTAGGCCCGCCCCCACCGCACCCCCTAGTTACGCCAGTGAGTCGTGGCACTATGATATTTAAAATGACTAATACCTATGGCTTACGTTTTATTTTAAAGACATTAAAAAAAAACTTACAGTGTCCACAAATAAAGGCCAGGGTCACAGTCAACAGGAATGCAAACATGTTATCTGTTGAAAGAAATGCAACCAACGAAACGTGTGTTCAAACGAATAATTGAGCATTTTAAGACATTGACAAATCCCTATAGTTAAGAGGCTATGTGTATTCATCTCCGGTGTTATGATTTTTTTTTCTTTATATCAAGGTTTTTGACAATTTTAATTGTTCAAATTAGTGAAACAAAATTCACAGTGAGCATTAAACAATTTATTTTTCTTTGTGCAAAATACATTTGTCTCGTCGTAAAATTTACAACTTCCGCCTGTGCAAGGTATAATTTCATGATCAGAGAAAAGATCCTATTTAGAATCGCACATATTTTTGTCATAGTAGTAAAATGTAACGATGCAGCATTAGACTTTTATATTATGTGATACTACTTTTTATAGTCAAATCAATATTAATCTTATAGTAATATTCAATGGTGAAAATTTTAGCCTTACCACGTAATGTGTTAGCTGCTCACAGTATGCGTGATGGGAAATCTCAGCTAAAAAAAATCCAGTATTGCTTTAGGCGTATTTATAAGGCGAACTTTGTTTGAGTTAACACAAGGAGGGAAAAAAAGTGTTGAAACAGGACCGCGTGTAAATGAAGTCGCATGTTTGACCTATGTCTACACCTGTTGGTCCCAGAGCTGTTGACATTAACACAATAGACTTAGACCTGATGGGAAGATCAACATTGGCCTTGGCGGTCGCAATGCGTTACATAATATATCAATCTCGCTGTCTGGCTATTCAATATTACACAACAAACAAAAATTAATGTTGAAAACAATCACCAAGTATATTATTATTTCAATATTTATGTCATAAGGAGATATAAGGAACATTAATTTGTTTGTGTTGTCATCACAACCTAAAATGGCAAAGGCGTTGTGTATTTTTAGACACTTCTCAGATGTATAACCTTTGTCAGTAAGGCGTATCCTCTTTATGAAGAAGTATTGGATTAGCGAAAGGTAGCCCCATCAACCAATAGAAAATGCGCCACATGCTATCTACGTCTATGAAACTTAAATGTAATATGTCCTCTACAACAGTGCTTCTCTAAGTGGTGGTCCGCGGACCGGTTCCGATCCTTGGGCCATCCGATGCCGGTCCGCAGACGTTACCAAGAAATGACTTTTCGCTACAAAGTCAGTACAGTGAAAATAGTTCACCAGTCCCTGGTGCAGTGGAAAAAATTCCTGCCGGTCCGCAATACTACACAGTTTGAGAAGCACTGCTCTACAACGCCGAACACAGTTCCTCTGCATATCACAGTCCACCCCAGTAGGATTTTAACGCGTGTTTCAACATAAGACGCCTAGTTTCATCGTGCGTCGTGGCTATTTGCTCAACGCATCTGAACATGTCTCTTCTATCATCTGGCCGCTACTCTACTGAGTTCTTAAACCACAGTCAAACTCAACATAGTTTATGTTTGCTACACTGCAGAGCTCATAATCGCCAGTCAACCTCAACATGGTTTATGCTGGCTGCTCTACTGAGTTCATAAATCACAGTCATAAGTTATACTCAATATGGTTTATGTTTGCTACACTGCAGAGTTCATAAACGTCAATCAAACTCAACGTGGTTTATATACCCAAAATAAATGAATAGTGTACTAGAACTAGAACTAGAACTAGAGCTAGAACTAGAACTAGAACTACTTGACTCATGTCTGTGGATGTTATTACTAAGCAAAACATTGTAGTGGAAAACTTCATATTAAAAATGAATGAAATCATCTTTGCGGCTTGTCCCTTACAAATTCTTTACTGTCTTTACTGATTCAACGCTTGTCAGAGATAATCCCTCCCCCACCCCATCCCACACCCCCTGCCCCACCCCCACCCCCTCCCCAACCATTTATTCGGATATCTTTCTGAAATTATGATCGATGTCTTGAAATAAATTCAATTACCACAAGAGAAAACACGGAAGAAATTATTTATAATCGGCTGGCAACCTATTTTTAAAATTTAAGGTATATTTAAGGACATAAAGTGGGTTAAATTTAAATTTACCGTTTTCGGGGGTTTTGAAAATAACAAGCGCGGGTCGTTGATTTGTAATATTTAGGTCATTAATTAAGTTCAGCAATATGCATTTTCTTATGTTATTATCAAATATCAAATATAAATTATCATATTTTACAGTTATCAAAGTTTCCACTAATATAGAATTGCGTATTTGCTCTATTGTTTGGAGATTCCCATTAAAGCCTGTTCGTATTTCATATCACTGGTCGAGGCACCGTCGAGGCGATATTTGACAGTGACCAAAGCCTGAACAAACACAGAAAAAACGTGAAACGAAATACTTTCCACCTTTTAAGATATTTGGAAGTAAAATTTAATTCATTTTGACAATTTTGATCGACGAAACACTTTATGAATAAATTTAAAGTTAAATGAATTTATTTTTAAAAAATTTAAAACACATTAGCAATGACCCCGAGAAATGGCATTTTTATCTCAGAGTTTTATTTTACGTACTTGTTATTGTAACTTTCTTCAGTTATATCACTTTCTTTCACGTTGACTACCCAAATAGGATGATAACAAAATAGGATGTACACTCGCACAGACTAAAGCCATAGACTTTGATGCTAAACATCCCAAGGATATTCTACCAAACGTGAGTAGAATTAAGGTCATACACAAAGGAATCTTTTATTGAAGCCAATTAAATTCCAAATTAAGATGTTTTGTGGCCTATTGGGCAAACGAAGCAGTGGGGAGCACACGTTTCTGTAGCTTCACGGAGACTTGATCCCGTGACTCTCAGTACGACACACGAGCGCGATGGCCCTCGACCACCGGCCCCCTCTGTATGGTTTTACATCGTTGGTATCATCCTGCATCACCAATGACATAACGGGATAATATTCTTTTACCTTAAAACTTATCGTACTCACTCAAAGATCAGACTTGTCAGGTGTTAAGGTTAGGCTCATGGTTTGTTAACTGGTATCGTTAAAAGCTGTCTTTCAACAAAAAAAATTAGTGTGAGGCATTGGCTAAAGTTTAAGGCAAGGCGTGTACTTTTACGTTACTCTGTGTTTACATTGACTCTGTAAACAAAATGATGATGCAGAGAAAAGAAACACAGCTCGAAGGTGTCCGTCCGGTAATAATTCGTTACGCTTAACACCATACACTTTCAGCAGGAATATTATCACACGAAGTCCGATTCACATGAACAATAAAGTAGACTTTGTTATTCAATAAACAGAAACAAAATGCCACAAATGACAAAAGTAAAGAAATCATTTGAGGGCAGTGTTGCCAAAATTGTCATGTGTAACACACCGACGGTCATATTGAACGTTTAAGATTTATTCTTCTTTTGTTTAGTTCATTGGTTTTAAACATCAAACAGCTGATTTGGTACAGTCAAATATTAGTTAGTACTTTCTCCATACGGCCTGTTGAGAGTTTCTTTTGTAGGAAATGCATTTTTAAAAACTGTTCATAAATTGAAGACAACATCTCATTTACTTCTCCCGCCAGCCCCTCCCTCACTCTCGTTCCATACGCACTTAATTTAATATTGAGTGAAGAATACAAATCACAAGTTGAACCGGGGAAACTCATGGTATGCTATCTGGGACCGTGAGAATTTTGTGCGTGTGTGGTTTTATCACCAAGAAAGTGTACTCATGTATTCTATTCAATAACGAGAACTCCGTCTAAAAGAAAGTTTTCCCACCGGTATTTGAGAACAGATTTGAGAATTAAACATCGTGTTTTAAAAAAAATGTTGACGAAATATCAACTGAACATAACCTGAACAAATGTCACCCTGAAAGTAAGTAACTGTCGATCAGGGCTGCTGAAAAACTATTCCAAATCAGTTTTGGACTCCCGACTGACTTCTTAGTAGCGTTTAGCTTTTTTTGTTTAATACCATCGCTATGTAAGCCACTGGGAAGCTTCACCAACTCTCCTATGATGGACATGTTCCGCTCATGTAGGCGGTCTTGGTAATCTTCTAGGTCAGCCAAGCAACACTAGAGAAACAGTCGCGTAGCCAACAAGCAACATTACCGAAACAGTCGTAGCCATCAAGCCACATTACTGAATCATTCGTTACCAACAAGTAACATTACATTAACAGTCGTAGCCATCAAGCAACATTACTAAAACAGTCGTAGCCATCAAGCAGCATTACTGAATCAGTCGTAGCAATCAAGCAACATTACTGAATCAGTCGTAGCCATCAAGCAACATTACTAAAACAGTCGTAGCCATCAAGCAACATTACTGAAACAGTCGTAGCCATCAAGCAACATTACTGAAACAGTCGCAACCAAAAAGC
>CALYLW010000007.1:2487500-2537500 GCA_944989445.1 Ampullaceana balthica
ACAATACATTGTACCAAAATTTCAGATCGATCGAATGTACCGTAATTAAATTAATGCATTCCTTAGTTTATCGTTATATAAGCATCTATACCCGCCAGCCATAGTTTCATGTAACGTGAAGAGTTCACATCGTGACCTCATCGCTTTAAAATTAAACGTTGGGCGGGCGCCGATGAGGTGTTTGGTAAAATAAATAGAGGTAAAAAAATGATTTTTAAAAACCACGTTTTTACAAGTGGACTAAAAAGAAGAAAATTATTTAAAACTTGTAAGTTCAAGTATTTCGATTTAATATGACTAAAAACGAGAGATCTATAAGTGAGAGAATGAGTGAACTGCATATGTTAAACCTCATAAGCGCCCGGCCCACGTTTTTGGTCATATTAAATGTAGGTACTTGAACTTACGAGTTTTAAATTATTTACTTACTCTAGGAACTCTTGTAAAAACGTGGTTTTTAAATATCATTTTTTTACCTTTATGTATTTCTTTTGTTTTTCCGCGGACGGGTGGGACCACGACAAGACGGTGAAGTTAATATAAGGTATTTAAAAATATAATAACTTATAACAAGAATGGACACAAACAATTTAATTAAAGTCTTGATAAACAAATATAAAAATAAACAGCTCTTAGATGTAGGTGGTTTAATTAAAGAGGAAATGAATCTGAAGTTATCTTAACTAGTTAGTGAAGCTTCTAAATACATGTACATTTCTTTGTTCAGATATTCCAAGAGAACCATGAGTATAGGAATGACACGATGAGTGTAATAACTTAAGACAATAGGAAATGGACAATGACCAGTGAGGCAATCGATATAATTTACTCTTGATCTTTCCTACATTCTTAAAGAAAATCAATAAGGATAATAGTAGAAGCTAACAACTTAGGGTCCTAGAGATGAATAAAGATTAAATAGTGATTAAAAACTAAAAAGAGGATTAATATTTCTTTTTATTACTTCTTTCAATTTTTTAATCTCCAATTTTCATTCCGCGTGATAAAAAAAAATCTTGCCAATTTCAAAACTATTTGTGTAGTTGAATAAATGTAATAGTTCAAAAGTTTGAAAACATCTTATCTTATATCTATATCCTATATAATAAAAGGCAATTTTCTGTCCGTTCGGTCCAGTCCTCGATAGCGATTGGTCCCTCAAACACATATGACTCCTACAGCCCATCATAAAGAACACGTTTACGTGGACGTTCAAACCGAGTTATTTTTGGTGCAGTATTTCTTCCAAGACTTTATTTTGAGTTATGCGCGTTGGGATTTATAGTCAAAAGCTCTGTTTTGCGAGCTATTTATGTTAACTATAATGAATAGTATTTTTGACGTGACGCACATGTATGCCGGTCGAGACGGCTGTTGGAGGGGAGTTACAACATTCAACCGAACGGTGGCGGAACGTCCTTGAACGGGTTTTGTTGCTCGTATCGAAATAAATGTCATAAATCATGAACATATGTCACTGTCCTTTTAAAAACAAGTGATCTGGAATCGAAAAGGGCAGACACAGGACAGCGTCAGCGGCGTTCAATGTGCGGTTTATGGAAGAGAACCGCTTTTCTCCGAAAACGTCACCCGTTCTTATACATGAAAAAATGGGCCGCCCCTGGTGGAGTAGAGTTCTTACGCCAATTGAGATAGAAACTTTGACAAAGGAGGCTTTAAGGGTGTAAGAGATCGATAAGTAAAATAATAAAATTGCACTACATTTATTGGTTGTGAGTTGCACCATCGGGTGGACGTGATCATCAAAAACGATCCCAGTTGGCAGCAAATAGTCCTACGTAGATCTGCTTTTAAAACATTTGTTCTTGATAATCAGATGTTCACCGCCCAGTCCTTGTAACTGTTGTGGTAGGAGTTAATAACAATTAATTTATTATCATTTCCCTAAATTTAAAAAAAAATACATTTAAGCGTATAGGGTTTCGAGATACAGAAAATAAGATGGTATAATGAATAATGTTGCGTTATACTATTTTGTTCCCGTATGGTAGTAGGGAAATAGTTTCAAAGTTGGAGGCAATATCCTTTGGATCTAAATTGTAAAACAAGAACGGATTTTATCTATAATCTCATTAAAAAAACAAAAAAACTTTGTTTTTAGATGTTACAATATTATTGTTTCTCAAACTTTCAATAATTTATCACTTTGTTCATCGCGTGAATAGAGGGAACAGAAGTATCATTAGCCACGGTGCTGAAACTTTTTCTGTTTGTCTATAAAATAAACATGACATCACTTTGTTGTGTGTTCTGTGTGTGCTGGGTGTACTGTGTGTGCTGTTTGTTCTGTGTGTGCTGTGTGTTCAGTGTGTGCTGTGTGTTCTGAGTCATGCATGTGCCGAGTGAGGCGGCCAGAGGACCCGGGGTATTATTACAAGTTCTAGTGTTACTGTGAGGCCGTGGAAACGGGCGGGCAGAGAACTAACCAACATTAGAAGAAGACCATTGTGGTACAATGAGATGTCGCGTTATCAAGGCAGCTTGTTTAGAGGCCACGTCACGAATCCTTCAACCACTCGGGGTGGGGGTGGGGGTCACTCGACCGTCACCACAACCATCCCGTGACACTTATCTAGTCACAACAACAACACCTGGCGACACGGCCGCCACTCGCTGATCCTGGTCAAGCGCTTTGAAAGGACACTCAAAATATGTTTGAGATAGCGCCCCGGAGGAGGGGGGGGGGAGGGAATAGTCTTATCACACGGCTTCGACGGGCGCAACCACTGAGGTTTTTATTTTATTGTGTATATCTCTTACGTCTATCAGTCCGTGTTGTGTTTTTACAGTCGCCGTGTCGAAGGTCCCAGCGTCTGTAGTGACCTGGATCCCGCCCGAATGTTCGCTCGTTCACTGTCGCTGATGTTTTTATAAAATTTGATTGTAGTTGTTGTCTGTTAGCTTCAACACATCGGGGCCACTAAACCTTCCCCTTCGTCACTTGTGTCTAGTCACAACAATATCACGTGGTAGCAATGTCCTTCACCTGCTGAGATGTCAATAATTCCTGTACGAGATGACCAGTGTGTATTGCTACTGGTGCCTGTGTTACGAAAGAGTTCGAAATATCGAAAATAGTTGACAAGAGGTTTCCTCTGAACTCTTCACCACGTTCAGATTTTGATGAGTGCCAATTAAACGCGACTAAAGGAAAAACGACGCACCGCCTCGTAGGAGGAGTTTATCTCCAGTCTGCGGCAAGAGTTCTAATATCTCAGTAAGTATAAATACATTTTCTATCCTTATTACTAATTAGCGAAAAAAATAACCACAATCATGATTTAAAAATCAATTCAAAGACAGGTAATCTTGCAGTTTCTACACGTATATTATTTCAAAGCAAAATTTAATTTTTTCGTGAGAACTTACGTTTTCAATTTATTAAATGCATAATTATAAGTTGTATTTCAGCTATTACAGAGCTGATTTGTAAGTCTGTTTCATTTCTAAGGCATTTTTCGGCTCCATATAATACATAATCTGTTCACGATACGTCCATTTTGTTTACCAAGCCAGATTTTTTTTACCTGGCTCGACCCATGCTAAAATAAATTTACTGACTGAAAATGTTTTTTAAAAGGTATTTTTCATCTATTTTAATGTTCTCAGAAGATAAATAAATATTTTAAAGACAATTTCATTTTATATTTCATTACTAGATGTTTGATTCTTATTTTGTTTGTTTTTAAGTGAGAAAATATCATTTGGCATCTTACTGTGACAACTCGGCAAGTAGAGTACTACATAAACAAAATGGATGTATCCCACTCCGATTATGTAGCTTTAAGGGCTGAAAAAGTCTTAGAAATTAATAAGACTTACAAATTTGTGCTATAATAGATAACATATCACATATATTAATGCATTTAATAAATTAAAAACGTAAGTTCTCACGAGAAAATAAAATTTTGCTGTGAAATAATGTACGTGTAGAAACTGCAGGCTTTCCCAAAGACAAATGTGTGCAATCGGCTTGTTGTTCCAGTTTGATATTATTATGCGTTACATGCTGCAAAGAGTCGCCCGTGACATTCAGAAAAAAGGTTACTGTGGGGGGGGGGTGGAAACAGTAGTTTAAGTCAACTATATTTGCTTGAAATAATTTATTAATAGTCAAACTTAGAATACACACAGCACAAACAGAAAACTAGCAAACTTTATTTCCCTTACGCAATATTTCTTGAAGTTGTTCGCCCCTGGAATGTTGATATGATTCTAAAAGCTTTGGCATGTAACAAATTCTTTTAAAATTAATAGAGTAAAACACGGGGGAGGGGGGAAGGGGGTTGTTAATATTCAATCTTGTGAATATTAAAAAAACAGAATATAGTTCGACGTTTTAAAACTATCGCTAATCGTGTATAAAATTGCCTTGATAATTATACACGGTGTTTGAATATTTTACATTATGAAATTTCCAATTCTTGATTTTTTAGGAATAAATTTGAAAGAAAATATGGAGGAATTTATTTCTAATTCAGTTAAATAGAAAAATTGCTGAATAATTAAAAAAAAACAATCACTTTTTAATAAACAGCACACCTCTTTCAAATAATTAATAATAACAAAGCTAAAAGCAACAAATTTCTTCCTTTTAGTTATTATTTTCAATATTTTTTAAATTAACAGAGACGTTTAAAAAAAATTAATAATACATTATTTTATTTCAGGATTGGGACACTGGAAATTGAGGACAATCTGACACAGATCACACATACCATTAAACCAGCTTTCCTGAAGACGTCATACAGATATTGTGCAAGGGTTCTCAAAGAATGTCAGCATTGCCCAACATATGGTTACAACTTTGTCTTCTGCTAGTCATAATACCTCACCCGTCCTCCAGTACTTTCTCGTTTTACACAGACGACGCGCGGCAGCAGTCTGTACCCATGGGAAATGCCGACCACAGGCAGAGGGACGAGCTCCGCCAAGACATTCTCCAGCTGATGGGGCTCGCCAAGAAACCGAAGCTCAAGGTCAATGACAAAACCGTTCAGTCGGCGTCCCATTTCATGAAGGAGCTGTACGAAAGTTTGGCCGTGCTGGACGCACAGGGTGACGAGCAGCAGAACGCGTCGTCGACGTCACGAGGCCGATATCACGTGACCTCCTCCCACATCGAACTGGACTCGGCCAAGCTGGAGGACTCGGACACCATCGTCAGTTTGGCCAACAACCCGCGCAAGGTGCGCTTCCGCCGGCACCAGCACGGGCGCGTGTTTTACTTCGACCTCAGCGAGGTGTACGTCAACCAGCGCGTGAGATCAGCTGAGCTGAGGCTGTACAAGGAGGCCTCCCCCGAGGCCACGTCCTCCCGGATGTACACACTGAATCTGTACACGATCGAACAAAGCGAGGTGGAGGGGGAAAAGACTCTTCGACAGGAAGCCAGGCTGGACGTGTATTTGAATAGGACCGGATGGGTCATCATCGACGCCAAGCAATGCGCCGAGCACTGGTCACTGTTTCCGATGCTGAACATGGGGCTCTACCTCGAGGTGACCGATGAATCCGGACACACGGTGGACCCCAAGGTCATCGGTATCGTCGGCACGAAAGGTCCGGCGGACAAACAGACTTTCTTTGTCGTCTACACCAAAGCCTACAACGAGCGGACTTTCAGGCGGAAGAGGTCGATACTGAATAAAAGCGATACCACATTCGTCGATACCACCATGCACCCGGCGTATTCGCCTCACGCGTTCGATACCTTCAAGTCCCATGGAAAGTGCAGGCGTCACAACTTCTATCTCGATTTTAGAAAAATCGGTTTCGACACCCAGTTTCTGATCAGACCCGAGGGCTACTCCGCGTTTTTCTGCTCAGGGGCGTGTCAGTACCCACTCCACGCCGACTCAAACTCCACCAACCACGCCATCATGCAGATCCTGGTGCACACCATAAACCCGGGGATGGCTCCCTCGCCCTGCTGCGCCCCGAGGGAGTTCGGGAGTCTGGCGCTGCTCTACTTTGATGAGAAGTCCAGCGTCGTGTTGAAGAGATACAAGGACATGGTGGTTGAGTCGTGCGGATGTCAGTGAGCAAGCCTTAAGCACGCTTGCGGGTGGATTTTCACAGTGGTGTCTTGAAGGTTTTATGTAACAATAGTGCTCATTAATAATGTAATTTTTTATTTTTTTTTATTCCTACTGGACTTCGTCCGGGCGAACTTAACACAGAATTGCTGTTTATTTCTTACCATAGAGTGGAATTTAAGTAACAGTTTTTCTTCAACCCTTGAACGCCTTTATAAACTAATCTGCTGATATTTTTAGTACAAAATGAATAGCACAAAATTTTCTACATCTTCAAAAAAAAGAATGTTTTGCTATTCTTAATTTGTAAAGCTCAACTCAAGTTGAAGCAGAAATTATGTGAATAGTCTTAACATACTGAATGAAAAATATGACTTTAAAAATAAATCAGGTGTTAAGTTATCTGTAACACTAGACAGTGACTTACTCACGTTCAAAATGACTGCATCTCTTAATTTGTATTCATGTTTCTATTTATAGCCATTCATGAAATTATTTGATACGTTAAGTTAAAAAAAATTGTTATTCTTTCAATACTAATTGCATAAGCATCAAATTATGTTCCACTTTTTAAAATTTGAAAAAGTAATCCTTGGAAGGATTTAATTTGCATTTTTTTTCCACAATTTTTTATTCTTAGTAGCGAGGGATATCTTTGTAGCATTAGTTTATGCGCGTCTTTAAATTGTATCTTAGAATGTGTTTAAGCATTACACATCGCGGATTTATTCCTTGTTAAAAATACTTCATCTCATAAACCAAAGTCTTACAGTTTGGAAGTGATGAACAATTTACCACAGTATCAATTAGTCAATCTATGTAACTTATTTTGTTTCATATAAATTTGTACATGTGTTTTGGAAAATAAAGGAACAAACAAATTTTCGCCGACTTTGAAAAAATCATCAAGTACATTTTTATTATTCGAACTTAGGCGAGCTTCATTGCAAATAGAGCATAACTCATCACATAAATGCTATCCAATCACAGACTAGTATATAAATAGATCTACGTTAACACATTGGGTTGAAAATCTATCCAATCAGAGACTAGTATATAAATAGTTTGTTCTACTTTAAACAATAGAAATGGTGCAGTGTGATAATTATTAACAAGGAAATGACAACATGTTTGTGAAGTTATAATCAACATAGGCATAGCCTACATAGCAAGACATTACACTTGTTTCAAATGTATGCTATAAATGTTTGTGATGTTATAATCAACATAGGCATAGCCTACATAGCAAGACATTACACTTGTTTCAAATGAATGCTACAAATGAAAATTTAATTGAAAATTGGGTAGTGAGTATATTTTAATGTAGCATTTCTAATGGGAAGATAAATTGTGTAACTTTTTTTTACAGCGCCCATTTTCGCATAAGCCTACTTGTCTCCCTGGAAATGAAGAGCGAGTGCACACACAAAATAGTACAAGTAAAGTGGGGAAAATGTTGAATAGGAAAACTGTGGTGAAGGATGAATGTGGTCCGTGTGTGTGTGTGTGGGGGGGGGGATAATATTAATACAATTATTTTAGCCAATTAAAAAAAACTCGTATGAAATATGTAGATTAAAACAAAAGTTTTTAAGCATGAATTTTAAAATTTTAGGTCGAATTTGATGAAATTGTTCATCTTGCAGACATTCGTGAAAGCTTTCTGCTGTCAGGAGCTCAATGACAAAAGGAGTCAAGCGTAACTGAAAATATTTTTTTAATGTTTTAAAAATGTTAAATTATAACCTGTGTCAATTCAGAAAAGGAAAATGTTTGGAAAATAGAAAGTCTTCGTGTGTGTGGGTGTCAGTTTTGTTTTACAACATACATTCATATGATGGATTCTTAGAGGAGAAAAATAAACTGATTCACCGGTTTTGTAAAATCTATTTCACCGTCTTTAAAATGAAATTAAACATTCAAAGAAAAAACAACAGTCAACAGCCCCTATCTAATTCACTACACTAACCCTACCAAAGACCCTAACCACCCTACACCCCTCTGTTGCTAGGCCACGCAACGAATGACGGATGTACGAGCTTCGTGCCAGGAGTCGTTGGTCACGTGACTACCTACACCTAACTACAACCACCACTGATATTACCCCCTGCTCTTTAAAAAAAAATGATAGGAAATTCATACGCCGGATGAAAAAAGAAAATAATTGTATAGAATTAAATGGTTGCATTTCTCTGGACATGTTTCATGCAATCCTTCAATATAGCAGATGGCATCACACTTCAGATCAGCGTAGTTTATTGGATGTTTGTTTGATACACCTGGAGATGCAAAATACAAAACCAAGGTAATCGAGTAATCATTCCAACTTCTTCAAGAATCCAATACAACCTAAGACAAGATTGGACACAACAAAATATTTTAATATCAACAATAACAAAGAAGTATTAATACATTGCTTTATCGATGCTCTAAATTGTAACGTAAAATACAAACCCCGATAAGAAAAGCTAGAACTGATAAAGATTTAATTTTAAAAAAAATTGTTGTACAGTTAATGTATGCCTCGTCATTAATTTAGCGTACATATTATTATTTACGTTAGTGTACATGTCAAGTTGATTCATCGTCCCTCTTTTCGGGGATATTATATCAATAGCTTAAAACGAACGGTTCACAAGGGTTAAACTCATTGCATCATTTATGAATGACTTGGAGGGGAGAAAAAAAGTATAAAGAACTAGGCCTTAACAATGAAGACCACGATGACAACTAGGCCAAGATTATACTTTGATGACAACTAGGCCAAGATTATACTTTGATGACAACTAGGCCAAGATTATACTTTGATGACAACTAGGCCAAGATTATACTTTGATGACAACTAGGCCAAGATTATACTTTGATGACAACTAGGCCAAGATTATACTTTGATGACAACTAGGCCAAGATTATACTTTGATGACAACTAGGCCAAGATTATACTTTGATGACAACTAGGCCAAGATTATACTTTGATGACAACTAGGCCAAGATTATACTTTGCGCTCGAGATTGGGTAGTGCGGTATTCTCTTATGACTTCGGAGATTGTGACGCCACTGGAAAATACATAGTTCTCCGTCTCGCTGGATGCATTGTCGCCAGTCGCACTACGTATACTGTCCTCTGTGTTACTAAGTACATTGAACTTTGTCTCAATAGATCTTGTCCTGTGTGTTACAAGGTACATTGAACTTTGTCTCATATGACAAGCCTCAGGAAGATTCTCGGCATAAAGTGGCAGAACAAAATTCCAGACACAGTGGTACTGACAAGGGCAGGTCTCCCCAGCATCTTCACCCTCCTGATGCAGACCCAGCTTCGCTGGGCAGGGCACGTTGTCCGAATGCCAGACGAGAGACTGCCAAAAAGAATCTTCTATGGTGAGCTCCAGTATGGCAAGCGGTCCCACGGTGGGCAAAAGAAACGCTTCAAAGACACACTAAAAGCCTCAATGAAAGCGTTTGCCATCAATCCAGACACGTGGGAACGAGCTGCAAATGACCGATCCACCTGGCGCTCTTCCATCCACGAAGGTGCCAAGTCATGCGAGGCAAACCGTATCACCGCCGCAGAAAAGAAGAGGCAAGCCCGAAAGGACCATGCTGTCAACCCTCCAGGAGATGTCGCACTCGTCCCTTGGCCCTTCTGTTCCCGAACCTTTCGTGCAAGGATCGGCCTAATCAGCCATCTGCGCACGCACAGACAACCCTCGGATGACTAGAGTGGTCCTCGTCGTATCGACGGACGAACGAACAACACATTGAACTTTGTCTCAATATGTTAATAATCAACCGCCTCGATGGATTCATTGTCCCTTTCTTTTTAGATACAATTACTTTGTGTTAATAGATACATATTTATCCGTCTGACTACATATGCTATCCCCTGTCTCACTAGATGAAATGCCCTCTGAGTTGTCTGTCATCAGTCAAATCAGATACAGTGACACACACACACACAAACAGACATGAAGCTCAGAAATATTAATCTCAAATCCAAATAGTAATTTTCAAGCTATACCGAAACCAACGACTAATTCTGAAGAGAATCGAATCTAAATTGCCAGTCCTCGATGCTAACATTGTCGTTCGATCTGTCCATCACAAAATTTTCAACGCTGGGAAACTCTGTGTTTATGTCTCCACACAGACTTCTCTTAATAAATAAATTGAAAATTCTACTGTCTCGTCTTGTTTTGATTTCGTGATGGTTAAAACAATCTATTGTAATGTCCCTGGCTATAAATAAACAACAAAACCAAAACCCGCAAGTCAACGACATTGTTTACACCGTCGTCATGACAACCATGTGTTCGAATTTTTTTTCTAAGATAAAATTTCAATGGAAAAAAAAATTATTAATAAAAAATACAATGAAATAAAAATATCACATGACTTTTATATTGCACTTTTTAAAAACGTTTTCTTAACAGGTAATTTTATGGTTATCGGCTAAGTTAAAAATAACCGGTTATCAAACATCATTAGAGAAACAGAGCTGTCCATATCAAAATATTAAATAACAAAAAAAAGTGTATGCTCAACAATCGACTTATATTGCTACAACATATTAAAACGCATCGTTTATATCAATTTCAAAGTTTTTTGAATATTGGAGTATAAAAGAAGTTAGCGTAATAATTGAAACAAGATCACAATGCAGGAGCTGCTCGATCTTGGGGAGGAAATTAATGACTTGAACAAACTTCTAAAAGAATCAGTTGAGGTGACAACCATTGACGCATTTGTGTCTATTGCCTGCTGTCCCCCGATCTCAAGTCACTAATCCCTTGATGAGCAGCCCGGTCTTCACCGGCGTGTATATAGATCCCAGTGGCGTAGCTATGGGAGATGGGTCCAAATTCGAAAGTCCCCCCGGGCCCCCACTTGAAGTGGGCCCCCAAAGGATTGTTCAAAAAAAATTTATTACATTAAATAATACTCTACCGACATGTATGCAACGCCCCAAAAGAGGCCAGGCCCCTGGGCCCCCAAACCCCTACAAATCCCTAGCTACGCAACTGATAAGTCCTCTAATGTTTACATAAGGCTCATAGATCGCGGGGATTAAACAAATAAATGAAGAAAAATGGGAAGTTAACTCCATACTAACTCGACCGTACCATTCCCTCCCACGCCGTTCTCTTCCCAAAAATGGTTGTGACAATATACCCTCGTTGAGATGCCTACACACCATGCAGGTCACTGCAGGAAACATGAAATTACGGTAAGTCAGAAATGTATTTTTCCATATAATTGATGAAATGGTGAGAGTAAAACTTGTCCAAATAAATACCCATTAGTTCTAATGACAATGCGTCACAATTACATATTAATTAATCAATTCGAAGAGAAGATCGCTCTAGAGTCTAAGATACACACTAATTTTTTTTCGTCTAATAATAAAAGCCTGATCTTACAAGGTATTTCTGTGTACGGTCATAAAATTATTTGAGAAGAAAGAGTTTTCTTTGTTCAAGAATGTGAACGTACAATTTTGACGAGAGCGAAGATAAAAAAAAATGTAAAGCTCTTTTAATGAGTTGTTACTGCTTTGTTACTGCTGTGTGGATGAAATGTGGTCCCAGAGACGTGTTGCCGAAGTGAAGCTGTTTACAGATTGACTATGTGGCTATTTGACTATGTGGATGCAGTCCAGTGGTACCCTGCGTTGTTATGTCACAAGTCTCACGTGACTGATGTCGTGGAATGGCTGCTGTAAGTGGAAGGTAGGACTGCCAAGAAAAGGTGTGCAAGTTATCTGGTTAAAAACAATAATAAGTGGTCGTCTGAAAATGTTTGAGGCAGGGCTATTGTGTTACTGTAATATGATGGTATGACTGTAATATGATGGTATGACTGTAATATGATGGTATGACTGTAATATGATGGTATGACTGTAATATGATGGTATGACTGTAATATGATGGTATAACTGTAATATGATGGCATGACTTTAATATGATGGTATGACTGTAATATGATGGTATGACTGTAATATGATGGTATGACTGTAATATGATGGCATAACTTTAATATGATGGTATGGCTGCAATATGATGGTATGGCTGTAATATGATGCTATGACTGTAATAGGATGCTATGACTGTAATATGATGGTATGGCTGCAATATGATGGTATGGCTGCAATATGATGGTATGACTGCAATATGATGGTATGACTGCAATATGATGGTATGACTGCAATATGTTGTTTTGAATGTAATATGATGTCATGAATGTAATATTAGGTGTTATTAAAATAAAATGGTATAATTAAAATGTGATGGTGTTGATTTAAGGGATGGTATAGCTGAATTTTGATAGTCAAGTAAAATTGCATTATCAGTTTTTAAAGACTTTTAAATAGCAAGAGATCGCGTACTCTTCAATTTTACACAGCTAACAAAATTGCGAAACTTTTTTGTTTTTCTTAAAAACAAAAAACGATCAAATTTAATACAAAATTAAGTTTTATAACTGAGAATGGCCATATTTATCTAAAAAATACTTATACTAAAATATTTTAACAAAAATTATAACCTATTTATTGTTTAAACGGTTATGTGTTTTAAATTCTAGTCAGGCCTTCTCGGAAACGTTCGTATACGCAAAGCGTAACAGCAAGTAACCGTGCCGTCTAAAAGCGTTTGAATGACTGCATCACATCACGTGTGTGGTGTTAAGTATATTGACTGATTATGAGGTTTAGTTAGGTAGCTTATGACAGCGCTGCCTGCTCTGTAATAAATGTTCTAACACCAGAGGTTTAGTTCGGTAGCTTGTGAAAGTGCTGCCTGCCCTGTAATAAATGTTCTAAAACCAGAGGTTTAGTTCGGTAGCTTGCGACAGTGCTGCCTGCCCTGTAGTAAATGTTCTAACACCAGAGGTTTAGTTCGGTAGCTTGTGACAGTGCTGCCTGCCCTGTAATAAATGTTCTAACACCAGAGGTTTAGTTCGGTAGCTCGCGACAGTGCTGCCTGCCCTGTATTAAATGTTCTAACACCAGAGGTTTAGTTCTGTAGCTTGCGACAGTGCTGCCTGCCCTGTATTAAATGTTCTAACAGCTGAGGTTTAATTCGGTAGCTTGCGACAGTGCTGTCTGCCCTGTATTAAATGTGCTAACACCAGAGGTTAGTTCGGTAGCTTGCGACAGTGCTGCCTGCCCTGTATTAAATGTTCTAACACAAATAAATATATATATATATATATATATATATATATATATATATATATATATATTATATATATATATATATATATATATATATAATAAGTGCTACCGCCCCAACTTTCTGTGAACAATCCACTCTTATATTGCCTGTAATTCCACCCTTAAATTCTGCGTGCTTATTCCTAGCTGGAGTTTGTTTTCGCTTTTTTTAAGGATTCAGGTCACATGAATTTTGGAAATTTTAACTTCGAGTTGGTGTCACCAACCAGGAATTTTATAAAAATGTGTAATATTGTAACTTTATCATTCTTAAGAAAAAAAATAATTCCCTTGGCTACATACAGCATTGTGATGTGCTAAATTTTTATATAAAACTTTTTAAGATATCATAATATTTATGAGATTCTGTATCAGCCGTTTCGGACTGACTATTGCCTAGATAGATACTTTTTCTCAACGGACATTAGATTTTCAGGAAAAGAGTACAGATTACTGATAATGGGGTCTAAAATATCTTTATGAAAGTCTACGGTAATATCGATTTTGCAATGACTTTAGTTTTACTCGAGGTCTGCGCCCCAAAAGAGTGTATTCAACAAAGTGTAGCAATGGTTGAACTCAATAACTTACTAACATCTCTTTGTTAATAATCTTTGCAATACATTTTAGCGACCAAAGCCGCTTTAATTTAAGTTTTATTGCAATAAAAATAGTTTATGACCAGACTAAGTTATGATGGTCCCATAAAACTTTGCACAGTTCTTCAGTTTTACTGGCAGTAGAAAAAACAAAAGACTATTATTACTAAGTAATTCAGTCTGTAGAAGAAAATAAAGTAATGGGGGTGAGACTGCAGTCAGGCTTTTAAATAGGTAAATGCATATTATAAAAACAGGGTATTAGTAGGCCTGACAGGACGTCTAATACCCTGTTTTTATATTATACATTTACCAAGTCTGTAGAAGCCAGGATTCCGATAAAACAACACAAGTTAAATTTGACCAGAAAAAGAATGAATTACAAAATCAAAATAAAAAGACTGTTTTGGTACTTGATAAAAAATGGCACTGTATACGTCATCATAACTCATCGCTTAAAGTTAAAGGAGTCCTATAGTAACGGAAGGAAAACTCTTACAAACCAATTTTTTTTATTGAATTATTGCCCTTTGATGAAACCAGCCGCATTGCCTACACACAGGTGTGTGGAGGCTCCCTCCAAGTTTCCCGACTTGAATTTGATGAATTACAAATTGTGGAAATAGCAAATTAAAAACTTTTAAAAAGTTTCGCCTTTTTTTCTCTTCGTTAAAAATACAAATTTATCCTAATTTGACAAAACCAATATTATCTTGCGTTTGATGATTTTAAAAAAATGCGTAGGCTATTAAAAAGAATTCCATTTCTGGCCCGTCAATTTTTTTCTACTTTGTTTCCAACACTTTGATGTCATTCGAATGTCTTTGATATATTTAGTATCCAGAATTCTTACTTGTTATCTTTACTTTTGATTTGTTATCTGTACTCTTTTTCTTTAATAATGCTAATTTATCTTTGCTTATCTCAAGGCCCGCATAAAGCTATTTGAATTCTATATTTATACACCGCACTAAACAGCATAAAATAAATAGCAAATACGTACAATTTATGTGTGTATTATGTACTGTCGCGATGTGCACAACAGCTCTATAACATTAAACACTTTCCAAGAAGCTAGCTCCAATGGCAACAAATATGATAGTTTGATCACGTGCCTCTAAGTTGAACGTAAATTGTGTATAGTAAAGGGAAAGTTCATTCATGGTTGCTCGCCACTGTTTGTTAAGTTATTTTATGTTTTAGAGATAGATTTTAGATACTGTATAAATCACATTTGTTACTCATTCTTATTTACCAGGCATTTGTAATGTTCTTAAAGAAGTAAGCGATTTAACGTAATATATTGTCACCAGTACTGGTAACCGTTTGTTACTTGTGCAATTAAAATGAACTGATAAGAGTATAATAGCTGATTCAGCATAATTTAAATTTATAAAAAATAACAAATCCTAGAAAATGTACACAATTTGAAAGAAGATGTAACATGTTCATATAAGTGATTAATAAACAAAAAGAATAATTAAAGAGCATTTCTAGAGTTAAATAAAATGTGATGTCTAGATATGGTATATATATATATATGTATATAAATATAACCCTAAATATGATGTCTAGATCATTCATATATTATACCATCAATGTGATGTCTACATGCGATATATACGTTGTCTAGATGTGGCATTCAAGACAAAACCAACAGTATGTAGCACGACTGTACAAACACAAAATCTACAGAAAATTAAATATGCCAAACTAACATATTTTTGTTTACAATATAAACTTTTTTTTTATAAGGGCAAATAATGTTTTCCCGTCAGCGCCAGTATTTTCTTCCATCTTTCTCAGAGTTTCCACGGCTTACACCAATCAAGATCCCCACGATATCAACACAACGACCCTAATCCTGATGCAATTACACTAAATACAAAGTTATCTATAATTGTTTTTTTGTGTGTCCATTGAATTTCGACATCAAATTGTATACCCCATCGTTTTACGTCTTGCTAAGAAACTTTGAAACTGACTCGATGAGAAGACTTTGCTCGTCGTTTTCTCCCATCGCTATTCAAGCTCAGGCAGGATCTCCGCATGATCGGGCGGTCGCCACTGAGGTTATTTCCGGGCGACTGGCCGGCCGAGCTGACGTCGTTCATGGAGCGTGACGAGGAATACGAAACGCTGTTCCCCAGGGAGTTTTGACCCGGGATGGACAGCAGATCTTTAGAGGCGTGGGGTCCGAAATGGCCAGTGTCTTCATTCTTGTCCACTTGCTTCCTTGGCTCCCCGCTGTGACGCCTGAATCTCGCTTTAACTTCCGGACGCAGGAGCGTCACAACTTCCTTGTCCTCCGACTCCGACCTCGACCGCGTGTACTTGCATTTCGTTCTGTTCTCCAGCTTCCGTCGCTGCGGCACCGGGCTACCCAAAGGAAGGTGAGACAACAGAGTGCTACCGAAGTAAAGGTGGGATTTCTTGCCGTCGAACGAGTCAGAGGCGTCACCAACGTTGACGTTATCGGAGGCCGAGCGCCTCATTTCAAACCCCGACGGACTGCTGTGCACGGTCGTTGGGGCGGGCGACACCACCGTGAGGTACCCATCCTCCGTCTGGTGGTTCTTGTTGAGGTTAAAGTTGTTGTTGCTAACACCCGACCCGAAGCACACTGACGTCTCCGCCTGCGTCAGCTCGCCTATGTTGGTGGCACCCTGCGGCACTGTGAGAAACTTCCCGTAACTCTGGCTGTGGGACATGTTTCTGTTGTCGTCAACACCCGGATCGTCCACGTATCTGCTGTACGCTCCGTCTGAAGACGGCCCAGTGAATATTTTGCCTATCCCCTGATTGTCGTTGAAATTTTCTCGTTGATAGTGTAGATTGTCTTGGGGCGGTGACTGTTTGAAATCCAGCGACGTCTGGCTTCCTACGTAAAACGAAACCCCCAATGAGCTGTTCATCCTTTTAGTCCTGACGTCGCACGCATCGCTCTCATCCTCTTCCTGTATGGACTCCGGGGCGTCCATCCGCGCCCCCACCACACCATCCGCGGCCTCCATGTCGACGTCGCAGAATGAGAATCCGGCGTTGTCGTCATCGCTGGCTGGTGACGTGACGAAGATGCTCGGGCTGGTCGCGGTGACGTCCCCGCCTAGGCTCTCGATGTCCGAGATGGAATGTGACTGCGGAGAGCAGAAGGGCACCGAGAGGTACTGTTTGAGGGAGGAGATGGTGCCCTCGTTGCTGCCGGACTCGTTGACCACGCTGTCCCTGGTGGCGATGTGGCGCAGGTCATTCTCCATGGAAGAGCTGCTGATGGAGTCATTGTCGTTATTGTTCATGGAAGCCGTACTCATCACCAACTTGACCAGCGTGTAGAACTTGGAATCCTTTCTCCGCCTGGGGGCGAATTTACCTGATGGGACGTGTAAAAAAACAATGGTAAACAAACGGGTTTGTGGTTGTTAAATGTTTGTGCTGTTATCTGTAACGGCAGCAAATAGTTTATGTTGTATTAGACACGATTCCTTTTATTGAGAAATATTTTTTTTTGAAATTATTATATTCAACATCATAGGTCATACTTTGTTTTTGTAAAATATTTTTGTATCAACTAATATTTTTGGCCTAAATGATCCCTTGTGAAATTGACAATCTCAGTAAAAAAATGTATCATAAACCATGAAGTATTTTATCCAATTTATCATTATCATTCATTATTCTCTATTTAAAAGCGTCATTTACAAACATTTGAGCCTTCCAATATTAACTCAAAGTTAAAGGAAAATAGAAAATTGGATATGAAAATACAAAAATAATTACACATTGTTGAGAACATTTCCTTCATTCTCTGGAAGTTCGTTACGAAAATAATTTCACAATTTTTATGCCCCGGTATTTTCTATTCTTTGAATTTTATTTCAAATTTTCGCTATCTCTGTAATAAAATTATTCGTTATCTTCTGCGGCCTTTCAAAGCCTTAAATTATCTTACACTGCGCTCAGAGTTATCTCTCTTAACATTAGAGCACAAAAAGAAAAAAGAAAACAATAACAATTCTAGCTTTCTTCGAGCTATAGCTCATAACAAAGCCGTTTTTCCACAGACCGGAAATAGAATTAGCTTCCGGCTCGCCACTTACCCAGCATGCCATCAATCTGGCTCGCATCTATTCCCTCTTTAATGCAGAAT
Organism: Ampullaceana balthica; assembly: GCA_944989445.1. Lineage (NCBI taxonomy): Eukaryota > Metazoa > Mollusca > Gastropoda > Lymnaeidae > Ampullaceana > Ampullaceana balthica. Next base: position 2,505,520 of record CALYLW010000007.1, read on the forward strand.
TGGCGGACATCTTGTAGCATACCCTGGAGACAGCGACGAGAGTTTGAAAGAAAAAATAGAAAAGAAAATGTTTAACTGTGACACAATATTCTCTTCTTTAAAAAAAAATATGTCAAGGGGCAAAGGCTTGAGAGTCACTGGGGAAATATGATAACTTTCTCCTGTACCTTTTGACGTCGGTTTAAGATCTGACGCAGTAATTCTATCGTTCGTAACCCAAATAATGCCCAAATAAAACATGAGTTTGTATGGTTTGAATTATTTCATATCCTTCTCGTGAAATTTTTAAAACGAGTTTAATCTGTTGAAATAATAACTAGATAAAGAATAGAAATTTGTTTTTGATTTTAAAAAAAAACAATTTCAAAAATTAAAAAAAAACAACAAACTACAAGACTTGTCTTTGTGATTAAAAAACAACAATTAATTAATTCAATGTCTGCCCCTTGACAACTCTATAAACTTAATTCAATTTCTGCCCCTTGACAACTCTATAAACTTATTTCAATGTCTGACCCTTGACAACTCTATAAAATTAATTCAATGTCTGCCCCTTGACAACTCTATAAAATTAATTCAAAGTCTGCCCCTTGACAACTGTATAAACTTACTCCAATGTCTGCCCCTTGACACCTTTATTCAACTTAGTTCAATATCTGCCAGTTCACAATTCTCTTTTTCTTATGCTGACGAATACTCAACTGTTTTTATCTACCTGACTAAATCTTACTTTTTATCTTTTTGTCAAGTCACGTCAAAGTTTTCTAGCTAATGTTTTAACAGATTAAGGATATATGAAACTATTTCTAAAGAAATGCATTCTATTGTCTGTACTGTGTCTTGGTCTATTGAGTCCTCTACATTCTTTCCAGACATGGCTCAAGTCTGACGTTTAATTTTTTCTTCTTCAATTTTACACTGATAATAACAATGACAAACTTTGACTGACAATAAGAACAGCTGTGTAATTGATCTAATGGGTTGATATATATTTTTGGAAAAATGTCTACTACCATTTAAAATGACACACTTGTATGGTAAAGATAATTACCAGCGCCAACTTCTGAATCACTTAATGCATTTTTAATTTAAAAAAAAACTTTATAAAAATCTAAATGAATGGATTAATCAGAAATTTTCTCGTAGAAATATATGACTGTAAGCAAGTCCTGTGGTCGAAAGTAGCATTCAACGCCTTCGGTGGACTTTATACAATTTATATTTTTAGGGATATGTTTTCTGACAAGTTCAGAGATTTGACAAGGTTAAAAAATATTTGAATGACCCCCCACCCCCCCAAAAAAAAATCCCCGATCACAGCTTAGGCAGTTGATGTGTGGATCGGGTCAATATTATAAAGGTTGTGGACTGCACTAGATAATCATCGATGTCAATCATCATCTATGTCAATCATCATCTATGTCAATCATCATCTATGTCAATCATCATCTATGTCAATCATCATCTATGTCAATCATCATCTATGTCAATCATCATCTATGTCAATCATCATCTATGTCAATCATCATCTATGTCAATAATCATCTATGTCAATAATCATCTATGTCAATAATAATCTATGTCAATAATCATCTATGTCAATAATCATCTATGTCAATAATCATCTATGTCAATAATCATCTATGTCAATAATCATCTATGTCAATAATCATCTATGTCAAACATTGAGATGTCTTTTAACATCGTTTATTGAAAAATTATATTTTGGCAAATCATTTTACTGAAACAAATCACATCTTTCCTCATTAAATCAAATATAATATAAACAGAGTGATCATATTATTCACATTGAGCTGATAAAGTGAGAATATCACCTTTACAGCACTCAGCCGTCTTGTCTTCTTGTCTTATCTATATAGACGCTCCTTCTATGCAGAAGATAGTTTCGTCCACAGACCATGACAGATGATCTGTTTGGCAAGTGATGCAGCGCTAACAGGCCACGGCTTTGTGGGTTCCACGCATTACCCAGCCGCCTAACGACTACAGTCGTTAGGTACCCATTCGGAGCGGGGTGACTCAGGGACGCCCTAGGCCCCGGGAACAAACCCTTGCCTTCACACGGATTCGAACCCGTGACCATCGGTACGACAGTCCAGTGCGCTGCCACTCGACCACCACGTCCCCGTCAATATCACCTTTACAGCACTCAGTCGTCAATATCACCTTTACAGCACTCAGTCGTCAATATCACCTTTACAGCATTCAGCCGTCAATATCACCTTTACAGCACTCATCCGTCAATATCACCTATACGGCACTCAGTCGTCAATATCACCTTTACAGCACTCATCCGTCAATATCACCTATACGGCACTCAGTCGTCAATATCACCTTTACAGCACCCAACCGTCAATATCACCTTTACAGCACCCAACCGTCAATATCACCTTTACAGCACCCATCCGTCAATATCACCTTTACAGCACTCAGCCGTCAATATCACATTTACAGCACCCAGTCGTCTATATAATAGATAACCCGATACTTACTTTTAATTCGTCTGATTCGTTCTTCAACGTTTCGACCGTCTTGTCCAGTTTTTTCTTCCTGGAATACAACAGCCGCAACTTGACGTGTTCGTGGTCGATGACTGCCATAACCAGGCCTGGGGGGAAGCATTGGTCAGTAAAGATGGTGATTCGCTTAGATTAATGCCAATGTTTGATGAAAGTTAAATCAGCGATGAAATTATCTTGACAAATATTACTTGTTAAGAAACACAAATTACAGAACGCAGACTAGATTTGAATATTAAAAAAAATTTTTTTGTTGAGTAGGGGTAGTTGATATCAACTCATAAGACTTGAATAAAAATTGTTTGGCTCACAGTACTGTGTCTAATTTTGTTGACAATGTTTTCATAATTATTTATTTACAAGTTAAGCGCTACGCACCAGACAACATGGGGGATGAGGAAGATCACATGACCTGCTGACCTTGAACTGGACGTGACAGTCACAAAACACACGTACAATATATTTACAAAAAAACATGAGCAATTCATCATTTGGGAAATGCCAGACCGTATGACAACAGCAACCACTTATCATCCAGCCACTTATCCTCCAACCACTTATCATCCAAACACTTATCAGCCAAACACTTATCATCCAAACACTTATCAGCCAAACACTTATCATCCAAACACTTATCATCCAAACACTTATCAGCCAAACACTTACTATTTACAACCCGAATGACCCGCCACGGCAACAGGAACACCAGCACAAAGATGGAATCGTCCACTGCGAACTCCGCCAGCCCTTTTATAAACGTGAGATCCACTGCAAATGAAGCTATGATTACCACAGCGTCAAACACCTGTGGAGACACAAAATTCTTTAAGAAATTATTCAAGTAAAATCTTCGGTGCTAACTTTACTCATGCGTGTCTGTGTTACAACAGCAATAACAATAATAAAAATAATACATCTCTAACGACAAACTAATTCTAAGGCTTAAGTTACAGGGCTTTGCATTTACATCTTGCACCGTTGGGGCCAGGGGGTTCCTTAAGGTCTTTTTTCCGCCTATATAAGCTTCATAGATATTATTTTAAAAAATTTCTACTTGTAAATTACGATCTATCATATTACAAACAATTGCACTTAATTTTTTATGTTCTATTTTCAGGGGTGTTTCGGCGAGACAAAACACGCAAATTGTTTACATGAGGTCGCGCTACCGAGACATGTGACTTAATTGTGTTAAGACGACATGGTGTTACCGAGACATGTGACTTAATTGTGTTAAGACGACATGGTGTTACCGAGACATGTGACTTAATTGTGTTAAGACGACATGGTGTTACCGAGACATGTGACTTAATTGTGTTAAGACGACATGGTGTTACCGAGACATGTGACTTAATTGTGTTAAGACGACATGGTGTTACCGAGACATGTGACTTAATTGTGTTAAGACGACATGGTGTTACCGAGACATGTGACTTAATTGTGTTAAGACGACATGGTGTTACCGAGACATGTGACTTAATTGTGTTAAGACGACATGGTGTTACCGAGACATGTGACTTAATTGTGTTAAGACGACATGGTGTTACCGAGACATGTGACTTAATTGTGTTAAGACGACATGGTGTTACCGAGACATGTGACTTAATTGTGTTAAGACGACATGGTGTTACCGAGACATGTGACTTAATTGTGTTAAGACGACATGGTGCTACCGAGACATGTGACTTAATTGTGTTAAGACGACATGGTGTTACCGAGTCATGTGACTTTGTGTTATCACGAGATGGCGTTACCGAGTCATTTTGACTGTGTGTTGTCCACGATCGGGTTCCCTTTTACATGTTACTGTTATTTCCTTTAAAAAAAAGCAATCAATTTTCTCATCAGCTCAGCTGTGGATTACATGTTCAGGTGTTATTGAGCGGGTCCAGTTTCTCGCCAACAGCCACGGCTACAGATATTCCCGCGTTCCAAGCCCAGGGAATGCGCTGAGCTGATGTAATTGATTATGACAGCGCCGTAAAGTTTAATTGCCGCGTACATCAGTGGTGAAATTGGGGGTCGCGGAGAAGGGGGGGGGGAGGAGGAGGGAGGGGATAAAATTTCTTCACCATCTTATTTTCTTGTCAGAAGAACTTTTTTTTTCTGAAGCAAAAATAAAAAGAGATGCTTTCTGTTACTTTCTCTTCCATTTTTTTGGGTGAATGAGTGTAATCGCTCATTTCTATGGCATGTCATCCATCATAAAAACAGAAGAAAAAAATATAAATTCTTTATCACAATTGAACAACCCTTTGGTGCAGAAGGGAAGGAATCCATGCTTTGCTTAAGGGAGAGAAATAACTTGAATTTTTTTGAGTTGACTTATATGGTTGTCGTTAACAACTGATATCCACAACAGGGACTCGAACCAACGTCGTTGCTTTATAGCCCCCTGAAGCAATTGTGCACCTGTTGACTTCGCGCCATTGTCGGAGGGGGGATGTCCAAACGTTCGGACAATAGTCACGTCCCAACAGATGGAGCAGTAAGCTTTACCATTTGATTGACATCTGGAGCTGTCAAGAATGTGTAGGTTTGTTTCTTGGCTAAATTCGCATTGAATCAGCAAGCGTTCACTTAACAACATTCTTAGTGCCATGCACCACTTCTACTTTTGTAAGAAATCGTCCTATCTCCTCTGTTCACACATGACCCTCTCTCGACGCTATAGGGCGGTTTTTTTCTCACTTGTTGGGTCTTATCTTGTGTTATCAATACAGGCTCTTCTTCTTTACAGTAGAGTATTTTGTCCTACGTACTGTTAAAATCATTTTGGCAAGTGACACAGGCCACGGCTATGAGGGACTGAGCTGCTATTCCCAGCCTCCATTGTTTTCCTAACAGGTGTCAGGTACCCATTCGAAGCTAGGATGACAACCGTCGTCCCGTGTAAAAAAAATCCTACCCTCATATGGACGACTAAAATGCTATATAGAGATAAACTAAAAGTTAAGTAATTTAATTACGGTACATTCGATCGATCTGAAATTTTATACAACGTATGACCCTCGGTAAGCCAGCTAAGCACATGCCACCTAACTTATAAACGCTCTAATGATTGATATTTTGGAATAGGCATGTTATGAAATTCCCTTTTCAATGTGGAAAAAAACCATTTGAGTTCTTATAGCAATAAATAAATGAGATCAACTGTGAGAGTAGTTCGATTATGAGTATGGACTCCTCAAGCAGAAACAAAAACATATTTTTCAAGAGATTTGCTTCACTTTTAAAGTAGAGTTCATAATGTAAGACTTTTAGAATATACACTGTCAGCGGATCAAAGATAAACAAGGAAGTGGAAAAAAGAGGGGGGGGGGTTGGCATAGTCCATGAAATAAAACTGAGAGTGCTTTAAATTTTAAAATGAATCATATTGAGATATTAACCCCTGTATCTTTGTTTGAAAGGTATACTTTTTTTTTAAAGGTTTGTTTTAACCATTTTATCCTTCAGACATGAAATGAAAAATTTGTAGTGTTGTGGGATGAGGAAGCGAACAAAATAAAAAAAAATTTATAAAAAAAAAGAGCAGTTCTATTGTTTCCCATATTCCTTTTAAATGATAACCATAATTACTAGCGGCGACACACAATAACGAAATCCATTTGTTAGGATATAAAAAACAACCTGTTCCCCTAATAATGAAATAAGTAACCGTTCTTCGTCGTGAAAGATGTTAGTGCTCGTGTTCATCCTATCTGATGGCTTGTATGAACATTTCTTTTCTCCTCATTCTCCTACTCCCCATCACTAACTAATCTGCGCCACCATTCTTTCCCATCCGACCCGCCAAGACGGCCATTCTCCATCAATGCACCACCCCCCCACTAAATCCCCCCACTATTTCCTCTGTGCGCAGAATGTATCTACCCCCCACCCCCACCCCACCCGCAGGACTTTAATAACACGTGATACTTCACGGCCTTACCGCGATGGTACTCTTCGAATGACATCCCCGGGCCAAAAGTCTCCACCGGCAACACCGGAAACGGGGACGGAAATTAAGTGCTGCGATCGTTTCCAGCATTTGTACGTATATATGGCCCAAGTAGGAAGACATTGATTTTCGTGACAATATTTTTATTTTTGTTGGTGATAAAACTCCGTGGAATATTTTACTTGAGCATTGACAAAAATTAATTGAATTTGGAATAATTTAATCACGATGTAATTAGAAATGCTACACAGTGTAGCTCTCAGGTGAAAGATGCCATGAATACATCCATTATGATATTTTAATGGGAGTCTGAAAGCAAAAGTACTTCATTTATAAAGCGCATCTTCAGATGTAGTTCATTTATGTTTACAATATTATACTTATAAGTCTCAAACATTGTTTGAAGGTGATGAATTGAAATAATCGTGAACGTCCGTTACCTTGGCTGCAATCCTGTGAAGCTTCTGGGTTGATCCGCTTCTTCCTTCATGCTTGTCGGTGTTGAGAAACATGAAAAGATTACCCTTAAAATAAGACTTTCATAGCCACTCTGTCTCAGTGGTTCTTAAACTGGGTTCGATCGAACCCCAGGGGTTCGTTGAGTCAGTCTCAAGGTTCGGCGGAGTTCAAGACACACACCCGACTCATACGAGTCGTGATTTATTTTTCCTATTATGAAGGGTTTGGTGGATGCGCATATGAATCAATCTGGTGGGGTTCAGTACCCCCAACAAGGTTAAGAACCCCCCCTCCCCTTCCATCTCCTCGGACTAACTGCCTAGCTACGTGGTCTTTTGGGAACAAGAGAAGTCCTAAACTATTTTCAAAGGCGTTGTTTTGATTTTCTGAGAAGTGAATTAAAAAAAAACTTAATGCAGTTTGTTTAGAAACAGTTTTCAGTAGTCTTACCTGAATTTTTCTCTTGAAGAAATTTGATCCTGAGCAGACGATCTTCATCACGACCTGGGGAGGTATAAGGAAAGAAACTCATTGAAATATTTATTTGAATCCTGCCAATGTTGTCCTGACAAAATCCACATTACAATGTCTTTAGGCTGGCGACATCATGAAGAAAAAATATATTTAAAGAGATAAATAAGAATGAGGTTAAAAAAACAAAATTTGACCAATTATATTTCTCTCTCAGAAAACAGTCTAAGACTTGATTAGTCGAAATGTCTGACATAAAGGGACTTAAATGTGCAAAGTAATTTCTTAGTTGAAGAATTAAGAAAACCTACATTTCTTTTTGATTTAAAAAAATTCTTTTTTTTTCCATATCCCCTTTAAATAACAATTTAAAATATGGTAAATTGAAAAAAAAGGACTAGACATTTTATCTAGGGTTGCGGAAATTAACGATTAATTAATCAAATCATTTACTATGTTCGCATCTGCCGATTGACGTTTTTTGCTATTACCTAGGTGATATCGTGTGTGTTTTGAATTTACAGAAGTTCCTTTTTAACTCCCTTATATAAACTTCACCGCCGTCTCTCTCTGTCTCTCTGCCGTTCTGTCGTCATCTCTCTCTCTCTCTCTGTCTGTTTTGGGCGGGCGGAAAAACAAAAGTAAAAAATGACCCACTTCCCGTGATGCCATCGGGCTGAAATTTGGCACACCGACCCGTGTTACCTAACAATGCATCGTATCAAAATGTCAGATCGATCGAACGTACCGCAATTAAATTAATGCATTTTTAGTTTATCCTGATATAACGTATGTAATTCAAATTCACGGTTTGTTATTGTTTTATTTCCACGTGAGGGTTTGAGTTGACGCATTGACGCGACCCATCGAAGTACCGGCAGGCTTTTGTTTACATTTTACGTGTCACGCTGAGCTCGGTCAAGCGATCGGTGACCAGACTTTTCCCCTCTACCACCCCAACCCCCCACCCCCCAGGGTTATGAAGCAAAGTTGAGTTAAGACCGATTCAGTCTGTAAATGTTTGTCGCGTTTGAAAATAATCAATACTGTTAGTTATGTCTCATATATAAGGGATTTATAGTCAAAAACTTTGTTTTTACGGGTTTGTTTTATTACGTTATTTACTTAGAAAGAAGTCCTCTTTGTTTTCGTACCCTTCGTGAAACCAGCGGTAGCCCGCACAACCCTAGTACCATTAGTAATCACCGAAGTGACAAGTGACGCTTGACTTTGGGACCAACTTACACATTTCTGATTGACAAGACAATTAGATGAAGTTTGATGTAACGGCCAACAAGTTTTATCAGGCCAATGTAACGCACGTGATAAAAGCTTAACCCATTGTGTCCTAGGATGATTTTCACTAAAGTCAGCTCATTTTAAAACATTCCATTATATACTAATACTAATGTCATTAATATTAGATACTGTTTAACCCTTTAGTACTTTGTCCTTAACGCCTATGATTTTCAAATATGACATTCACCAGAATGTTCAAATATGACATTCACCAGAATGTTCAAATATGACATTCACCAGAATGTTCAAATATGACATTCACCAGAATGTTCAAATATGACATTCACCAGAATGTTCAAATATGACATTCACCAGAATGTTCAAATATGACATTCACCAGAATGTTCAAATATGACATTCACCAGAATGTTCCATTAATACCAGTTGCTTGAAAGCACCTGAACATTTTTACATTCTCGTTTACGTGGCTTTTTTGGACATTATCCTATTCTCTGGGGATTCTCTACAAGAGCAGTTCAAGTGTTGTCTAGAGGCTAAAGTTGTAGCTGAGATCACCCCATTTACCTCATTCTTCCTATTAAAATCAGCAAGAGACGCGATTGTGTCACCTTTATTAAATGCTTTTTCCCCTGTGTTTTATTTACAGTATTCATTTTTTTCATTGACCTGATTTAATTCTTTAAAATCCGGCCGGATCAATGAAGTGAAATCCTGCCGAAGCCGGAGACGGATTCGTAAAAATGGGCGGATTCCGGATTTTCCGGAGCCGGAGCCATTACATATATATTTTTATGGCTCTACTTACCAGCCGCATTTGGGCGGCTCTACGAAGTGACATTCTGCAAGAGCAGGAATCGGATTTATAAAAAAAATGGCCGGATTCCGGATTTGCCGGAGCATTGTTCAAAGAGTTCCTTGTTTTTCTGCACAACGATTGGTTTGTTTTCCAGATGTCTACTGTATACACAAGAATACCTGTGAATTTGCATTCAAGATTTTGGCTTTGTTTTGTTGTGTCATGCTTCTCACAACAAGTTTAAATTTTCTGACGCCAATAAAGTAAAAGTCCCCTTATAAGACCATACTGCCCTCTGGGGCAAGTGAAGCAGCGTTCACGAGTTTCTATAGCCCTTATGCGTATGGTTGACGTAGAATGGCAAATCCTTTGCCAGACTTTAGTTTTGGTTCCACCATTTACGCCAGTGGTGCTTCCACCCCGACCCTGCCCCAGTAGGTGGAAAAATTAATTGTTTGTAGCGTATATCATTCCAAGTATCTGTGGTCTGAATGCAGTATTGTCAATGGATATGTCTATGTTATGCCTTTTGCGTAATAAATGTCTCCTAGCCTGTTTCTTAGATATCTGATATTCTAAATAATAATATTAAAAAGTGCTGCAACAAATGCAATTTACACCAGTGGGTTGTAAATTAATATATTTTAAATTAAATATTTTTATATCTTATTCTTAGCTAGATTTTTTAAAAAAATACTTTTTTTTGTAAAAAAAAAGGAAAAAATAATGAAATAATAATTAGCTGACAGACGAAATAAAAGGCCAACAATCGGATTTTCTCTCCCGGAGTTATTTCCCCTTGTTCTATTTCAGGCAACTCTGGCAGTCACACACGGATGAAGCATTAAAAGGGATCGCGGACGGTCGGTCGTCTTGAGCAGTGTCATAATTGCCATAAGCCCTCGAGTCTATGTGAATTCATCAATGGCTACGCCAGATTGGGAGTGTTTGCAGTGGACAGAAGTAGTCATAAAATGGCAGGAAACTTTGTGAGAGGAGCACGGGAAGAGGAGAAGGAAAATAAGAAATTAAACAACCCCGTAAAAACAAAGTTTTTGACAAGAAATCCCTTATATATGAGATAGAATGGGACTGCAATAAAGCTTTTAAATAAAATACAAAATACACAAACAAATTGTGCAATGAAAACAATAAATTTGAGCTTTATTTTTAGACTGATACGACAGTAAACATTTCGGCTAATGCCTTCATCAGTACAACATAAAATACATTCTTACAATACTTACATAAGTAATAATAATATTCTTAAAACATATTGTATTTTAAAATATTTATGTTAAATAAAAAGAAAGGAAAAACAAAAACAAACATAAACACAGGATATAGGAAAAAGGGGGAAGTATCCAAAGTTACAGTAAAAACCACAACGGGAACAAGATTATGCAGTTAAGTAAAATTATGAATTTGGTTAATTCCATATGGAGCCAACGTACCAAATCTTTTTATGAGTCTATTTTCCATGTGGACTCTATCATGGGTATTGCTTGCATATAAAATACCAGTTACTGCAATATCTGATATGCCGTTATGGTCAACACTGTTAAAATGTTTAGAAACAGGACATTGAGCCTGTTTATTTATATTATACAGGTGTTCTCTAAACCGATCTCCAAGACGACGACCAGTCTCACCCACGTAAATTTTATTACACCTATTGCAAAGAATTGCATAAATCACGTTGCGACTTGTGCAAGTGAATCCATCTTTTATTAAGAATTTTTCAAGAGGGAAAGAAATGTTGTTAATTTCCATCACATATGGACAAGTATTAAACAGTTTTAATATCCGCTGTCAATCGAATTAAAGGCATGACAAGACAGGATACATTTAAATCATCTGTTTCTGATCAATGTGATCGATCAAAATTTATTTTAACTTTTCATCCTCATAATTTTAAAGCCCGCCAGGTGATTCTCAAAAACCGACCAATCCTTATGGCTGACCCTCTAACTCAGCAGGTCTTCAAAAAACCTCCTCTTTTTGCTTTCCGGAGAGATAGAAGCCTCAGAGATATTCTTGTAAGAAGTCACCTTCCCACAATGAAAGCACATATTGGAACAAAAGGTTGCAACCGTAACCGTTGCAATACTTGTCCATATGTGATGGAAATTAACAACATTTCTTTCCCTCTTGAAAAAATTCTTAATAAAAGATGGATTCACTTGCACAAGTCGCAACGTGATTTATGCAATTCTTTGCAAGAGGTGTATAAAATTTACGTGGGTGAGACTGGTCGTCGTCTTGGAGATCGGTTTAGAGAACACCTGTATAATATAAATAAACAGGCTCAATGTCCTGCTTCTAAACATTTTAACAGTGTTGACCATAACGGCATATCAGATATTGCAGTAACTGGTATTTTATATGCAAGCAATACCCATGATAGAGTCCACATGGAAAATAGACTCATAAAAAGATTTGGTACGTTGGCTCCATATGGAATTAACCAAATTCATAATTTTACTTAACTGCATAATCTTGTTCCCGTTGTGCATTTTACTGTAACTTTGGATACTTCCCCCTTTTTGCTATATCCTGTGTCCATGTTTGTTTTTGTTTTTCCTTTCTTTTTATTTAACATAAATATTTTAAAATACAATATGTTTTAAGAATATTATTATTACTTATGTAAGTATTGTAAGAATGTATTTTATGTTGTACTGATGAAGGCATTAGCCGAAACGTTTACTGTCGTATCAGTCTAAAAATAAAGCTCAAATTTATTGTTTTCATTGCACAATTTGTTTGTGTATTTTGTATCTTATATATGAGACATAACTAAAAGTGTTGATCATGTTCAATATAATACGCGGCGCGACAAACATTTGCAGACTGAACGTGACTGACCTCTCCTTGCGGTAAAACACGGGGATGTGGTCATCGATGGCTGGGGTGAACTCCAGTGACACGTGGATGTCAACAATAATATACGGCTACATAGAGATACATAGAGATAAACTAAAAATGCTTTAATTTAATTACGGTACATTCGATCGATCTGAAATTTTGATACAATGCGTTGTTAGGTGACACAAGTCTATGCAAAATGTTTCATCACGGGAAGTGGGTCACTTTTTACTTTTGTTTTTCCGCCCGACCGACCAAGAGATCACGACAGACAAGACGGTGAATTTAATATAAGAGATTTAAAAATAAGAATGACACAAGGGAATAAATGGAAACATTTTTGTTTATACTTTGGTGACATTTAAAAGGAACGAATTAATTTTACATTTGACAATCTAATTTTTTTTTAAAACGCCTTAATACTTCTTCTCGTGCATAAAAGAAAAAAAATGCGCAATGTTACTTTAGTTTTATGTTTAAATATTTTAAATAAAAGACGTGTTCGGGTTGTTTTTATTTATTTACGTTTAATTATAAAGTATACATTTATTTCCATGCTGTGTATCAGATACTCTCATAAGAGTGCATTAAATGTATGTGTTTACGAACTGTTGTTTCATTTCCGGTTGTTACGTCATAACAAATACTTGGACATGTTTAATCTTACCAATAAAAAACAACAACCCATAAAAGAAAACACATCTCATAACTTAGAGCTATTTTAAGACGTTATTGTTACTTCGCTATCGGTTATTCATAGAAGCGTGTAACTTAAATACAGCAGAACATTTTGAAAACTCAGATGGAATGTGAATAAAGAAGAGTTGAGGGACGGACAATCGGTACATGGTCTGAACAGTAGGTTAGCTGTCCGAGCTGTCCGCGGCTAAAATTCCGTCATTCTATTGGGAATTACGTCATGCCTCAAGATGTCGACCTGAACTAAATGCTTCGTAAGTGGAATCGATTTTTCTCTCCAGCATCGATCAGTAGTATGAAACTGACCTCAGTGTCGCGGTTCTCAAAATCTGAGACCCCTTTCACTGAGATACGAATCTGTTTGAACACAGTGAATAAAAAAAGAGCAATTGCTAATATTATACCTTTTTTAAAAGTATGCCCATTAGAGGACGCCCTAAGATTGCGGAGAAATAAAATCCCAACTTGACAATCCTGATTTTAAGTAAAGGCAACAGAGCTTGTTAAAAATTACAAGAAAAGTAAAAGGTCATTCAGAAGTGAAATCAGAAAAAAAGGAGAATGTCACTGCTCTTTACATAGTGGAATTGTAAAAGGTAAATAACTCTAAATGAACACATGTAGGCTAATCATGTAATGTGTAGCTATTCAAAAGGACACACACGTCAATCATGAAATATCTAGCTAATGAAAAGGCCATATGTAAGCCAATTATATAATGTCCAGCTGTTAAGGAGGCCACATTTAAGCCAGCAATATACGTTCAAACTTTTGAGGAAGGTAAGACCTCCATGAATTAACGAGGAAACGAAACTTAACATTTAAGGTATTGTTTTTTGTCTTTATACATCTTATTCTAATAAGGCATAGTTTTAAAACGCTTTTTATCAAAATGCTTAAAAATTAAGGAACCCTCGACCATATTCATTTATTTTAGTTATGATTACTTTTTAATTTTATTTTTGTATGAATACTAAATTTATTTATCTTTTATTTTTAAAAAAAAGAAGATATTAAGTCACGTAATTGAAAAGATAAAGTAAAAGGTCAGTTGCGCCCAAAACCCTCAGAATGAAGGTAGTGGTGGTGAAGTACCCATGCACACAATGTTATTGCATTTGTTTTTCCAAGAGATTTCAGATGCGCGTTCGATTGGCGAATTCGCGTGCAGTGTAATCACAGCCTAACCACAGCCTTAGTGGTGTGATGAAATTCAAAAAAGTCCACCTTTCCATTTTCGGTCAATTCAAATAGCTGAAATTCTAGCTTAATTCAAAATTTTAAAAAAAATTACATTCAATTTACTAGGAATGAAGCCAAATATCCAAAAAATTCAGTTTTTATTATTTATTTCAATTATTGATGTGAAAATTCTTTCTTTAAATACCATTTTTTCACGCCAAACATAATAAAGAACATATATATTCCTTATTTTGTTTCCCCCATTAAGTACTTTATTTTTGTAACAGCTTTTATTTGGGTCGCGGGGGGTGGGGGGAGGGGAGGTCAAAGAACGCTATTAGTACGTAGACCTCTACTTAATGCATGACATCATAGTTGCTTGAATGATCTTCAAAACAAACAAATTTAAACACATGGGTTATCGAAAGCCGTTTTCTAAATATTTTCTCTATAGTTTTTTTTCTGAGATGCTTAAGAGAGATCACATGAAAAACGCGAATGAACACAAGTAAAAACAACGAAAGTAGATTAAGTAATCGCTAATGTCTGCGCCCCAAAGGGTATGATCTCTGCGCACGCCAAGAGACATTAATCTCATCAGTCTAACACAGATGGAGAGTCCGTAGATTTATATTTCGTACGCCCGTGTCCTGTAAAATGTTAGGGCTTTGCTTTGCTGTGTTCTATACAAGCTGGCAGCAATGATAACTGATTGGGAACGAGACGAATAGGTAGGTGGCTAGTGAAGATAGTTACATAGACTATTAGCATTTTAAAATGTCTTTGAATGAAATAATGTTAAAATTATTTATTAATCTAAAAAAAACTTTTCGAAATTGCTATATCAAATTTTGAGGTCATTAATGTAACCACACATTTAGTCCTGTCAATAAATAAGCCACGCATCAAGTGTTTCTTTACCACAAATATTTGTTGACTTGTATTAAGTTTTGACGATTTAACAACACAGGAACGAAGAAACACACTTAGTTACAAAATTCCATACAATACTTTACTCAAAAATTTTATTGCTCATATTTATTTGAAAAAGCATTTGTTCTTCACTTTGTATTTTTAAAAACTTTTAACTATTTTGTCTCTATTTTAGATAACCGCAGGATTCAATAATTTCTGTCAAGAAGGAGCGTCTGGTAATTATAAGATAAGGTAAATTAGGAAAATTTTTAAAGCTGATTGGAAATTTTTGACAACAAAAGGCTATTTAAGAGCATATGTAATCACGCTTTATTTTAACCCCATTTGATGAATTTTAACATCAGAAATTGAATTTTAAGATTTGACATGTTTAATCTGATTGGCATAAAAGCAAAAAAAAATATCGCGTATGATCCAAGCTATAATGACGATGAACAAATTCGCCAAAGTAAGAAATCTGTCGAGGTTATCGGTGAACTACTAGCACCGGGTAACAGAATATCAAACTGTCTCATAGTGTTTTATGATACATATGTTCCTAACACATGTGAATCGAAAATGTTTTTTGTTCATTTCTGTTTTTACTACTATCACAACACACAGTGAATAGATTAGTGTAGCACAATTTGCTTGGTTGTTTGAGACGGTAGATAATGTTAGTATTCGCATTACAGTAAATCCTATGTTGATCTTAGTTTGAGTTCAAAGAAAGAGCTTGCGAAGTGGACCATTGATGTGTGCCAGTTCTGGTGTAAAGAAAAGTTACTTTATTGCCGATGTTATCATCAGAGGCGTCACTCGGGCGGTGCGGGCCGCACCGGGTGACACCATCACAAACGGTGACACCATCACAAAGTGTGACACCAAAATGTTAACTTCTGTACATTCCCGTTTTTTGACACAGGCATACGCACAGGAGGTCTATGGGGTAAGTCATGAGGGTGTGACACCATCAGCTACCTCAATAGGTGTCACCAACCCTAGTGACGCCACTGGTTATTCTTAATAAGAATAAAGTTTTCCTTTGAGAAACCAACAAATAGAAACCGACCGGATTTTTCTTTTGGTCACATGTGGGTGAAATTTTTTTTATAAACGCGGCTTCCTTTTCATTTAAGCTGGCGTAAGAAAATCATTTTGTCGGTCTGCCGAATGTGCAACTTAAATTTGAAGTAACTTTAATTGTAAATTGTCTAGCTGTTGTATGGCAGGAAAATGCTTCTTCTCATAGGTTACATCGTAACATTGTTACACTATGACGAAACATGACCTCGAGAGGTTCATGGACACGATAAAACAATTCACTACATCATACAGGTACTACAGACCTACATTTATAATAACCAATGTTAAAAAAATAATTAAATTCTCCTGTAATTACCCTGGAATGACTGGATGATGAATGAGTTACTTGCCCCTGAGTTTGAGCTCACGTGATTGGCATTCAGAGTTTGACGTCATCTCTAGGTCGTCATGATATTACCGGGGTATGATATGTCGATGGAGGCTTCTGTCGGTCGATAGCAAATTACCTCGGACAGAACCAATTCAGACTCATTAAGTCGCATTTCTCGCTTGACATTTACACATTTGAAAATCGCTCTCCCTACCTCACGCCGCCTTTCACCCCTCGCTTCTACCCGGCCACTCTTTTTTGTCTTTTTTTAAAGAGACATCCCTTACTTCCCTTACTTCAGTTGTTCGAAATTTAAGCAAATCTTTCCTTATCATAAAATGTGTACTTTTATTTAAAAAATACATAAAACTGTTGTGTATATTACTACCGTGCAGCCTTGTATTTTAAATAAGTCATTTATGTCTTTCTTTATGCCATTACTACAATTATAATATGCCATTAAGTGTCATATCAAAAAGACTAAATGAAATAATTTATTTACAATATCCACAAAAATGGGAAATACTTAATGTACTTTTGCATACTTAGAAGACGGCGATTTTAAAAATAAATCCCTTAAATATCCGAATTTAGTTATAGGTTTATTTACATTAGAGAATATTGGCTTCAATAAATTAATAATATATATGCCTAACAATAACTGTCCTTTTTTGCCGATAAATGATACCACTTGTTAACCTATAGAAAGTTAGTTTTTCTTTAAACATTTTTATTTTGTAGCTGTATTTTGAAACATTATTCTCTTACTTACATTTTAAAATATTTGAGTTTCTAAATATTCGTCAATTAAATTTGACCAAGTTGATAAATGTTTAGGAAGTTTTGTTTTGATTATTTATTCATTGACTCCATTGCCTCCCCCACCACCTGGCACCCACACCTTATCACGACCAAACACATCACGTGACCTTTCATTCGCCAATCGCACCACATCTCTCGTCATTTAGCTATGACGTCATTTCCTCATCAGTTATGACAGGAAAGCTTTGACGGTTAGAGTCATCCGTGTTAACTCCAGGGAAAGGCATCACTTTGGTCGGACCATTGTGACATTGAGGGTGACCTAATCAATCTTGTCAATTATTTGACATTTCTGAGATCATAGTCTCCTTGTCAATAATTGATGTGTCTGATATAATTACCCCACTATCAATAATTTACCTGATTGATGGAAGTGCCTTACTATTAATAATTTACCTAATTGATGGAAGTGCCCTACTATTAATAATTTACCTGATTGATAGAAGTACCCTACCATCAATAATTGAACTGTTTGATAGAAGTACCCTCCTATCAATGATTTATCTGTCTGATAGAATTACCCTACTATCAATAATTTACCTGATTGATAAAAGTACCCTACTGTCAATAGATTACCAGTCTGAATTCTACTGTTTTTTTTTAAACTTTGAATTGAATGTTTACTTTGGCTATAACGAACGTGAGACCAATAAAAACTAACTGGGATATTTTAATGCTTGCTCTTAAGGTGTTTTTTTGAACATGCATATCACATCTACTGTACACTTTACAGCACGTAGACTGTACACTTCACAGCACATAGACTGTACACTTTACAGCACATTGACTGTGCACTACACTTTACAGCACATTGACTGCACACTTTACAGCACATTGACTGTACACTTTACATCACATTGACTGTACACTTTACAGCACATAGACTTTACACTTTACAGCACATACACTGTACACTTTACAGCACATAGACTGTGCACTTTATAGCATCTCTACTGTACACTTTATTGCACATAGACTGTACACTTTACAACACATAGACTGTACATTTTATATCACATAGACTGTACACTTTAGAGCACATAGACAATGCACTTTACAGCACATAGAATTTGCACTTTATAGCATCTCTACTGTACACTTTACTGCACATAGATGTACAGTTTACAGCATCTCGACTATACATCTTACAACATCTCGATTACTCACTTTACAGCACTTAGATAGTACACTTTACAGCACCTCGATGGTTAATTTTTAGACAAACAACTCAATTAATTTTAAAATGAAAAAGACCCCCCCCCCTCTTTCTCTTTCACTGGTATTGACCCCCCCCCCTTTCCGTGGGATCTGAATTAAATGTATCTCTAGCCCTGCTCCCCTTCCCCTCCCGCTCAACGAAGAACTAATTGTCGTAACGAAACACCGCGAGTTGGCTAACGCCCATGATGGAAGGCGACGTGCACTTTGGCTTTAATCACCGAGAGGAGACGCCCCTGGCTAAATTCAGCACGAACAGTTAATTACGTTTGTTTACATTTCTTTTTTTTTAATTTTTAAAAATAGAAATAACGTACACTTTTACCCCTTATTTCATCCACCCCCTTCCAAATCTTTAGTATTGTACCCCTCAAAGAACACTAGATAACGTTTGTGAAGAGCTAAATCCTGAAATCGCAGTTTTTCCATATGGAGTTGATTTTAAAATTATTTTTACTGCTTAAAAACTGTTCCTCACTCCCTAAAATAGGAAATTGAAAATACTGAAGATTGAAATGATATGTCCGCCTCCTGGGATATTGTTGTATCAATGCACACGCAACACAAGAGATATACTCGTATATACACACATATGTATAATATAATAATACATATCCAATATCATGTCTGAATAGTGATGTTTTATGCACTGCATCAAGTACATCATATTATTCAGCAAATTTGACGTCAGTCGTCTTATCCTGAAAGTGGCAAGACTATAAAAAAAAAGAAAAGAAAACTGGTGAATTTACTTACATGGCTGGACAAAAAACGTTAAACCATTTCACCCCGGGGGATCGCTCGCAGTTCCTAAATAATTAATGCCCCTGATGACTCCAGGATGCACAGGAGGTAAGGGGTGATGCCCCCTTTTTATCGATCTTGGTTCGGAAAAGTGGGTTATAATGAGAGACGACGATGGGTAATTTAACAACAGGCCATTGCTGCCTTTCGGGGGCCACAGATAATGACTCTATGAAAAATAAAACAGATATGGCTCTAAGGCGATTTGAGACACACTTGGTAAGATTTCAGTGTGTCTGTACTCGAGAGACCATATCAGTATTCAGTTTACATTGCCTCTACTAAGTGAGCGTTACTGCTTTGGTTTCCTTAATAGAAATGTCGATAAAAATATTTTATTCCGTTTGTCAACGCTCCACGTTTACCCGATTAACTTTAGTTTTGTCTTTTACATTTTCAAAGTGTATCTTATACATATATGAAACCTCGAACTATTATAAATTATTATTTTATTAACACTAGGCCTAAATCAAGGGTAAGCTTAGGACACAATAATCTTCTGTATAAGAGGAGCGTCTGAAGTCTATAAGATAAGATAAATAAGATAGATAATCTCACTTAGACCCACTGCACTATATTATTTCCCCAGGACGATCTCTCATAGACGTTCTCTTTTAGACCATATTTTTTTTTAGATTGTCTCCTTCAAGAACATCTCAGTAGTCCAGTCTCCCCTTGAATTCAGCTCAAACTGCTTAAAAATTAAATTTATTTTTATGTACATATATCACATTATTTTATTTTTAAATTATCGTGAAATACAAGAACATCAATTAGTTGTATATTGTATACGTGCTGGAACAATATCTAAATCATTTGTTTTTACTAATTTAGTTATTTTCAAGTTATGAAGTTCACATTTAAAAAAAAGAAACAGCCTGAAAGATGTCTCTTAAAATCCGTATACGTTACTGTCATCCGTTGTTGTGTCGGGGTTCTGGGAATATTTGAACATTATAGCAGATCGATAATGATAGGAGTTGAGGGGGGGGGGAGGGAAGAGAGTATGTGGGGTCGGGGGGGGGTTATAATGGATGCAACCAGGGAGAGCTCCTCAGTTCTTTTAAGGGACAAAAATAAATGTAGCAGAAATGTAATAACCCGAGGAACGGGGATAAACTGAATAACGGAAATGAAATTACCAGGTGAACATAAAGGACAAAAATCTTTAGCCGGAGGATTACGTACATTTTTAAACTGAAGAAAGTAAGAATTAGGAAGAGAGTAAGAATTAGGAAGAAAGTAAGAATTAGGAAGAAATTAAGAATTAGGAAGAAAGTAAGAATTAGGAAGAAAGTAAGAATTAGGAAGTAGGTAAGAATTAGGAATATGTCTTTTGCGCGGTAAACTGTCATCATTTCTGGTTAGGTTAATTATAATGTAAAAAAAATTGCATTGTCAAATTTAGATATGGAATCTTTCATTGACTTTAGTTTTCTAACGAACGAGCTTTCTTCTTGAACCTAACTTTTTGTTCATTTACACTTAACTGTCAATGTATTTCATAAGTGATCTGAAAAAAGTAAATATTAGTTAAAAAATTGAAAATAACTTTCCAATGGTTACTCACAATATTTTTTTATACACATTTAAATACTTATGCTTTATGGTGGCAGACAGAGAAATATAATCTCATAATAAAGTTAAAAATTTAAAAGCTGATAATTAATACCAAATTTAAATTACATACTAAATAAAAAATTAGAAAAAAGTAATTTCTCTCCGTCTCTCTCTCTCTCTCTCTCTCTCTCTCTCTCTCTCTCTCTCTCTCTCTCTCTCTCTCTCTCTCTCTCTCTCTCTCTCTTTCTCTCTTCTCTCTCTCTCTCTCTCTCTCTCTCTCTCTCTCTCTCTCTCTGTGTGTGTGTGTGTCTCTCTCTCTCTCTGTGTGTGTGTCTCTCTCTCTCTCTCTCTGTGTGTGTGTCTCTCTCTCTCTCTCCCTCTCCCTCTCGAACATTCTTTATTTGGCATATCTTTTTCAACTTATATTATTTCAAACAATTTGGTGTTATTAAAACAATAAATTTGAACCAAAGAATTAAATGCAGTTGCGTACATTTGGATAGGGGCAAGGTTGTCACCGATACGGAATTGCGCGTGTTGAAAATATTGATATATTTGACTTTTACTGAAGTATAAAGGTGGCGCACTTTAGAGAGTTCGGCCCCGCTGGCATCGTCAATGGTATGTGTCACTGCAAGAGTGGTTGAATTTATTTAAAGTATATCTCATTGGCAACCAACGAACTGCTAGCAACTCATGGGATTCTGAGGCGTAATTCGAATCATTAAACCTTTTGGGAAATTTAATAAAATTTCATATATTGTACTAACTATTACAATAGGACTATTGAACAATTTACAATTGTTTTTAAACGCAGAGTAAAGTTGTCTACATGAAACATCTCATAAACACAAGAAATTGGAAAATAGTCATCAAATGATGAGGTTTGATTAGTTTATCATGAAATCTACCGCCCCTCCCCCTCCACCCAGCAAAAGTATACAAAGCCTACCTCACCCTTGTCTTTATAACCATATGTGCAAACGATTGTTTCCCACCGCCCCGCCTTTCTGTTGTTATGTCTCGTGTATATTAGAATTAGTTAAGACTCGATTCTTTTAAAACACATGTATGATTACAAAGAGAGGTCAAAGAAACGATTCTTAAAAGTTTGACCGCTTCCCAACATAGCTCAATAAGTTTATGATTAGAAATACATGTACACTAATGTACACCATTCAGTCGTATTCATCAGAAATGAATAAATAATATTACAAAGGGAAAAAAAGGACGGACAGAGTACATAACACACGTGACAACAACACCAACCTGACAACCATGCAAGACACGACACGTTTAGACGTTTATCGCAACTATCTGGCAAGACAAGACACATTTAGACACTTACCCCAACAAGCAGGAAAGACAAGACACAGACAGACTCTTACCCGACAAGCAGGAAAGACAAGACACAGACAGACTCTTACCCAACAAGCAGGAAAGACAAGACACAGACAGATTCTTACCCCAACAAGCAGGAAAGACAAGACACAGACATACTCTTACCCCGACGAGCAGGAAAGACAAGACACAGACAGACACCCAGACAAGCAGCAAAGACAAGACACAGACAGACACTTACCCCCCGACAAGCAGGAAAGACACGACACAGACAGGCACTCACCCCGACAAGCAGGAAAGACACGACACAGACGCTGGCGTAGTGCAGCTTGTGGGCTATCTCCATCTCTTTGCTGTGGTGCAGCTCCCGCCTGATCCTGTCCTCCTCCAGGCTGCCGTCATCCACGTTGTGGATGCTCCTCTCTTTGCTGTCCACGCTCTCGTTTACGCTGCTAGCAACGTGTCCGCTATTAAACAACGTATCCACTTTGCCATTTTTTGTGTCGTCGCTGTCCCTTTTTTGCCTCAACTGATCATCCCCCCTTTGATTTTTTGCCTCGTGATGTAGATTATCATTATTTAACAGCGTGCCATCCGTTGGTTCCAGTGCGCCATTTTGTTTTGAATTATCAACCAAACTTAACGTTGTGTCAATCCATGCGTCTCGATCTTTTAATTTTTTAAAAGCCGGAGAAGAAAAAACACTTTTTGCATTCGAAAACGATGAAGGATTTTCGGTTTCCGGCTTAAAACGTAGCGTTTCCGTTTTTACATCATCGGTTTTCGTTGAGGTAGAGCCACCAGCCGCTGACACCGATGTGCGTTCTACGTCATTGTTTAGCAAATGATCATTAACTTGCATAGTGAAGAGTTCCGAGAGCTGGCTTTGAAGGAAAATAAAATCACTGACGTAGCGGCGGAGGCTGCGGTCATTGATGTAGTCATCGATCGAGACGCCGGCGTCAGCAGCAGTCTCACTGTCGTTGTAAGATGTTTTGGAATTTTCAGCAACATAACTGTGGTCGGTAATATTCTGTACATCCGTTGTAGATAAACCCGAGGAGAAAATCTGGCGGAGAAGACGGACCGCTTTGAATAAATTGCGCGCGATTTCCTCCGGTTCGTTGTTGTCGCTTGGTGCATCGTTATTGCTTCTGGGGAAACGCCGAAAACGACGATTTGCATCCAAGAGGTCGGAGTTGTTTGCAAGTTGGACAAGGATAGTCTCATAGTTTACCCCTTCCTTGACCCCGTCCTTGACCCCGTCTCTCTTGTCCCCAGAGAACGGGGGGCGCCGCTTGTCCGTGGGGGGAGTGGAGACACCCATGCCGATGTTCACAGCAGGCGTGACGACGTCGGAGGGCAGTCCGGAGTCGATCTTTCGGCGCAGCCGGATGTCGGTGTCCTTAGCGCTCTCCCATAAGATGGTCGCGTTGGCAACACGTTCGTAGATTGACGCCACCGTGTCCGTCGGTTTGATGTCATCCGGGTATCGCCTGCGCACAGCGCGGATGAATTTAAATGTTTGGTTTTCTGTGGCAGATAAGGTCTCTGTGGATTGGATAAAGAAATGAAGGATATGGTGATTTGTCCTCTTCATTATACATTGTATTAAACGCCATTTTAAATGTAAGATTTAAAAAAAGAAAAAAAGGAATGTACTAGGTGAAGATAAATAATATCGATTACTTTTCGCTTTCAATCTGAATAGCTTCATCCGGGTTGTTAGCTGGCATTTATTAAATAAAATAAACACCAAAAAAAAATCCTTGTTCCCTAAGCTTGTACAGGTTCACCAACATGAATTATGTGAAGCGAAACTTTGAGTAGATTTTTTGTTTCATTTTAAGGCACATTTCTTTTAGTGAAGTTACGGAAACTAGAACTCAGTGTTAGGTGGTGCGGCACAATAAAACTAATTGGGACAATTAATTTACCAGGGAAACTATTTTTTTCAGGGCGAAATAAGCCCTGAAGCAAGCTAAATAGAGACACATCAAATGCGAATGTAAGTAGTGATTTCTTGCATGGAATACAACTAATCTTTCACTTGCCAATAGAGAAATTATTAGTTGTTGATTTTAGATCTTAACATTGGTCAACGAGCAGACTATAGTCAAGGGTTAATGACAATTTGTCTCTGATTGAAGAAACGCTTAAAATTGTATTCTAAATCTGGCACGGTGCCTTAAAAAACTGGAAATTATCTTATCTTATCTATACAGACGCTCCTTCTTTGCAGAAGATAGTTGCGTCCACAGACCATGACAGATGATCTGTTGGCAAGTAATGCAGCATTCACAGGCCACGGCTTTGTGGGTTCCACGCATTACCCAGCCGCCTAACTACATGTAGTGTTAGGTACCCATTCGGAGCGGGGTGACTCAGGGACGCCCTAGGCCCCGGGAACAAACCCTTCACACGGATTCGAACCTGTGACCATCGGTACGACAGTCCAGTGCGCTGCCACTCGACCACCGCGTCAATTGTATTGAATTACAACCTAAAACTGGAAATTGTATTGAGTTACGACCTAAAACTGGAAATTGTATTGAGTTACGACCTAAAACTGGAAATTTTATTGAGTTACGACCTAAAACTAGAAATTGTATTGAGTTACGACCTAAAACTAGAAATTGTACTGAGTTACGACCTAAAACTAGAAATTGTATTGAGTTATGACCTAAAACTAGAAATTGTGTTGAATTACGACCTAAAACTGGAAATTGTATTGAGTTATGACCTAAAACTTGAAATTGTATTGAGTTACGACCTAAAACTAGAAATTGTATTGGGTTACGACCTAAAACTAGAAATTGTATTGAGTTATGACCTAAAACTAGAAATTGTGTTGAATTACGACCTAAAACTTGAAATTGTATTGAGTTACGACCTAAAACTAGAAATTGTATTGGGTTACGACTAGGCCTGTCAACGGGTACCCGTTGCCGTGTGATTACCTGGGTAATAAAATTCCGCTCGGGTACCCGTGAAAATGTGGCTTGAAGGTCTATAGGCTGTATTAACCGTAGGCCAAACTTCGGCTCCCGTGCGGCTTTTTTGTGTTTACATTGGGGCTCGCGAAACAATTTATCAAATGAAAATTTTTGTTTCCAAAATATGCTTAGAAGTAGATATAAGGAGAAATATCTGTCAACGGTCACTACAAACTACAATGTATTTGTTAAATCTTTTTTCTCTCAACGTGAAACAGAAACCGAACAACACAAAAAAGTTATGGTTCTTTAAAAGAATCATATAAAGACAACAAAAGTCCTCTGCCAAAAAAGGATGGACTGCTTAGAGATGAAAGACGCTGTTTGTTAATAAAAAAAACACCACTGCTTTCACTAACTTTGCTTTGAAATACGCCGATTGATACTAGCTAATGTTGTTATCTACCCCTCCCCCTCTCCTCCCTTCACTCCTATAACCCACACCCTTTCATTAGCTTCTACTTCTTGTGTTCAATAACACGTACTGACCTAGAAACACAGATGTTAATAATGAGTACAAGGTATTTAAATTTAATAAATAAAATAGTTACTAACAGTGTAGGATGGGAAGGAGTCGGCCGTGAGGATGGACTGCACAGAGATGAAAGATGCCGTGTCTGTTTTTTTTTCTCATTAAAAACACCCTTGCTTTCAGACTAACTTTGCTTTGAAATAGCCGACAGTGGGAGACCGATTGATACTATCTAATGTCTTTTTTCTACCCCCCCCCCACATTTCTCTCTTCAATCCTATAACCCAGTGCTTCTCAAACTTTTTAGTATGGCGGACCGGCAGGAATTTTTCCATTGCACCAGGAACCTGTGCACTATTTTCCCTGTACTTACATGGAAGCGAAATGTATTTTATTTCCTTTTATTTCTTTCATTTATTAGCTTATTGTAAAAAATGACAAATTCTATAGGGTTAGTATTATTGGTAGCAATTGGAGGATTATAATTATATTTCTCTCTCCTTTCTTGATAACTTCCGCGGACCACCACTTTGAGAAGCACTGCTATAACCCACACTCTTGCATTCGCGTGTGTTTCTTGGGTTCATTAACACGTGTTTGCCTAGCCCAAAAATTGATATACACCTAAAGTTGTCAGCTTTTATGGTTAATAAGATGGGTAAGTGTGGAATCATGCCAAGCGAGTTGACAGTGACACTGCAAAATGCAGCATTGTAGTGAAATTGTGTCTGCGAAGGGTGACAACCCAGTGCGATAAAACGCCATCTGAAAGCTATTCGTAAAATTTATATTGATAAAAAAAACGCTGACCCACCTATATCAGAAACTTGTTGGTGTCAACAAAAGCAGTACCATTGACCAAAGCACGATCACTTGAAATTTACCGCAGTATAGCATACGTCATCGCCCTTAGCATTGACTACCGACGCCAAGTGGATATTAACATTCAAGGTATGTATGACATTGAACGTTACGTCATTCTGTTGATATTTTGTTTGCATGTTCAGTTTACTCTAGTTTTAGTTTATAAGTATGATGAATGCATTTACAGCAGGAATTGAATAAAAAAAAATTAGTGCATTGTAAAGTGTAGTTAATTGTAGTGCATTAGTAATAGTATGTTACTGGAAGCAAGCCGTTGGCTACTAATACTGTGTGAAATGAGGTGCATGGATGGTGGCTAGGTTCCATTGTATAGCGGTCATGACGGGGAAAATTATACGACGTTTAGAACGGGTAACCCGGGTACCCGTTCGATATTTTCACGGGTACCCGGGCAGCTTTGTTCAACAAAATTGACAGCCCTAGTTACGACCTAAAACTAGAAATTGTATTGAGTTACGACCTAAAACTAGAAATGTTATTGGGTTACGACCTAAAACTAGAAATTGTATTGAGTTATGACCTAAAACTAGAAATTGTGTTGAATTACGACCTAAAACTTGAAAGTGTATTGAGTTACGACCTAAAACTGGAAATTGTATTAAGCTACTACCTAAAACTAGAAATTTTATTGAGTTACAACCTAAAACTAGAAATTGTATTGAGTTACGACCAAAAACTAGAAATTGTATTGAGTTACGACCTAAAACTAGAAATTGTTACACTTAAAACATCAGAACTAAACTGTACGTTGTGTAAGAGAGCAGCTAAATACGATGATAGTCTAATTAATAAAATTCCATGAAAATTGTTTCAACTACAATGACATTAGTGAAAAAGAACGTGTCATATAAAAATATCATGAGTATAATTATTTCCTATACATATTTAAAGACTCATGAGCAGCTTTCTTCACTGATTCGTTTAAATGGTGTCTTGTACGAAAGATAACTCAAGAAGGAATTCTTAGTAAATTATTTGTTATTATGATTTTAAGATTTTTAATGAAAAAAATACAACACATACTTCAAGATTGGGTGAAACTAATATTAGATAAAGAATAAGTACAAGTAATTAATTTTAAACGACATGAGCGCGGGGAATAGAATAATTGATATGTGGACTAGGGAATTTTTAAAAAGATTATTGATTGGAGTTTTTGCGTAAGAAATATTGGATATATGTCTTTATGCAAAGTTTTCAGATATTTTTTTTGACAAGAGGCCCCCGGGCTTTTTTTCTTTCTTTGTTTGGGGGGGGGTGGTTAAGGTGGTCAGCAGACAATCAGTGAAGCGCTTCTATCGCTCTCTCTCGCTAAATTCGATAACGCTTTCGACCTCATGCTTGAAGACCCTTGAGGCCACATGAAAACCCCACGGTGGCCAATGAGGCAGAAGAGGGACACAGGAAGCATTTCTCGGATCATCGCAAACAATGTTTTTGAAACGTCATGAGCGTGGATTGGATCCTAGCCCTTTTAGGTTCTTTCTTTCTTTTGTGTATGCTTGTCAAAAATTAATAAAACAAATGAAAAAGATATCCAAACTTTTCGTCTTAAGTAAGTTAACGAATTTTTTATTTAATTATTTTTTAAAGCTTAGAATATAGATCAGAATTTCATTTTTTGAACATGATATATGAGCTAAAACTGTTCGAAATATGTATTCTTCTATTCAAACCCCAAAACAGCATTAGTATAATGACTGTCTAGTGATGGTTGAAATGGATGACACACTAGAAAATGTATTCACTTAATACCCAGGGCCATCTAAAAACATAAAATCACAGGTTGAGGCTTTAAGTATGCTACCACATAGTAAAACTGAAAGATTAACCCTAGGAGTCATTGCTCGCTGCTACCACACAGTGAAACTGAAAGATTAACCCTAGGAGGCATTGCCCGCTACTACCAACGGCAGTACAAATAACACAAAGCTACTGTATCGCTGAGCGTGAACGGATTATCTACTGAAATAACTTGAGAGAAAAAAGAACACATTCATTAAAATAAAACACTTTTTTTATAAGGGTCCCAATGTTCGTTATCCAAAGCCGACTCACCCGTTTACTCAAGGCAAAAAATTTCACGCCATGAGCCATTATAGCGAAAACCGTTTGACAACAATTATTTATTAAATCATTATTTAAGCCTAGCCTCCCATCTGAATCACGAAAAATATTATTCGCCAAACAAGCAAGTATACATTTTAATAATTTCATTTCGCTAAGATATGAGGAATTGGAATGTGACTGACGCAACACTAAAAAAAATATTTTTTGTCTCGCCTTTGACAATTTTGAAGTCGACGAACGTTTATGGAGACGGTAGAAAACGTAAGATATCAAGAACTATGATGTAATAAAATTGAAACGGTAAACCATCATCGCTAAACATTTACTGTTGTAAAGGTCATTTCAAGGGGACATTGCTTTGAAAAATACACGCGGGAATATTTGGTTAGGGGTATATTAGGGGTACGAATAATTTCTAGTAAAGTTTCTATTTAATTCTCTTTAACAATTTTAAAACATAAGAAGCATATTGTTTTCATTGTTTGTCTTTTCTTTTGTCGGATCGTGTTGGATTGAAGGATTGAGTTATTCAGTTGTTTATTTCTTAGTTATGAAATAAAGTAAATATATTGTGAATTAACAATCATGTCCGGAACCAAAAACAGAAGATCAATTTTTGTATTGTACTATGACTAAATATGCAGTAAAATTAAATAAACCAGATAATGTTACGCTAAAGGTCTAGGCAGATCCAAATTTCAATCTTAGTTGCTTTCTTGATTAAAGTAAATAATGTAAAACTTTTCGTAAATCAAATGTATTTCTAGCTTTTAAATAATTGATGGCAAAACTGTATTTATTCTTCAAAAATCAATTATTAAGGGCGATTCAAAAGTAAAAAAGCGGCGAATGAAGGGAGGTCACCAGAGACCGTAGAGGGGATAGATGCATAAATGGCGTGAAGGATTATTTGATTCTTGGATCAATAGATCTACGGACCGATGGATTGTAAGACGGATTGAGAATTGATGACTCGGCAGAAATGGACGCACATTTAGGACGGATGTCCCAATGGATAGATGCCTCCCTCTGTAACGGGGGATTTTGATGGATTTATCCAACCCTTGCACATATCAATCACACGAGGCCAATAGTTTCCTATGTGCAAACAGTAGAGAAAGAACTAACCAAATGCATGTTCAATTTAGGAAGTCAGTTTTCCTTCAAGTGGGAGTTTAATAAGACAAGAGTAGTAGATCATCCGAGTTGCAATGTATTTTGTTCAAGGTCAAAGTGTTGTTTAAGTGTTGTTTAAGTGTTGTTTAAGTGTTGTTTAAGTGTTGTTTAAGTGTTGTTTAAGTGTTGTTTGTGTTGTTTAAGTGTTGTTTAAGTGTTGTTTAAGTGTTGCTTAAGTGTTGTTTAAGTGTTGTTTAAGTGTTGTTTAAGTGTTGTTTAAGTCTTATTAACGCGTTGTTTAAAGTGCACGATTCGTCGGTCTGTCACATTTTTCTATAACATTGTCAAAATAGCAAAAATGAGTCACGATAGTTATAGGTTAAAGCTCAAAATGTATTTGAAAAACATGTTCAAAACACCTGGAAGATATTCTAGAATGGAATGTCAAGATTATTTCAAAACGACTAGGCAGCATTCCTGCTATTCCAGATATTGCAGTGGCAAACGTTAGTCGAGACTTTTATATTGTAGGCTAGATTAGAGTAAATTTCACGACCAGTAATTTGTTCCTATACCTCAGAAGTGATGACTGGGCTTCTAGGCACCATCATTGCCGGTAATGTTCATTGTCACAATGTTATATTATGTATTTGAAAACATTCCTCCAGTGTTTAGAGTTAGAACTGCTTTCTTCTAATGACAGGGTGCACCGTAGGTTAATCTATCAAACAGTTTTCATAAATGGCACCGTGTTTAGAATTTCATGAACTGTTTAAATCGCGGGGACTGGTTTCAGTCTTCCATCGTAAGCTGTAAACTTATTTGGAAATAATTATATTTTGCAGTTGGTTATCAGCTGAAAAATACAAATATCTGGGACAAAATATAACACGAATTATACTTTTTGCAAGAACACTTAAATTCCCATAGCATATAACATATAATCAATTAAATTCCCATATCTTCTTATCTTATCTATACAGACGCTCCTTCTATGCAGAAGATAGTTGCGTCCACAGACCATGACAGATGATCTGTTGGCAAGTGATGCAGCATTCACAGGCCACGGCTTTGTGGGTTCCACGCATTACCCAGCCGCCTAACTGCATGTAGTGTTAGGTACCCATTCGGAGCGGGGTGACTCAGGGACGCCCTAGGAACAAACCCTTGCCTTCACACGGATTCGAACCCGTGACCGTAGGTACGACAGTCCAGTGCGCTGCCACTCACCACCGCGTCCCCCATAGCATATAACATATAATCAATTAAATTCCCATAGCATATAACATATAATCAAAACGAGAAATATCAAATGTGCGGTTGTTATTTTAATGTTTAAATTTGCGATTTTAAAAGCAGCACTTGGGAGAATGTAAAAAGGAAACTTTTAGTATTTCATAGTTTTAAATTCAATTCAACACGTTACATATTTCTGCTTCCGGGTAAACTGACAATGTTATTTTGAAAGGCCTAACGATCACAGTGTTGTATTTCCAAGCTAGAATTTAGTAACTCACTTCTTTTTACCAATGAACTTTTTTTTACTCTATTATCTTGTATTTTTAGGTGTGTTGATTGAACAAATGGTTCATGATAGATAGATAGATAGATAGATAGATAGATAGATAGATAGATAGATAGATAGATAGATAGATAGATAGATAGATAGATAGATAGATAGATAGATAGATAGATAGATAGATAGATAGATAGATAGATAGATAGATAGATAGATAGATAGATAGATAGATAGATAGATAGATAGATAGATAGATAGATAGATAGATAGATAGATAGATAGATAGATAGATAGATAGATAGATAGATAGATAGATAGATAGATAGATAGATAGATAGATAGATAGATAGATAGATAGATAGATAGATAGATAGATAGATAGATAGATAGATAGATAGATAGATAGATAGATAGATAGATAGATAGATAGATAGATAGATAGATAGATAGATAGATAGATAGATAGATAGATAGATAGATAGATAGATAGATAGATAGATAGATAGATAGATGATAGATAGATAGATAGATAGATAGATAGATAGATAGATAGATAGATAGATAGATAGATAGATAGATAGATTAGATAGATAGATAGATAGATAGATAGATAGATAGATAGATAGAT